>JAFBJQ010001329.1:418554-494018 GCA_016785345.1 Trinectes maculatus
CTAACTCAGGAGGTAGAAGATGCGGCGCTTCCTCTTCTATGTCGCCAATGTTTTATCAATTCAATTATCAACACAGGCCTAGAGCGCCCTCTTGCGGTTTAGTGTGAAAATAACATGTGACAGGTTATAATAATGTGTCAATAATTTCACACATAAGTCGCACTGGAGTATAAGTCGCACCCCCGGCCAAACTATGAAAAAAACTGCGACTTATAGTCCGGAAAATACGGTACCTTTTTTAACAATACACTTCAGTGCTGTTTCTTCCGATCAGATGAAGTGAATTGCAAACTACACTCGCTTCCCTGTATGCGTATGTACACATGTCTCCTTGTGATATTCCAGTTCTGTCCCAGCGTCATTTCAGCATTGCGAGGTCATTGTTGCTGTATGTGCCACTCTCCAGCAGCCAATCTTTCCTCACCTGCCTCCACCTCCTCCTGCCTTTCAAGGCCACGAGGATGGATGAGTCATTTCAACAAAAGAGCCTTTTAAGCCTCCTGTTTACAATATGTCTGTCCATCTCTCAGCTTGTCTTCTGTATGTCAGTCTGCCCACATTCCTGTCTCACAGCTTCTTTTTTTCTCTCACAGCGTCTTCAGGTTTTCTTCTGTATAGTCCTTCAGCTGATTAGATGTGTCTGTGTCTTCTAACCTGTCCGTCTGCCTGCCAGTACATTCACATGCTTCTCCCCATGCTGAGTCAGCAGCCTGACTCGGTTCCCAAATTCTGTCTTCACGCTTTCAGCCTATACTCCCAACTCACCATGCTCTGACGTGTTCACCACGCGGGATAATTAACATCAACGGTTTCTCTTTTTATCATGCGTTTCCATCTTCCTGGGACGTGCACTCAAAAGAAAAGCAATGAATTAGTTTAAGAAGGTTACTTTCATGCAACTATGTCCGTAAAAGCCAAAAACATTGTTTTTTTCTTCTCGATCTCTGTGGGGTATTATCGCCCTTCCTACTTACTATGCACAGCAGCACAGGTCTCTCATTCAGAGTTTGGAGAGGCCTAGCTGGTAGTCTGCTGCAGCCCAAGCTGTGTGTGTGTGTGTGTGTGTGTGTGTGTGTGCGCGTGTGTGTGCGTGTGTGTGTGTGTGTTTTGTTAGTTGGCCAGAGCCTCTTCATCTCTTTCTTTCCCCTTTGAAGCAGCTTGCCGAACAGCCTTCACCTTAACAGGAAGTAGAGCTCTACTTAAGAAGTGGTCTCGTACGTGCAACTGTGGTGTGTGTGGTTTATATTTGTGTGTGTACCATTGTGTCACTTCAGGTTCAGTCCTTTTGACTGTGTAGAAAATATATCTGAGACTAATGCACTAGAAACCCCTGTGTACCCCCACAGCAGATCACACAATAGATGCAAAGACTCAATCCTTTACCCTCGGATAAAGACCAGACTTTTCTTTCTGCTTGTGTTTTGTGGTCTTTTTATATGGCAACATGATAAAAACACTTTTCACAGGAGTATATTGAAATATAAGAACGACGCAGATTCCTTTAAGAAACTAAGCTGTTCAGAGTGTTACCTGATGAGGCTGAAATATGTAAACAGATAACCTAATTTAATCTGTAATTAGGTTTGTTTTGAACATGCAGAGTTATTATGTGGTTGCCAGCTGCCAGATTCCCGTTTAGGTTCGACAAACATTTTTTTACTGCTTTTAGACTTGACAGCTGCTGTATCAGTAAATCTATGGATACCAGTAATAAACAATTAGGGATGAAGCTTACTGCCACAGGAAGACAGTAATTTGGGTTTGTATCATTTTATTAGATAACTCTGGAGCTAGAGGAGAGTCCTCTAAGTAGATTTTCTCAGGCATGAATTGAATAAAGGTTGTTCTTCCCTGTTTATCAGCTTGTGGTGAAACTGGTGGCAGGAAGCGACCGTGTGTTTTAACTGCTCAGCCGCTGGGTGTGAATGCACAGGCTGATGATGAGAGCTTGAAATAAGTCACTGGGCACGTGGACTCCTTTTAATGATGGCAGAATGGTATGATTGGTGGCTGCTGTGTTTTTTATTGAAGGCAGCATTATAGGCAGCCACTTCCTGTAGGTTAAAGGTTGGACCTCACAGAGCTATAATAACAACACAGAGGGGTGTGTTCTTCTTGTTGTGAGTTTGTGTTTTCCTTCCTGGGACAATTTCTGAGGTTAGACTCCCACTTGTCCCAAAATTATCCTGAACCCCAGACTACAAACTATTTTCAGACCAAATAAACATAATATGGAAAATGAGTACTGACATATATTCCCATAGGTCCTTTTTGCTCTACTGTTGTTCTTCAGTCAACAGTTTTGCATTATTTTTAGGGGGGGCCGTGTCCTGTCTCGTTTGAGTTCATGTCCTGGCTTTTTCCAGAATTACATTATGGTGTCTTCTGAAGAGACCAGAAATGATGTTAGCAAGTGTGCTAGCATCCCTCTGAACGGAAGCAATTAAGTCATTAAACAGTGTGTGCTACACACTCTGCTATTTCCCTCTCCATTAATTAAACCCAAGCACATTCATATATTCTTTTACCTTTCTGCTATCCATTCAATGTGTGGTGCTGCTATATGTGTACACACACACACACACACACACATATACATACATACATACATATATATACAAATATTAATTTGTATATATACAGTACAGACCAAAAGTTTGGACACACCTTCTCATTCAAAGAGTTTTCTTTATTTTCATGACTATAAAAATTGTAGTTTCACACTGAAGGCATCAAAACTATGAATTAACACATGTGGAATTATATACTAAACAAAAAAGTGTGAAACAACTGAAAATATGTCTTATATTCTAGGTTCTTCAAAGTAGCCACCTTTTGCTTAGATGACTGAATCAGAGCAAAAGGTGGCTACTTTGAAGAAACTAGAATATAAGGCATATTTTCAGTTGTTTTACACTTTTTTGTTAAGTACATATTTCCACATGTGTTAATTCATAGTTTTGATGCCTTCATTGTGAATCTATAATGACAATAGTCATGGAAAGAAAGGAAACTTATTGAATGAGAAGGTGTGTCCAAACTTTTGGTCTGTACTGTATGTACATATATATATATATATATGAAACTATTTCTAATTTTATTAGTTCATTTTTTCATCTATTATTCATTTTTATTATCACTGGCAGTGAGTTCCACCTATGAAAAATAAACTTGAAAGGGCAGCTTAAAATCAGATCTGCTGTACAGCGAGAAGGCATGCTGCTACAAGCTCCTCAGTAATTTGAGCCTATGTATGTTTTCCCATAATTTGACAGTATGACGCATACGCACTCACAAAGAGAGAGAGAGGGAGAGTGTCAGTACTCACAGTAGCACAGCTGTAAAGCTGTCAGCTCTTGCTTAGGGGCACCACTCGACATACAGGCCAGTAAAACAGAGCTTATAGGAAGAAGTGGGGCCAAAGGACGGGTGTGCAATGTAGAAAGGATCATTTTGTCAGACATCAAATCTGAAACAAGATTGCTGCATTAATGGATGTGTCTCTGGCCACTTGGATTAAAGACAGCCTTTTGAATGGAAGTGCAAAATAAATACAAAGCTGTCAGCCTCATGAAGGATGATTTTGCACAAATGAAAGGCACATATTTTGCCTTTTAATCAACAGGTGGCACTAAGCTTGGTGCATCCTAACTCATCCCTGTTTTTTGTGGCTCACGCATGTTTCTGCAGATTCTGATAACATGACCCTTTGTGTACTGTATGTAGGACATGTGTTTGGATTTGAACTTGCGAGTGCAGTAGGATATTTGTTTGAGCCGTGATGGCATCTGTTCTGCGTAGGAAGCAAGGCCAAACACGTTTGCTGGATCAATAGGAGGTTATTTCTGGGTGAGACTCTTCATGGCCAGCCGGCCTCCAGAATCAATTTCCCATTTTGACTGCAGCCATGCTGAGCTTTGTGTAGTAAAGGAATATCTGGAATGTATACTGAGAATGTAACGTAAACAAATTAAAGAACTACAGGTAAACCTAGTATGTCAAACATGAACTGAAATTTCTTAGTTGTCTTATTTAGTTCAACAAAAACTCATTGTCACTTAATCAATGTACTAGTACTGTCGCTATATTTTATTTATTTTCAGAAGTATGCATGTCAACAGTTTTTTATATGCATGGAAGATGACATTTGTCTTTAATTCATGAGTCAAGTCAGTGGTGTTGAATTTGAGAAACGCAGATCACACACAGAGACCTGATACCCAGCTCTGAGTGTGTGTGTGTGTGTGTGTGTGTGTGTGTGTGTGTGTGTGTGTGTGTGTGTGTGTGTGTGTGTGTGTGTGTGTGTGTGTGTGTGTGTGTGTGAGTAATGCGAGGTAGCATCACGTTACTGCTCTGAGGCTTTAGAATAGATGCTGTGCATGAGGCAGGGGCAAACGAGAGGCTGGTCGTGAAGGGATGTGATGAGTTCACAACCAGAGCACCGCTAAGAAGAATGAGAGTCAAGGAGTTAGAGGAGAAATGGAGGGGGACAGCTGGGCTTTCATCTGGGGTAAGAACAAGGCAGGGGCATTTCAGTTTGACAGTATTTTAGACATCAAATCATGTGCGTATAAAGGCCGGTAAAAAAAAAAAAAAAAATTAAATGTGGATTGTGACTGGAATTTGTCAGCAATGATAGAAGGATATTTGTTTCAGTAGAAACGTAATGAAAAAGGGGGTAATTATAGTCAGTGAATGAAGTATAGATTAAAGTATAGAATAAAATAAAGATTGTAATACTCTGTGATGATCGTAAACTCTCTACCTTTTTAGTTTTAGACTGTTTGTTTAAAATTTGTAGAAGAGACACTGGGGTGATCATTTTTCACCATTTCTTATTCAGTTATTGTGACAACATGTGTGATCTGCAAAATAACCAACAATGAAATTAGTTTGGATTGAATACGGTATCTGCTTTTCCTTTGACTGCTCCCCGTCTTCACTGACTACACCCAGCTGGACTTCAGTTTCTTATCAGGATGCAGTTGTCCAGCGTTTGTGGATGGCAATTTTTTTGCAAGACAAACTGCTGAAAATTTCCTGAATGTCAAAATACACACTCACACTTGTTGCCTGAACTATTCATTCACAATTGTTTTTTTTTTCTTTGTTGTTTTTTAATCAGTCAGTTGCTTAATTAGAACAGCAGTGGATCTGATGCCATGTTCTGGGACAACCTGGCCGTTGAGTTTTTCTTGTCATAGTCTCTGTGCAGTGATTCTTTTTTCTTTTCTTTTTTTTTACCTCCAGTGCTATTTTCAGTTTCTGAATTTTCAATGGAGCTTCGGTTTCTAACAGAGACCGTGTGTTTTCCAAGACCATCAGTCAGTCTGCGATGCTCATGCTTGTATTTTCAGTTCTGAAAAGACAGTGTTTACATTCCCACATGACACCAAACATACAGCCACTTTGTAATAAAGCCATAAAGGCTTTAATCTCATGAACGATACATTATGTGCCAAGCAGGTGAACGTAACCACCCTTTCACCTACCAACAGACACACCCATTTAGTCAAGCCTTTGGTTTCCTGTCATCCAATATCTCACCCTTTTTTTCTCCTGCTTCTGCTTAGGATTGAAAAAGCGTACCAGGAAAGCCTTTGGGATACGGAAGAAAGAGAAGGACAATGACTCCACGTAAGCCTTTGTTGTCCATCTCCATCACATTCCACATTTGTTTTGTTTTGCTGGTATTTTTTTCAGTTGTTGTGATTTGCGGTTCAATGACGACCATGTATGGGAATGTTGGGGTTGTACCAACCAGAGTGGAACCCTAATGTTTCTTCACAAACTGTAATGTGTGGACCTCATCAAAACTGAACGGGATATAAAGTTATCTCCCACCATAATTGTATTGTCTTATTGAATTTACCAATTAGCCCATATGCACCCTACATGACATGTTTTTATTAATCAACAAAATAATGTGTCATTAAAGTGTTGAGACCTATTAACTATTCCTTTTTGTACAAAGCTGATGTTGTTTGTCATATTGGGGCCAAAATGGTATAATGGTCTAAAATGCAAGTCAAAAAGTACTAGGAAATTAGATCAGGTATAAAATATTTGATCAACATGATGCTTTTTGAAAAGTGGCTGAATGGAAGTACAGGTAACTGTGTAACTGTGCAAGGAACACAGATTTAATATAAAATAATTTGTATGCTGGGATGTCTGTGGGAGTTAGAAATTGTTGTGTGCAAAGTGCTTTCCCTGAATACATCTTCCATAGTATTGTGTCTTAACTTATTAGGGAAGTGACTTTAATCTTCTCTTGTTTCTTTTTCTTTATTTCCACAGGGGGTCCCCAGACAGAGATGGTGGTGTAAGTGAAGGAATTATATCAACCAATTTATTTGTTTGTACATTAGTTTTTAGTGTACACATGAATTACTGAGAGCAATCAAGACTGATGATTGTGCATTATTTTTTTTCTGTCCTTCTTGCTCACCAGGAGCCTCAAGAGGTTGAATCGGTACTGAGCTCAGCTCTAGTCCCGTAGAGTAGTAATAAATAGTATAGTGTAGTGTGTACAACTTAAATGTGTTACAGACACCACAATACGTTCAACAGTTCATTAGGCAGCTGCCAGTGCTGCCATTTCAGCTGCTGTTTCATTATTAGGCTCTCTGAGGAGGGTTTGAGGGGAGACACGACAAAAAAGGGCAACAAGTTATTCCCTGTACCATCTGGGGTTGCCTGAGGAGACCTAAACCTTGTAATACTACACAGCACTGTTTGCAGCATGCTGGATATTAGTAATCATCATCACCATCCAAAGAGCATTAACAATCATAGTTTATGTCTGCAAACATTTAGCTAGATGTTTGAAAAAGCTTTTTAAATTGGGGCAAACTGACAGCCCAAACACTGTCCCTATCTAATCATGGCACATGTAAAGAAAACACTGTAAGAGTCAATTACGAAGTAAATCAGAAGAATCAGTGTTTGTATTTGCTGTGTTGTGGAATATAGTTCCATGTACAGAAGTTAGCATAGAAACATATCCAGTGGTATCTTCAGGAGCTGGACTTGCTGGAGTGCCAATTCCTGATACTCCAGCAAGTTCTGTCGCCTAATAGAAGCAACCCCTGAAGATACCAGTGACCTGGACCACTGACTACTTCACAGACATATGCTGTGGTAACACAGAATATACTGTACCGTGAGTGTCTGTTGGGTTTTTAATCATCATCAGTCTCTCACCTCCCAGTCTCAGAAGAAGAGCAACGGGGCCCCGAATGGCTTCTACGGCGATATCGACTGGGACAGATATGTGAGTAAAGAAATTATTTTCTAAAATTTTCTACCAATTTGATCTGGTGATTCTGCTGATTCAGTAAACATCAACCCACCCTGTTTAATGCTATTTCAGAACAGGTGCTTTGTTTTAATTTGCACTGATTTACCTCATAATATTAGACTTCGCTACTTCAAGGATGAAATGAAATTAGTGATTACAGATAGTAAATAAATTCAAGAGATTTTATTGCTCACATTGCGTTTCATTTATCTGAGAAATGTAATGTTTGTGATGGTAACGCCTACCGTACCGAACCACCTGCTGTCAGAGTTTATTATCATCCAGCTCATATCACCGCAAGAGATTTGCACTGACTCACTGTTTGTTGCAGAACTCTCCTGAGGTGGATGATGAGGGCTACAGCATCAGACCTGATGAGTCAGAGGAGGGAGATATCCTTATCGCTGCTCAAATTAAATTGAGCCTACATTCTCCAAATTTAAGCCTGTTTTTGTATCAGGTCCTCAGGGTAGTTCATCAGTAGCAAGTGTGAGGCCTCGACTGGTCCTCGTTCACCAGAAAGTAGTTGAGACTTGGGGTCACATAAGGTTTGAAAACCTAAATTGGAGAGCGAAACTTTTGTTTTCCTTGACGGTGTGTTCTCACCTACCACCAACAAAGCCCACTTCTTCTCTTCCGACGAGTCAGAAGAAGAAGAGGACCACAGGAAAAAGTTCAAAATCAAGATTAAACCACTGCCAGCTGACTGTGTTGTGGTGGTACCCTCGGTGGACGAGCTCAAAGCCTCCATAGGCAACATAGCCCTGTCCCCATCTCCTCTGGTGAGTAGCTCTGACGTCACAGTCCTCTCTCTGCTGGGGCTTCGTATTATGTTTAAATGGTCACTGTCTCTATCATGTAGAAACAGAAATAGTCATGTGCTCAGATATGTCTGAAAAATAAATTGTGTGTTGTGTTGTTTTGATGTTGTCGTTGATATGCAGATGTTGTGACTTGTCGCACATACAGATGCTTTTCCCCTCTCACACATTGTATGATGTTTATGATGTTGTTTCTCAACTGTTTTGAGATTCCACATATGTCGCCGCTTCACTTTCCTGGGGTTCAGAACTGATTTGCTTGTGGTGTGAACTTAGTATTGAGTGGGCTCAGCTGATTTATATAATCACATATAGTCACTGTTCCTTGTGGTACTTGTTCAGTGGTGTCAGTGACCCCATTCGCCTTGGTGTCAGGCAACATGCAGATGTCCCATTCACCATCTGAGGAAGCACTGCTGCCTAATAGCAGGGTGTGAAGATCGTGTTTGAAGTGATGCAGCTGAGCTGATGAGCCCAAATTCAAGCACACAGCCTGTAATCAGCAGTTTGGAGTCCAAAGCAGGCTTTGGCCTGCCTTTCTAACCCCTTCCCGTAATCCCTTTGTTCTCCAGTGAGGACTGTTAATTTGAGTATGCACCTTGAATAATTCATGTAGGAAAGTGGGCACAATGAACCTGTGTGTCAGTCTGCTGCACCGTGAGATGTCCTGTGGTCATTTGAGCTTTAGGCCTCAATAATTCAGTTCAGACTGGGTGCGTTCACCCCATAGATCAGATGTGAAGTTCTTCCCTTGTCTATAAAGGTTGTGTCATTGTGTGAGAGACATATTGGGGAATACTGTCTGTCTTTGAGTTTTCTTTGTTCTCACAAATCTAACAAATATATGATGGGTACAGCCCACTTTACCCAGAACTGATCCCCTCCCTGAATTTCTGCCATATTATTCGTCAATAGGCCTTCAGTTCCAGGATCTTACTAACTAAGGTCTTAGTAACAGCACAAAATGTATTGAGACCACCGTGGCTCAGGGAAGTTATCGCATTTTGCATAGTTTCCACCAAACTGATTAATCAGAAAAATTATTCTTACAATTGCACAAATCATATACATTTCTCTTACAAGTCATCGGAATATCAATCAGGACCATTACATTTGCCTGTACACAGTTTTTTACCTCTCACATACTGTACAGTACATGATCTGTGTAACACAGACGTATCCCATTCCCTGACTACCCAGCAATACATTGGCCGTGGACTGTCAGTAAAAAATGATGAAAACTGGATGAGGAGCAATAGATAAATTGATTTAGTGAAAACTTTCTCCCTAGCCTAAAACAACTGAAATGACTTTCACCACAACCCACAGCTATTTTAATATTACTTTATTCCTTAGAACACATTATCTTGTGTTGATCTCGAGCTTACTCTCAAAGTTGGTTTTTCTTCTTGTAAATATGGCATCGCAAGAGCTTACCTCAGCTCAAAGACATGTGCCAACTGTAATACAAACTACAAACAAGGATATGTAGTGTTCTATTTGGCAGACTGCAAGAACTTAATCCATTTGCATGGTGCAGTTGGGCATTTTCGTATGAATTATTTATATGTCCACAAGCGCTGTGCGAGGGATGTGGTAATGCAGGTTAGCAGCCTGTTTCACACACCAGGATTCTGTGCTCTCTCTGTATTAGAGGGAGTTGTGGGTAACGGGTAGGTGGAGGGATGAAGAACTGACCAAATGCAGATCAGTCAGACCATTAGTGACCCATCACCTTTATTTATCTGTAGCAGTGATTGCAGTTGATGTAAATGTATACACTGGACATGTTCTGCCAATAGTCTACAAATAGTCCACCTGTCTTCTTTTTGTCTGTCTTTACCTCTCACCGCCTACTGCCTCTCATGATGATGCTAACCTCTCTAGAGGAGTCCGGTAAGGCTTTTGCTTTTGCATGTGTATTTATTTATATATTTGTTTGTTTGTTTGTTTGTTGACCATAAACCTAAGATTGTGTGTATTATTGTGAGCATGTTTGTGATGCTGAATATTGTCCCATGCACAAATGTGGCTGCGCAGCATTTTTATATGAAAGTTGATTTGTTGGCCTGGTTACTTGACGTACAAGAGCGGCGCCTTACACTGTACGTTTTTCTGCTGATGACGACTAAGACGTCTTAAATCTGATTTTAATTTGTTCTGGGGTTTTGAGCTTTCAGTTCTCAGACCAAAACTGCAGGCAGTGGAGGAGGCAAGGAAAAGGTCAAAAACGTAATAAAAAAGTACCATTACATATCAGTGTTTGTAGATGATTGAGTCAGGTGACGCTGAACACTTGTTGTTTTCCTGTTTACATGCAGCATGGAGACACTGATTGCTAACGGCAAACAGTCCTGCAACTTATCCTGCATTAGTGCGTCCAATGACATTAATCCTTTCCACCAGGCATGTCCCGCCCCTTTGTTGCATCACTTTAATCACTCCATGGCTCACTGCACAACTGGAACAAGCACAAGAAGGAGGGGAAGGGAGCGGTGGGGTGTATGCGAGGTGGAGTGTAAGCAGGCAGATGGAGAGATTTCAGCAGAAAGGATGGAGACAGGACAGATGGGCAAACCATGAGAGCAAATGAAGGGAAGCTTAGAGGGGTTGCATGACGCAAAATGACAGTTTTACGGTTGAAGATAAAAACAATGGGGGGCTGGATGTGGAGCAGCTCTGTTGGGTATTTTAGATGTTCAGTTCACAAATGATATTAGAGACTCTGGCTAATATCCTTCAGATGCAGCAGTTTGATTTCCATCATCACAGACAAGATGGTGATGTAGGCATAAATTCAAACACAGATCTGTGTCATCCTCAGCTGTTTCCTAAAACCCACTGGCCTTGTCATAAGGGGGTTATTGAGCTATTTGCATGTGAATATGCCTGCATTAGTGATGTCACACAAAATCTGACAATGTGACCCACCAGGGCCAAACCCTTCCTCGTCTCATGATGCAGTATGATATCTGCTTTACTGATTTGTCACTCTCTGACCAGGTGTCTCTTCTCTCTTCCTTTTTGCTGGTCACAGAGACGGAGCCCGGTAAGTGTCTCTTTGTCTTGTCTCTGTGGGCTGGTGAGGTCACATG
The DNA here is from genome assembly GCA_016785345.1 of Trinectes maculatus. Taxonomy (NCBI): domain Eukaryota; kingdom Metazoa; phylum Chordata; class Actinopteri; order Pleuronectiformes; family Achiridae; genus Trinectes; species Trinectes maculatus. The sequence goes on from JAFBJQ010001329.1 coordinate 429,774, forward strand.
TGTTTTTGCTCGTCATCTCGCCATAGGTTCGGTTAAATAAGACGGGGACATAGGTTGGCTGGGGTCAGATCTGATTGTGATCAGAAGTTCTATTATTTAAACACATAAATGAATAAATATACAAATGTACTATATAAATACTGTATATTATTCCTGATTCTCAACCTCAGTACTGTACATGCTCTTCATATTAAGTGGCTTCATGCCTGGTCTCAATAGTGGGAGAAATGTCACACCTTCCCCAATACTTAGGTGGCTTCAAAAGCATGTTCTGAAAGCTTTCTGGTATTTCTGGCTTTGACCCCTGCTCACAGCACAGCAGCCCACTTAGCATTTACTTACTGAGTTTTTGAGGGATTTGTTGCTATAGCTATATGTAATCCATCCTGATTTATGTCATTGTTGTACATTATTGTTTGATCTGCATGTCCCACATTGTGATAAATGTGCTGGGTTCAGTTCATTACACAGTTTTAAGACTTCAATTGAAGATGATGGGTTCATGTGTTTGGGTTTTTACATTTCGCTGTCTTCTTCTTCCATGTTACAGGGTTTGAAAAGAAACACATCCAGTAAGTAGCAGTCTTGTTGCATGTTAATGACTGAATGAAGATGATGTAATGCAAGAGTTGTTTGAGTAATGCATTCAATTTGTGTTTCCAGCTGACGAGATTGTCAGGCCGAGACGTGTCGTCCCCACCGTTTCCACCGTGGCCCCCACACCAGCTCCAGCACCACAACCCCCCAAGTATGTACGTCTTTATTTATTGACAACCTGAGTACAGGCCAGTGCCCCTGCAGGTAAAAAGTGCTGCACATGTATGTGTGTACTGTATGTCTCATTTATCATTCCTATCTTATGGATCTGTCTGTAAATTACCTCACTTCTTGCAGTAATACAATTATAGCTTTTCAATAAATTAAATATTAAATGTAAATTGACCTTACTTTAATCACACAATCTTCTGGCAGGTAAAAGAAAGTTTGTGCATGTAGGTTTTTTTTTAGTGGTTGTATAAGGAAAAGTTGGATTTCTGTGATCCGCCACACCATAATGAGATGCCACTGGGTCGACTGTTTTATATACTTTGTGGCTGCTAAATAAAGGGAGCCGTCTGTAACAACGTCTTTTCTTGTACTTCCTCTGTTGCAGCACTCAGCAAACACCAGTCCCTGAAGACACCTCCGACTTATTCGGGCCTCCTCTGGAAACAGCTTTTGGAGCAGAACACAAAACTGAAGGTAGCACTCCTGTGTCTTTGTCACCTCGTGATGTCGTCTCTTCCTGCATACGCCTTTGTCTTCATTTGTTCTTCATATTTATGTATTTGTGTTGACAGTATTTATTGACTTTCTCTAATGTTCAGATCTCTCCTCCTCCCTTTCACCTATTTCGCCAACATCATTGTTCTTCCCTCTAGCTCTCTGTGCAGTTGTGTATTCACTCCATCTGTCTTTGCGAAGCTCAAAGTTGTACTAAGAGGTCACATTCGTGTGCACACTGCAGCCTGTTAATATGCAGCCTCGGCTGCCACATGCTCTCATCCAGTGCAGTAGGATTTAGTGATACAGGCTGCAGGAGAGCTCTTAACCGTTATGCAACTGCCATGTCAGGCATTACTAATATCAACTGGACACAAAGTCTTTTGATCAGTTCATTCAGACATACAGAGCAGCTCTGTTTCGTTCTCATGATGGTGTTATGGTCACAGGATGTTCATCCAATATCCTGTGAATATAAATAACATCATTATAATAATAATTATTAGTAGTAGTAGTAGTACTGGTCCTCTGAGGCTGTTTTTTATTGTTATTGACATATTGATTTTTGATTTTCTCTCCCTTGAACTTTTTTCCCCTTTTAAACATATTCTTTTTTCTTCAAGCCCTAAACAGTAAGGAAACATGACATGCTTTTGTTCTAATGTCCAATCTGGCCTGTTCTTCCCCCCCCCTGAACATAGTGGCTCTGTCTGAGTCCGACGTGTGGGTCGTTTCTTTGTCAGAGCCAGAGTCCTCTTTCACAAGGTCCTTCCCAACAGGATGTAAGTTTGAAACATCCCTGCATATTGTGCCACACTTCCTCTTCTCCCTGGAATGACTGCACAGACCCATCAGCCCTCCTGAATCTCTTCATCATCCAGGCAACAAACTGACAGATTTAGATGATAACATCATCCATTTCACAACCAAATAATCGGGTGCTGATTGTTGTTTATAAAACGGGACCAGTACCTGTCTCCCACACAGCACCAGCCCCTCCTCCCTTGCTCCTCCTCCTTGCATCTGGCATGGTGGTGACTAATTTTACTGTGTACGTTGTTGCATGGTGGATGGTTTGTGGGATGATCCTCTCCCCTCAAATTATTTTGGCCTTGTTTGGGAAGTGGAAATAATACCTCTCATCATGGATGAATAGGACTTTCCAGCTGTCATTAAAGGGTGTTAGAATATCCACGCTTGCATTTTTTTAAAAAAACAATGTCAGCCTTGTATGCAGCCTAGCATAAATCACAGCAATGTGAAAACTCCATTTACTTTTTACATGCCTCACCTAATTAACAATCACGGATGATGATTAGGCTCTAATCCTGGAATTACCTGTTACAACTGACTGGACTATTATTTGCTGCATTGTATCATTCCAGCACCACCTCCACTTCCACCCAAGAATGTCCCAACCTCTCCGCAGACGGCTGGCCCGCCCTCTGCGGATGACCCTGGTAAGAAGTCATCTTATTTCTGCCTCCTGTTATATCACACCAGAGTTTTCACTGGAACTCAGCAGCTTCTTGATCTCCCAACTTTCAGTTTTTAACTTTCTCAGAGGGTCATTCAGTGTACGTGCCCGTCTGTCTGTCTGTAATGCTTTATCTCTCAGTGTAAATTTACTGGACTCTTCTGCAAACACATCCTCTGATTGGTCAACAGATATCTGTGTTTTTGACGTGTCAACAGAAGTAGATGGCAGGAAGCCCTCCATAGCAGACTTGGATAACATTTTTGGACCCGAGCATGCGCCCGCTGCTGGCGATAATACAGGTGACGCGTGGGTCTGCTTCAGTGAACAATCTCCTAACCAGCCGCCACTACCAAAGGACCATGCTCCTCCACTCCCTTCCTCACCTCCTCCTCGAGAGGAACCAGCACCTCCGTTACCAGCCTCTCCGCCTCCACCTGAGTCTGCAGCCTCTCCTTTACCTACACCCCCACCTCCTCCAGAGGACCCTGTACCGCCTCTCCCCTCCTCCCCTCCACCCAAACACGACCCTGTTCCCCCTTTACCTACATCCCCGCCTCCATCAGAGGAACCTGCAGCACCTAGCCCCACTTCCCCTCCCCGCAAACACAACCCTGTTCCCCCTCTACCAACATCCCCGCCTCCACCAGAGGAACCTGTTGCTCCTCCAATCATTTCCGGTCCTCTCAGGTCTGAAGACCAAAACCCTGTCACACACACCACCTCTCCACCCCATTTACCCCCTAAGGAGCTGACATCTCCCCTTAGTTCTTCTCCACCTCCCCTCAACACACCTGTCAGCACCCCATCAGCTCCCAAAGCAAGCACCCCTCCAGCAGTAAGTCCTCCTTCTGAAGAACCTACAGCACGATCCGTCCCAGCACCCCTTGTTCTGTCTCAAGAGGAGCAGCCCAACAACACAAACACCACCCAACCCAAAGAGGACGTAGGTGAAACAGCCAGCTCACCCAAAGATGCTAGCCAGGGGAATCGGGGCACACCTCCACCACCTCCTCCCCCGACATATCGGGCAGTGGTGTCTTCACCGGGTCCCACATCTGGTGGCACGAATAGCGGTGAGCAGAGGTTGGATTGGTGGAAATAACTGTCTCAAGTTTTTTTTTTTTTATGCAGTTTAATCATGTGCAGACCACAAGATGAAATAAAACTATGTGAAGTCTCAATACAATCAAGGACAATGACTACATTTAGGCCTGTTGTAGACAAAAAGAAATATGTGACTAGTATATGCCATGTAATCACAGACTCAAATAAGCCTGTGTTTTTTTTACAAATAATTCTGTCTGGTGGCAGCTTGATGAAAATCCTACCAACAGACAGTGAACTTACATGTTGGTTTGAAAACAATGAACACATTTTTGTCAAATGTATCAATGTGTCTACAGATGTACAGATATAGTCAATGTTGAATGCACTTCTTGTAAGTCACTCTGGATAAAAGCATCTGCTAAATGACTGTAATGTAATGTAATGTAGTCTACTGGAGCTTCTTTGTGTTTCTGCATCTTCCTGCAGGCTCCTCCTCTCCAATACGACCTGCTACTCCTTCGTCCAGCAATCCCACCCCACCACCACCTCCACCTCGTCCCCCTTCACGGCCCAGACTGCCTCCGGGGAAGCCCACTGGAGGAGATGCGGTAAGAGTTTGGAACGTTGTTGTTTTATTCGTCCTTTATGTCATCGTTGCTGCCTTTCTTTATTTTTGTTGGTTTTTGATTGAGGTTTGTAATTTGGTTAGTAATTTTGTTATTGACAGCATTTGACTCAGGAAACACAGGTACAAAGGCAATAAAAAACAGCTATAAAGCTTATGGGGAAATAAACTGTTGTGAACGTGATCCTGGTCAAAGTTAATTATCTTAAACTGATTATTCCACACAACTTACAGTCTTTTATTATGTCAACCCAAAATGATAATCAGCATCCAACTGCACTTCTCCTTTTTCATTTTTTCAGAATCGGCCGTTTAGTCCACCGGTTCACTCTGCAAGCCCCCCACCCATCGCCCCACTGGCACGGGCTGAGAGCACCTCCTCCATCTCCTCCACCAACTCCCTGAGTGCCGCCACCACCCCCACTGTCAGCAAAGAGCTGTCCGTGTCTGTGTCAGGTGTGTGCCCCAGCAGCCATCGCTGAGATGCACAGCCTGTCATCTGACGGCTGTGGTTAGCAATCAGCGGCTGCTGAATTTAACCTCTCATGTTTATAATTAAAACTTTACTGTTGATTTTATGCACTGGCCCTTTTCTTCCTTGTGTTCAGATGTTGTGTGGGTAAAAAAGACAGAACTTATGTTTCTTTATTTATTTTTTTAAATTTCTTTTTCCAGAAATGCAGACAGTTTCCCAGCACTGATGATACACTAATGTACAGAATATCAGTGATACTGTGCCACAGCCACTTTTTGTGTGTCCAATTATCAGACGATTAAGCCCCAGTGCTGCCACCTAGAGACAATCTTGGAACAAATATAGAACAATTACTACCGTAGTCTTATAGATTAATTTGTAATCATTGAAAAGAATGAATGACTCCCAAAATGTTTTTCTTTTTTTATAGAATGAGTTTTTAAATCACATGAATATAAATTCAGCTTTAACTCAATGCCCACAGATACAGATACGCAGGCTGAGTGGGAGGTGAGAGTATGAAGCAGGGTGTTTATTTAATGCACAAACATTCCTAGCAAACCTTTGATTTAATGAATTAATAAGACAACAGTTGCATCAACCACAACAACTTTACAGAAGTCAGTGCTGAGGGACCCTGTAGTGCAGAATAGTGAGTAATCTCACAGACTGTAACATGGCTGAGTCATAGATTTAAAAAATACACACTCTGGAGGCAGCAGCAGATACATAAATACTGAAGGGACAAACAGTAACCGTTAACATTAGAACTGAGAGAAATATTTTTCAGACGTGTGAACTTATTATGGCTGTGCTGATATGGTAAACAGCCAATGTAGTTGACAGTAGTTGAACATTAATGAAGCAGTTATAAATATAATTTCCACTTTTTTCACTTTCTGTTCTTTTGACATTTTTACCATTTACCACAGTTGTAGTTTTTTTTTTTACAGTTTCGTTTGTTGGTGTTCATTCTGATTTTATTCTAGAATTTTATTTTATTTGTTTGATTGATTTTCTGTTTTGTTTTGCTGTTTGTTTGTCTCACTGTTCGTCCTTTGGCTGGTCAGAAGATGATGCGTATGTAGACAAACTGCCCACCTTTGGGAGACACTTTGATTCATTGGCAGGTACAGTATAGTATAGAAGCCCTCAGAGAGAGCTCTGGGGACTGGTTGAGGATTAGGGATTAGTATGTATCAAAAGGAGTAGGTGCTGGGTCTTTTTCAGTGTAACCTTTTAATTTATAATTCAGTCGTTTGATTCAATATATATGAGATGTCTGAAAGGATCTTTGAAATATTGCTCTGATACCTACATATTTGGCTGGTCTACTTCAGGTTGTACTCCAGTATTTAGGGACATAAGACATATTCATCTTTTCTTTGTCAAAATGGCAGCATTATTTTAGGGAAATCATCATTATTGTTAATTGGTTTGCTCTTGCCAACTCATACCCTCCGTCACAAATCCCAAATGAATGCATCCGACAGCCCATCTCCCCTTCTCTCTCTCCCCCCCACCCTTCCTATTGGCATATTTTGCTCATGCCCATTCCACTTGTTTCCCTCAGACAAAATCTGCCAAAAAAAAGGATAGTCGTGTTGTGACAAGAAAAAAACGCATCATTACCACACGTTTTTTCCAGAGGCATTTAAAAAGTGTCTTCCCCCTTTGCCCATCTGCCCACTTGTGAGACGTTTCTCTCTGTTTTATGACTGTGCACCAGAGGCTGTCTTGCCATGTCACCGTGGCAACCTCCCATCTCTTCTCTTGGTGAAACATATTGTGTTTGTGCAGCACAGTCACTCCCAGAAACCACCTCTGTGAGACACTGCATTTGAGAGCGTGTGTGTGTGTGTGTGTGTGTGTGTGTGTGTGTGTGTGTGTGTGTGTGTGTGTGTGTGTGTGTGTGTGTGTGTGTGTGTGTGTGTATGTGTGTGCTCGTGTGTCGGAACAGCTCCTTATTCGTGGGCCCTTCACGACCATACTGTCTGTCGCTAGTTCTCACATACACACACACACTCATGCCAAATTAGGCAGCCTGCAGCTCTTTGGTATTCATGCCATCCTCGTCTGTACTGCTGGTTGTACCGTGACACAGCCCCAAGTTCAACAATCTCCCCTCGCCATAAAGCATCTGTCTACTCCCACACTCGACCCCCTGACGCCCGCCTTCCACACCTGTTCTCTTCTCTTGGTGAAACATATTGTGTTTGTGCAGCACAGTCACTCCCAGAAACCACCTCTGTGAGACACTGCATTTGAGAGCGTATGTGTGTGTGTGTGTGTGTGTGTGTGTGTGTGTGTGTGTGTGTGTGTGTGTGTGTGTGTGTGTGTGTGTGTGTGTGTGTGTGCTCGTGTGTCGGAACAGCTCCTTATTCGTGGGCCCTTCACGACCATACTGTCTGTCACTAGTTCTCACATACACACACACTCATGCCAAATTAGGCAGCCTGCAGCTCTTTGGTATTCATGCCATTCTCGCCTGTACTGCTGGTTGTACCGTGACACAGCCCCAAGTTCAACAATCTCCCCTCGCCATAAAGCATCTGTCTACTCCCACACTCGACCCCCTGACGCCCGCCTTCCACACCTGTCACTCAGACACACTGCGGCCATAGAATATACAACCCCATATCCCACCATCCCCATATAAACACCTGCCCTTTTGTTCTCTTCATCAAGCTCACCGTTGTTCTCATTGTCCCTTCACCCAACACTCATTCATCAACACCTCTACTGGTGGGACAAAACAACAGTGTAGGCTACAATCTGCCCATCCTGAGAGCACATTCACTACCACATGAGTTGTAATGTTGTCAGCATATGTTAATGTTAATATATAAATATATGGTCCTGTGTGCATTATATCCCAATACATTCTGCTCTAGCCTCCTTTTGGAGCTGCTTTCCAGTTCAGGGGCTAAAACCTGAAAAGTCTGATGTCCTTGACCAAAGATCATGCGATCAGTAGTCCACTGGTTCCCAATTCAAAGCAGAGCAACTTCTCCGTGTCCTAATCTCAAGTACCGGTAATTGTTTTGTGTATATTCTGGGGACCAACAAGGATATAAATATCTAGTGTCTCAATAGTATAATAACTGGCATGATCTTGTGTAGAACAAATGTGGTTTTAATTCTCTGTCACCACTGAAATACACTATGACAGGACCTGGTTGTGGAGGCTGCCAGAAACTCCTCAAATAAATTGACCAGTCGAGGTCATTTAGAGAAGAAATGGACAGAGATACTGAGAAGGACATGTCCTGCAACAAATGTCAGAATCAAACTGGGGACCTTGCATCTGTAGGTGCAACATCCAGCTCTTTTATTTATAGTGCATGGCCCAGCCACTGGTCTAGTGGTACACAGGACTTAGTCCACTTAGGGCCAGCTGTGTGTCTCTGTAGAATGCCACCTTCAGGGTTTGTTTCCTTTAAGGATCCAGCCCTCGAAACCACAGAATCTTTCGCCTCCTGCAGTGTGTCTTCATACAAGGCATTCGTTTCATCATTTGAAAAGTGGAGGCCTGGAGGACAAAGTGAGCCGGGTTGAAGACACTGAGAGTACAGAGAGCAGTGCCAACTGGAGCGTCACCTGGTGTAGGATTACACTTTCTTGTGATGTACTGTGGAGAAAACCTTGACTGCCGACTCTGAACCTGGCAGCACACTGCCACACTGTCTCTTCCTGCATTGCACATCCACATCGCAAGCTGCACCACTGCCAGCATCCAGCGGCTACACACCTGTCCCTCACTCCACCTGAGTCCCGCCTGTCCTCGCACACCCGCACAACCACAGAAACAAAACGTCTCAGCCATATTGTCACATGCTCTGTCCTGGCCGCGTCTTTGTCCCTGGCCTCCACTTCCACATCCCACCTCACTGTGACGTGTGATAGACCTGCCATGTGAGACTCACGCTACTGTCCTTCTCTCCTCCCCCCGTCTCACCCACTCCCCTCCCTGTCATCCCTCTTCCTCCTCGTCCTTCTCTCCTCACCCCCGCTCCCTCCACCCCTCATCCCCTCCACCCCACACAGAGAATGACCAGCCATCCCTTGTATGGTTTGACAGAGGGAAGTTTTATTTAACCTTTGAAGGTAAGTTGTCTCTCCACCAGGGTAGCGGGCACAAACACACACTCTTTCGAAGCTCATCTGTGCTAGCTTCACCCCTCCCCTCCCCTGTCCTGCCCTGCCCCTTCTTTCCCTCTCCTCTTTTCTTCTCCTGTACAATCTCTCCATCACCCCAACCCACACCATGCTAACTCCTGGCTGAGCCCCCTCCAATGCGGTCAACTGCGTAGTGTTGTCATACTCATATCGTCTCCATCCTGACATCATTCATTCTCATTTCGTCTGCGCTGACTGCTCCACGTTTCCTTGAGGAATCATCTTTCTTTGTGTACTTTACTAATGTCTTTGTCGTGTCTGTTTTTCTGTTGATCATTTGGTTTTCGGTTTCATCTTGGGGCTCTTTGATCCTTTTTGATCGTGTCTGATGAACTCAGCTTAAACGGCATGCTTGGACGAAGCATGCACATTATCTCTCAGACGATCTCTCTGTCTATCCTTTCTCATAAACTTGTGCTTACACACTAAACTACAAATCTACTGTGTAGCAACTAAAAATAGTAAAAAAAACAACAACTTTAAACGTAGTTTTACATTTTCACAGTCAAAGAGCAGAGAGAAATCTTCTACACATATAACCTCCTGTTTTCATGCTCCCTGACTAACAATGTTTTGTTCACTGTTCAAGTAGGTGTCATAGTTTTTGTTTTTTGCACATCATGTTTTGTTTCTCATTTCATCCACACTGTTGGTTAGGAAGAGTGCAGAGTCCTATTATAAGGAATTGGAACATATAACATTGACTATTTATTCTTACTTAATTTCTAAAACTCATATTTTTAATTCATGCTGATATTATTCACAGTGACAGGAAATTCATTTTGGGGTTTTGACTGAAAAAATAATGTTGATGATGATTGTGACTCAGCCATGATTTTGGCCATTTCCTCAGTCTGTTTAATTGTATGCATGTGTCTTATCTCCAGGCTGCTCCAGGGGGCCCAGTCCTCTCACCATGGGGGCCCAGGACACTCTCCCAGTAGCAGCAGCATTCACAGAGACAGTAAATGCCTTCTTTAAAGGAGCCGACCCCAGCAAGTACGTTATCAGATACTGTAGCTAACCTAAGATGATATACAACAATAATAAAAGAGTAATGGTGAATTAGTTAACCTGTTACTTGATACCTGAAAAGTTTTTACGTTTAAGGATTTCTTTTTTTAAAAATACAAAAAGACTCATATGGAGTCTATTTACAATCGTGGCCTTTGGTTTTGTTTTGGCTAATAATATTTGTGATCGAATTTTCCACCAGAGGAGCTTAATAATTTTCACTTCATGTATCAAAACTGTTTTGGTGTTAAAGGAATACACCACTTGGTTTAAATTATTGATTTTGCAAGAAGGCTTTCGTCAATATCTGATTACACAACTGCTTTTATGATTTGCTATCTTTCCTGAATTATTAATTCCACAATGCTGCAGCGTTCACGTATTCTCAGCAGAGACAAACTTTTGTTAAAAAAATTGATATAATCAGAAACAAAAAAGTCTCAACATTATACTTAGATTCAGTATTTTGTGCCCCAACACTCTCTCCTTCCCGGTCTTTCTCTAACCATGGTTTTCTCCTGTTTCTCTCAGGTGTGTTGTGAAGATCATAGGTGAGATGGTTTTGTCGTTTCCAGCAGGAATTACGCGGCACTTTGCCAATAACCCATCCCCAGCCGTGCTAACCTTCAGCATAACCAACTACAGCCGACTGGAGCATGTGCTGCCTAACCCCCAGCTCCTCTGCTGGTAATGAATCTGCTGTGAATTCACCACTTCATGCTCAGTGGGAAAATAATAACGTTTTTACTGAAGACACATCCTCAGTGTACAAGTGAAAAGACGAAAAAGTGAAATTCTTATGTTTGGGATAATAGATTCACACTCACTGCATCCTGCTAACACACATAGTTCAAGTCTAATGTCTAACTGGAACATTTCCATGCTTATTTCAGTGTCATTATTAAACTAAACATTAAAACTAAATCAAATGTTACAATGCGTTATTATTTGTATTAGTAATATTAATTTTACATGAAGAGATGCTACATGTAACCTCATGTAGTGTGTTCAGCTCTGCACTAAAAACATATTACACACGTGACTCTCTTAATAAGGTTGTAGAATGCAAATATGCATAAGTGCAGACATCTATATGTATCTATGTATATATGTATGTTTGTTTTAGTTTTGTGTATTTGTATAATAAATGATATTACAATCTTAATTTGATTAAGCATAAGAAACATTGCTTGCTGTCGGGATATGTAAGAGAAGACATCATTAATATAGTACAATTCCTGTCCAGGTAATTTTCAGTTTAGCTTCATATATTTTTATAATAAATAATAATTTTAAAAAAGCTATTAAATCTAAAGATGGTTTTTAAGCCTATTTCAAAGATTTGTACTTGTTGGAACCTAAAAAATTCTAGATGTGGGAGATGAAAATATGAGAAATGTCTTTTGAAACATTTATAGTCCCATATGAAAGAGTCAAGTGGTGACTAATGACGATGAGTAAGAATCAGTGAGATCATTCCAGACTAATGCAGACTGTGTTGAGTCAGTGAGATGATCCGAGTGATCTCTGTTATGATAGGACAACTAACATAACAGAGGTCAGATTTTGTTTATCATGCGTTTGTGAGTCATGTTTGCAGCTGTTGCTAAAGCATAAATCACTTATTTGGAACAAGATTTCCAATATGTAAATGTCATTCTTTACTAATTTTATTTTCATTTGTTTATTTTTGTTAACTTTCAAATTTGACTTGACTTCAGGTAAATTCTTGTGGCTCACCGTTCAAATGAAAATGTCTGTCATGTTTTTTCTGATTATAATATTCACACTATATATCAGCAGGATCAGATAAAAAATGCTGTTTGTTTGTTTTTTTTTTTATCATCAGTGATACCACTACACAAGCCAAGGCTGATGCCAAGGACTTCTGGGTGAACATGCCAAACCTGATATCCCATCTAAAGAAGGTGGCAGAGCAAAAGCCACAAGCAACATACTACAATGTGGACATGCTCAAGTATCAGGTAAACTCTGATGGCGTCATCACCTAATATCAATAAAATGAGATAAACATGTCAGTTTTAACAAGTTAATTATTGTAATATGCTACTGAATTAATCACTGCCCTCATATGTTAAAATCAATCACTTCAGATGATTTTACGTCGTTCTGTGTTCAGGTGTCCACGCAGGGCCTCCAGTCCACTCCTCTGAACTTGGCCGTGAGCTGGAGGTGTGAGCCCACCAGCACTGACCTGAGAATAGACTACAAATACAATGGGGAGGCCATGTCAACGGCCATGGCGCTCCACAATGTTCAGTTCCTCGTCCCTGTAGATGGAGGGGTTTCAAAACTACAGGCTGTCTTACCTCCTGCTGCATGGTACAGCCCACACATTTTCCACTCTTGTTATTATGTGATGTATAACCAATAAACTAAACAGGCTGGTGTGGTAAATTAGTAAATTGAATACAATTAATATGCCTGTGGCAGTGATGCTTTGTGCACAGTCTACAACGCTTTTTCAATTCTCTTTTAATCCTGTCAGGAATACAGAGCAGCAAAGAATCCTATGGAAGATTCCCGATATCTCTCAGAAATCTGAAAATGGAGGTAAGTAGAATATGAGCATATAATAGTAATAGCATTTTATTACTAATATTTCTGGTTGCTGGAAAGGTTTTCTGGGGCCTACGTTTAGTTTTATATATAAAACTAAACTATAAGTCAAACATAACCCCCATTGGAAGGGATTCTACCCGAAGCTGGAGCATGTTTGCAGCACTCCCTTGCTAATCTGTCCTGAAGTTAAACATTGCCCCCATCTGTATACAATTGGTATTACAGTTACATAATCCTGTTCTGTAATATTCTGCGAGGCGTCTGCAGAGTGTGTTTCCAAAGCTTTTTTGTTACTCAGAGGATAAACTGGATTTATCATAGCATCTACAGTGACATATTTACATGTGTTAAGTGATAAAGAATATGTTGATCAATGCACATTGTGCACTAATGTATTTCTGGGCCTGTTTCTTTAAGTACATCGCAGAAGGCCTTCAGGGCCTACCTGAGAGGACAGTAAATAAGATTATTCAGTTTTCTTGATGAAGGAAATGGTCATCTGGCTCAAACGTGATCAGTTTACCTCAGCCTCTTTTGGTCCTAGATGATTTGTATAATGTGGGACCCTTTGATTACAGGCAATTTACTTTCAGTAAATTATTACTAAGTGCCTCCTTGAAATCTGTACCCATCAAATATTTTGACATTGAACAGGCTTTGACATAACACAACAGTGTGTTTGTGCACCAAAAAGATAAATATAGCAAAATCTGTTGACATTCTGACTTATTAACTGCCATTTTTCCATTAATCCTTCCTTCAGTTTTTCCTTTGTAACTTCCGTTACAAACCATCCTGTCGTTCTGCTATCTCCTACTCAAAATAGTTTCTCAAAACTATATTCTCATTTTGCTGTTATTGAATCACCCTGAAGTCTTTCTATGTGGCATGGAGATTAGATTATTAATTCAGCCCCTCTCCTCAGGTGTGGGGTCTTTGTTAGCCCGCTTCCAGCTAACAGAGGGCCCCAGTAAACCAGCTCCACTGGCCGTGCAGTTCACCAGTGAGGGCTGCACCCTGTCCGGCTGTGACATCGAACTGGCAGGGCCAGGATACCGCTTCTCTCTCATCAAGAAGAGGTTTGCCGCAGGTTGGTTTAGGATTTTATTAAAATACATTTTCATAAAACTACAATATTTTTCCACCCCAAATGTTAAATACATAATAAAATCGCATGATTTGTATGATTAATGATAGTTATAAGAGGTCTTTATTTTTCCAAGTGGTGAACATTTTTAACTTCCTTAAACTCTTTACACTCCTAATCTCACACGGACTCTCTCATTGTGGAAACAAGTATTAATGTGCTTTTAATTTATGGTATTGGTTTATGTATTAGGTTTATTTTCAACACTTCTTTTATTATGTAATTAAACAGCCTATACTTGCTCTAGAAAGTGCATCAGGTGGTAGTTATATATGTAAGACATCTACAAATAAAACCATATATTGACTGTAACATACACCAAATGTTTTGTTGCTGTCTTTCAGGAAAGTACCTGGTTGACAACTAACCAATGCTACGCAGTATAGCAGTGTTAAACAAAAGCGGTAGCGGTGGACTACGGTTGACATTGAGGACAGAGGACAGACAGACTCTCCATGAACCTTTTCTGAACCCATGACAGGTCTGCAGACTACACAGCACCATTGTATAATTTGCATATAGCATTGTGGAACGGTTTTAGATCATGTAATTGTATTTGTATTCATTTCATAACATCTGTATTGCTGCAGTAAGACACATGGGTTCTCCCCTCCTCTAAAGTCTGTCCCCAAATCTCCATCTGTCTCTGGTCAATGTTTTGTGGTGTATTTAATATGTTTCACTGCAGCTGCCTGACCGAAGACGTGGACAGAAAGAGTCTTAGCCAAATTGTACTTCTGGATTGCATTTGCTGTCCTCAGTCTAGAGACTTTTGGCAGTGAGAATTTCCTTGAGTAAGATCATTGTGGTTATACTGTACGTAAAGACCTAGCTCTGACACATTGGAAGTTAGGCCAAGTAGAGCTGAAGATTCATAATTAATTATTCGCCTTCATTAGCACCTATAAAAATTGCATCTTTATAAATTCTACTAATGTTTGGTCTGGGCTTGAAGCCAAAGACAGCTGTCCTCAGTGTCTTACAAGTTTTGCTGCAGCCATTTGTGTGGTATTTACTGATGCAGTTTGACACACGTTGTTACAGTTTGGTGAGAAATTGTGTTTCACCCCGGCGTTTGTCATCTGCTGAGACACAACTACAAATAATAGGTTTTCATGCATCGTCTACTGGTACTACAGGGTCCACATGTCTTTGGAACACTTCCTTTTTAGGATGAATGCACTGATCAGTAAAACAGTTCTTTTATTTTTCTGAAATATACAGTACATACATGGAGAGGCTTTTAGTTTAGAGTTAGGCAGCTGCAATGATAAATCACTGTACTTGTTGCAAAATAAGGAAATATGTTTTTCCCATCAGAACAAAAGAAGTGTACAAAGTGTCATTTTAAACCAATAATATATATCTTAAAGGGCGTTTGGTGTTTTCCTTGTATTGTCAGATAGACTTTCTATTGTTCCCAGGACGGCAGTGTTAGAATCCAGAGTACATGACAGCATTCTATTTTTATTTATTGACGACAATGATTTGTTGTATAAAACATGTGATTCTGTATATGAATAGAATTTCGATGGTATCTCACAACTCAGAACCCTTAAAGGTATAAATATTTGAATTCTCTTTTCTTTTTGTTATCTGTGTAGTTGGGTAACCTGTGTACAGTGTAAGGTATAATTTTTGAATTTATTTCAGATATAATTTTTTAACTCAAGTGCAACAGAAGATTTGAGCTATATATGGGTATGGGGGTAATTTAAAGAAAAAGATAAATATCTTCCTGGATGCTGTGTTATGCTTTGCAAAAGCAGTGTTAATGTAGAGTTAGCTATTCCATGGGCAAGGTCCACAGTGAAATAATCAGTTTCACATTTTGGGAAATATACTAATCCGTTCTCTTTACATTTAGATGAACGGATCAATAGTATTCTTATATGTTAAACAGTAAGCTGGAGGAAAAAGGAATGGTTAGCGTAGCTTAGCATAAAACTGGAAAAAGAAAAATCTGGAATTGGTTGTTTGATCTATACAGAGGATTTTCATGGTTGTGGTTTTCTTGCCAATGTTACACAATAATATCTGTGTTTAACATTGATAATGCGATGCTAATGTTGGTCAGTCTGTCGACCATTTTGGTCCAGTCTGAAATATCTCAACGACCGCGTCTGTTGGATGGATTGAAGGACGGGTCTTTCATACAGGTCAAAAGTTCATGTCAAAGTTCAAAACAATTTCCCATCAGCCACAGCTGTAATTTACACAGACCTGATTAACAGATATTTTCAGAATAATATGCTAAATTAATGAACAGTATCTGCCAACTATCAGCATGTTAGCAATTGATAGGATGTTAGCATGCTGACATTGGCATACAAAGTATTGCCATGCAGCTGCTAATGTGGCTGTATACTCATAAGTCTTGCTAACTTGTAGACAAGCTAGCTGCCCCGTCCCCACATCCAGTCTTCAAGCTAAGCTAAGCTAGCCCGTTGTTGGCTACAGCTTAAACCTTTATATTTAACAGTCAACAACGAAAGTGAAGATGAAGTGGCCTTGGTGCCACGACGGAAATTTTATTTACTGGAACCAGCTGTTTTTGTCCTTTCAAATCAAAACCACATGATAATAAAACAAACTTCACTTGCTCATCTCCATAATCTGTTATTACCTCAATTTTAACTGTGTCGCCTGTTTCCATTCATCATTTCATTGTGTGCACATCCCCAGTTATTCAACCTGCTCTCAGTCCATGGCTTTATTTTGCAAACTGTAATGGTCTCTGTGAGATGACATGAGCTAAATGAGGTTGTGGAGTGAGGTTAAGTCGACCAAAATGCTTTGTTTTGCTCAGTTATTCTTTTGTATTTTATGTCAGTCAGTCCTCTGTTACGGAGAATAAGCTGAATATTTTTAAAAATGGATATAAATTTAAAAATATTATATTGTTTATGTGAAAACACTGTGCTGGTGATGTTGAACTTCCCGAATGCTCTGACGCTCAACAACTACAGAACAAAACGTGTGTGTGTGTGTGAAGTGTAGCTGAAGATCTCCCTACTGTACTGTATGTTGGTATTTTGCTAAATGCAACCAATCATAGTCCATTCACTGCTGTTGTAGAAGTATCGTCTAGTTTGTGGACAAGAGGACTATAGTCTTAATCAGTGATATAATACTTTTGATTGGACACTGTATTTTATTACATGTGGTTATTTTGCTGCTTATAAACCTGGCCAAGCAATTAGAATTTAAATCCTGTTCTTTGCCAGGTTTAATATTTTTGTTTACTCACCCAGCACAAGAGGGCACTGCGTCTGCATTTCGTTAAAGTGAGGCTATGATGATTGGTGCCATTTAGTTCCTGGTAAATTCATTAGTGTGGTAACACTTTGTTTCAGTCATGTCAGTGTTTCATGAAGTCGAGTGTAGTAATCAACATGCCTGACAGAAAGTTGTTAGCTTCTGGGTGAATCTTCAAGCTTAAGTGCAACAGTCATTCCAGCATTATCTACAGAGGCCCAGCAAACACATCCCCCATCATGCATCTGTGTTAAACTACCACTACACCACAGCTGACAGGTCTCTGAGCTTGAAAGACAAAACAGCTCTCTCCATCCGCTGGTTGCTAGGTTATTCTTTGTGTCATCTAATTAAAGAAAAGAATCAAAACACGTACTTTCCAGATAGTCATCCCCGTGGTGAATTTGTCCTTCAATAATTCATTATTGCATGCAGAGCATGCAGTAAAATGTGGGGCATCTATGATGATAGATAGTACTGAAATGACGTGTTGTGCTGAGTGTCAGTTATCCGTGTTAATGTTGAGAAGAGAGCAGGGAGTGTGTTTCTGTGTGCTACAAGCCAGAATGCTTTTTTGGTTCTGTACCGTTAACCTCAAACACGTGTGCAAGCTGTTTGTACAGTACATAACAATGCTAAGATGAACTGAGAAACTTAGTTTGCTTCTTTCCAAAATCAATAAAAGTTATAAATGGAGGCTCATGTTTGCACTTTACATTGTAGATTCCTGTGTTGTGTAGGTTTTGCATTGCATTTTTCATGAAATTCTATGTAGACATTTTTATTCCCCATATGTTTAATCGTAAAGACTCACATCCCTTAGGTTCAGAAGTATTATTATTATACATCTAAACATATCTATTATCTTATTACCTCAAGGTTTGCTAAAAATTAATTAAGCGATGTCCCAGGTATAGAGATCTGTAATGGTCACAACATGTCACACCCCACAGAATGTAATCTCTGTGCAAGAACATTTATTTGAAAAAAAAAAACCCAACAACAACAAAAAACTATTGATGATAATGATAGAATACACCTCAAGTTTCCTGTAAATACATCAAAGCAGTGATTGAAATTTTACAAACCCGTGACTATGACTGAGATAAATGGAAAAAACGAGTCGTGCACCTTGAGTGCCAACCCTGAGTGCATTTAATTCACCTTTTGGTTTATAGCTGCACATGTCTCAGGCATGTTCTCAGCTGCTCAACTGGGACACATTCGAATGTTCACTATGTACAGGTTAAATTAAAGAATCAAAATCCACAAAAGTATCAAAAGCAATTGGGAAAAATAGCAGTAGTCAGATGAGCATTATTGTACGTACAATGCAGTGATCATATATATTTTTTTAAAACCTTTAGCTATGCAGAATGGATATGAAGGACATGATGTAAGAAAACAGTCAGGTTGGTTACATGAAGAATGAGACAGAAGACGTGATGGTTTCATCCTCAGCAGAGGAAGGTGAGGTCACTTTTCCTGCAGCCCACCTGGCAGCACACGGTGGTCAGTATGTTATTAATGTCTCGTCTGGTCAACACAGAGCCTGGCTGGCTTCCACTGCTGCTGCTGCTGCTGCTGCTGCTGCTGGGGCTCTCCAAGCTGCTTTGCTCCCCCACAGGCAAACCTTCAACAGCAAACACAAGGAATGGGACAGAAAACCTCTTCAGCAACTGTTTTTATTTCATGCACTGAGCAGGTTTACACACTTGTCACAGCTGTTTCCAGCAGCGTAATGGGTGGACAACTGTTTTTAGATTGGCCCCTTGTCATTTATTTCCATGTTCTCATTAAATTAGGAAATCCTTAATGACTGTGCTGATTAACTCAGTGCAATTTGTCTTCTACAGTGTCACTTTACTCTGTCTAATCAGCACAACTGATAGGCAAACTGGGTTTGTTTGTGTGTGTCAGACAGTCAGAGAGCCTGCCCTGCATTTAATCATGATATGTTGCCTCTGGTATAATAAGCCTTGACTGACAGCAGATGATGTGTGATGGTGCTGGGGCACCTGTCTGCCTGTATATAAGTATAAGTATATATCATATGTGCCTGAATAAAACAATGACAGTGGAGAAGCACCAGGTCAGGCTTATGTTTCAGACTGAGATGAAATGTTACACGTGAGAAGATGAAAGGTGTTAGGTACTGTCAAAGAGAAAACAGGCAACATTTCATTCAGATAGGATTAATAGGATGAGTCACTTTTAGCACCGCAGATCCAAACTGTCAGATTAACTATGACTTTTGACTGATCTCAGCTTTCTCTCAGTTTTTGTTACTTCTTATTTATACCTTTAATATGTTGCAGCCCAGGAATGAATCATCAAAATCAGTCATTTTTTTCCCTGTATATTTGTGACATTGTTAAAAACAACAAAACTGTCATTTAAATTCAAGTCGAGATCTCAAACTTTGACACCGGATTTGGACGTACCTGCTAGTGTATCAGCTGATCTACCTTGCAAAAAAAAACTGTTGTTGATACTGAATATATATGTGTTACAAAAAAAAACTAAGAGAGACCTGAGAAAAGAGTACGTAAGAAATTATAAATAAAGAGTGAAAGTAGTCGTGTATGTCTAGACGATTTTCAGTAGTTCAGTAAAGGGATTTTAGAAGTTGAAGGATATTTTCAGGAGGATGAAATGAGAAATAAAACCATCGTCATGAAACACGAGCGAGAAGGTGACTCACCGTCCATGTCTGACTCAGTGAGGAATCTCCTCCAGCGGGAGCCTCCACAAGTGTAGACCACAGCCCTCAGAAACTCTCGACCACACAGCTTCACTGCCTTCACCTCAGCTGTCACCTGCTCTACGCACACCACTGTGCACAAGAGCAGAGGTACGAACACCAGAGCCCGCATCCTGGATACCTGAGAGTCTATACAGACGTGTGTCTTTGCTGCTCTGGTCTGTCTGCCTTCAGAAACCACCACAGCTGCTCCGTCCTGAGTTGTTTGTCTGTTCAACTTTTCCGTCTGTTGGCTTCAGGTCTGTTGGAGGCTGCAGCACAGAGCACCGCTCATTGATACAGCAGCTGCATTTCTCTCGCATTATATAGCATCCACCTTTCAGTTCATCGATGCTGAGCATCTCTCCACCCCCCCTCTAGCTGGACCATAGCCCATCCCAGTCACGCACACAGAGTACCCACTGTGTTATGACAGTCAAGTCATTTTATGTTTCCGGTCATCTCCACCATCATCATTTTCTGTTGTTTAAGAGAGAGAGGCCATCAGACCTTTACAACCCCCAGCTGACAATCACATTATGAGGAGCAGCCTCCTTGACCTTTTCGTGATTACATGATTTAAGCCTGTGATTGCACTGACCTTCCCTGCGCCACATGGCTAATTAAGTGATGCAAAGTGATTCCCCCCGCACTCAAACAGATGTTCTGTCTGTTTACAACTCTTTGATGGCCTGGTTGTCTTTCCCTTTACAGCAGATCAAGTCGTACGAGGGTTAAAAAGTCAATGTTGACAGTCCCTAATGCAGGTCATTAGGATGCTGCTGATGGTGCGATGTGATGCTCAGCACGACATTTCGGTTCAATCATTAACAGTGGAGATCCTATTTAGGATGTGTATGAAATTATATTGCGTTTAGTTGGACATGATGAATCGTCGTGCCTGTGGCAGCAGAAAATAAAGAACATTGTTTTTGATTGATACAAATTAAAACAGTTTAGTTGACAAATCAAATTTGCCAGCGTGAATTGGGAAATGTGTTGAATATTAATAAATCGTATGTCTTTCAAGTTCGTCACTTTTTTATTACTTACCATAACAAATGCACTATTTTATTCTGTTTTGAGTAACTTCTGATAAAGCACCACTTGGGCCGGCACTCGTTTTTTTTTTTTTAAAGAATGGGTTATTTAAAGAAGTAATAAGTGACTGTTTGAGTCACTCTGAGTCACGCAGATGAGGAAACCTCAGCTTTGGCAGTTGTTGCACTATTTTAATTAAAAACAAATAATCAAGCATCAAAGATCAGTCTTTTAATTCACCATTCGATTTGAAAATAGCAGTAGACAAAGCCTGTGAGTATTCTCATTCATCCAGGTCATAGTTATCTTGAGGAAATTAAATCGAACGCAACTAGAGTTTTGTTGATTTTTGTTTTTTGTCTTGAAGACGTTTCACCTCCCATCCAAGAGGCTTCATCAGTTCATGCTCGCTTGTATTTTCTAATGTATATATTTTCACACTGCAATTCAGAGGCAATCTGGACTACCTGTATGTCTTTGCAGTTAAAGTTTTAACCTGACATTGAGTATAAAGTCAAACAACAAAATTTTATGTGTGCTGATAAAATCTATCCTAAATGAGATTGTTTATATCTCAAGGAGACGCTGTGGCGCCAGTTTCTCTGACAACCAAATCTTACAAGACAAAGAGCCACCAGATAAATGGATGATACAAGCACAAACCTAATTGGCTGAGGAATATATTACTGTCTGTGTCTTCAGTCTATATCTGAAACTTGCGGTCTGCGTACGGCCCACCACAGCATCCCCCTAAGAGCCACAGAGCCACTCAGCTGTGTTTGTCGTGTGAGCTGGTCGTCAGGTGTCTGCGTCTCATTGACTAACTGAGGGAATAATGGTTTAGAATTGCTGGCATAAAATGCTATAAATCCAGGAAAAGTGCATTGACACAGACAGCAGTACAGTATAATGTCAACAAAAGGGGAAGATTAAGTATGATAGTTTGGTGAATTCAATAAAAGCTCATCAATTGTACCACAACAGATGCTTTAGCTTGCTACACAGAGCACCAGGTTTCTGCTAGCTGGTCTGTGCTAAGAGGGCTTCTCTGACACTTGTGAGGAATGTTCTGACATAACCTGTTCTGTCGCTGATTAAAAGTCTAATTTACTAAGTGTTAATCCAATAAGACTGTACTCTACAGTGACAGTATACTACTGCTTGCATGGAAGTTAATTATTGATACCAAAAGTGTATTAGCTATTAAAGTCAAGATCCTGTGTGTGTGTGTGTGTGTGTGTGCGCGCGCGCGCGTGTGCGTGTGGTGGTGGTGGTGGTGGTGGTGGTGGGGGGGGGGGGGGGGGGTTAGTTTCTTGAATATCACAGACATGTTTCAGCAGAATTCATGAGGTAGCAGCAGTAATACACCAAAATGTCGTTTGCCAGCCAGTATAGAACAACACCAGAAAAAGAATCTCACATATAAAAATTTGCTGCTGGTAGTAGTTTGTGTTTTTTCTCAAAACTTTAATCAGTTGTCAGAAGATTAGAATGAATTACTTATATTCTGTTATTTGACTAAGTATTTAAGCGTAGCCCTTTTGTCATCTGTTCTCTCAAACAGCAGCACTTGTTGATCAATCATGGAGCCTGTCATGCTTCAGGTATGGCCCAGAGTCCTCCACCAGCGCCTCTGCAGAACCCTGGTTCTTCCAAAGAGGAGCCATTCAGGCTGTGCTGAACGCAACACTGTTCCTGCCTCCACTCATTCTAAATCCATCAGACCCACACTCCTGGTGTCACGCCTGTACCAGCCATCCAACTTACGTGATGTGGGGCAGGACAGCCGGCTGCAAGGAGAAATTACTTGTAAGAGCCAGAGGCTCATGCAACAGGCTGGATTAATCTATCCCTCCAACCCAGGGTGTTACTACTACCTTCCTGTCATTGTCCGCTCCATGGAGAAACTGGTGAGACAGTTTGTTCATTTTATAAAACAACTGTTATAGGTTAAGTAAGTAACCAGTCATTTAGTGGTGCCAAGTCAACAAAGATGGGTTTCTATAGAGCTTTTCCTGCTGATAACATGTGACCCGATACCACAACTAGGGCCAAAAAGAGAAAATAAACCAGTTCAGAGATCAACAAATTATGATGTATTTTGTCTTCAGTAATCTTTTTTTTTACTGAATATTTTTGAATCACCAATAATAAAGGGAAAGAAGAAATGTAAATGAACTGTATTCACATCGTAATACCCATGGTTTATGACAGGTTTATAGGTTTTTCACAATTTTCAACTATAAATTAAAGCAGTTTCCCTGCTGTTTAGAAGTTGGCCTCTTAAAACAAAGCCTTTGTTTCCTGTGTCCTGTGGGGACACGGGGTAGAAAAGGTCCCTAGGACCCTCTTGATGATTGCAAGAACTGACAAGTAGGGCTGAATGTGATGTGTTGTGATGTAATGTAATGTAATATAATGTGATTTGGTGGAAATACATCTAGTTGTTAGTCAGCTGGAATTAAACAGAAAAAGAAGAAAGAGTAATATTTTTCATAGATTAATTTGTTAACATAATTTTAGTGGCTTAAGAAAAAATACATTTAATATAATATTTTGAGAAAATATCTAAAAAATCTTTTCTGAGATCTGATTTCTGATTATATCTTGTTAATTTCTGTGTGGGCCCAGATGTTTCTATTCTAAACTCATGTGGATATGCAGATTTCCAGGTTGAAATCCATGGCTTTAGAACATATTGTATGTTGGTTGCACTAGGATTCATGTATGAGTCTACATGTCATCTCATTTTAGATATATTAAATACAGTACCTGCTGTCTTCAAATAATAGGTGAAAGTGATTGATCAAGAGATGCAGGGGATTGGTGGGCAGAAGCTAGACATGCCCAGTTTGTGTTCGGCCGACCTCTGGAAAACCAGCGGGCGCTGGGAGTTGATGGGAAAGGAGCTATTCCGTCTGAGGGACCGCCATGGAGGTGACTACTGCTTGGGTCCCACGCACGAGGAGGCAGTGACAACTCTGGTTTCCCACCAGGCAACACTTTCCTACAGGCAGCTCCCTTTGCTTCTTTATCAAGTAAGCGTTCTTCTTTTAATTATTACCAGACATTTGTTGCTGTTCGCTGCGTATTTACACCATGACTTGTTTTCTACAAAACAGATTACCCGCAAATTCAGAGATGAGCCAAAGCCAAAGTTAGGTCTTCTTCGAGGAAGAGAGTTCTACATGAAGGACATGTACTCATTTGATGCGAGTGAAGAGGCAGCTTACCAGACCTATGAATCTGTGTGCCAAGCCTACAAGCAGCTCTTTGCCCGCCTGCGCCTGCGCTGCGTACAGGTGCAGGCAGACACAGGAAATATTGGAGGTAAACTCTCCCATGAGTTCCAGCTGCCAGCAGATATTGGCGAGGATCGGCTTCTAGTCTGTGGCAACTGCTCCTTCTCTGCTAATGTAGAGACCATGTCATCAGACAGTACTGAATGTCCACAGTGTAAAACTGGCACATTGGAAGAATCAAAGGGTATAGAGGTTGGCCACACCTTTTACCTAGGAAAGAAATACTCTCAGGTATTCAGTGCCAAATTCAGCAATGCCCAGAACAAGCCTATTGTTGCTGAAATGGGCTGTTATGGTCTTGGAGTAACACGTATTCTTGCTGCAGCCATTGAGGTGATGTCAACAGAGGAGGAGATCCGCTGGCCAGGGCTTCTCGCCCCTTATCAGGTTTGCGTTATACCTCCAAAGAAAGGTAGTAAAGTGGATGATGTTCCTTTCTTAGGTGAGAACCTTGTTCACACATTAGAAGACTTTTTGCCATGTTTGAAAGGGGAAGTGGTCCTTGATGACCGTACACAAATGACTGTTGGAAAGAGGCTGAAGGATGCTAACAGGCTGGGCTACCCATATGTTATAATAGTTGGACAGGGCGCTTTAGAGGAAGCACCCAGGTTTGAGGTGATCTGTCAGCAGACGGGTGAGACAATGTTTCTCAGTAAAGATGGGCTGTTAGATCTGCTGGGAGGAGTGGAAACGGTTTGATTCACTACTGAAACTGTAGAAAGTGTTTGCCCTGTCCTAAGTTGTGCATTTGAGTCTCTATCTGTGCCTTTGTGACAGAGATTAATGGTCCTTATCACCACCAAAATTCTGCTTATTGAAAAATCCTTCAAGATATAAAGAAAATTGTCTACATGACGGGGTTACCACCATCATTTGAACAACAGTGATCAAACCAGCTGATACAGTCATTTGTTACATTCATCCATAGATGATGGAATTTCCAATGCACCTAGTTGTGTATTAGGTTCTTGCCCAAAGGTTTGGTGATTATGTTTTTGGAGGAGCAAAAATTATCTAGCAGCCAGAAGGTATCGCTGTATTCAGGAGCCAGGTTGGTACTCAGCGTTTTTGCAGTATCATGGTACACAGCAGGCCAAAAGTCACACTTGCTATGAGTAGGATCTTAGCATAGTTAGTGCCCTGTGACTCTTTCTCAGGAGCCCCAGGAATGTCAATGGCCGGAGTTTCCTCTAGTCTCTCATCACTCTGTTTTTCAGGTGTTGGTATGGCCATCCTCTCTGGCCTCTGCTTGTGGTCCCGAAGAACACAAAGTAATTGTTTTAAATTACCTATTATATTATTTAGCTCCTCCTCCGTTGTCTGTCTGTCTGCATTTTTAATGGATAGCTGTCTTAAAAGGTTGGCTTGATCCCAGATTTTTTGCCAAGCATTCTCCAGTTGGCAGTGAAGATCGTGTATAGTGGCCCTAAGGTCATCATTCTCATTGTCCAGTTCCTGTCTCAGAGAGTCCACCTGGGTCAGCTCAGCCATATTCTTGTTATTCTTTTCTTTCAGAATCACTAAATGCTCCTGAAGAGCAAGTCTTGCTTCACTTAAGTTCCTGATCTCTGCGTCTTTGCTTGCAGATAGAGATTCTGCATGAGCCAGTTTGTGTAACAATCTGTCTTTATCCTCGTGCAAAGATAAATTTTCCTTTTCTAGACCTCTGAAAGACACAGAACATCTTTTCTTCATGTTGTAGTCATGACAGGTAATGCGGCTGAGTCCCTGCTCACGAGTTCTCGGCAGAAACACCTTTTGTGCAGTTATTTTATCTTTCTCTTCCTGTCATCTACCTGTATTGTCTCGTGTGTTTGAGACACTCACTGTTCAATTCCTTTGATGTATTATGACACCATCTCATACTAAGTCAGATAGGTAGGTGTGTGGGTATGAGCTTGCAATTTAGAACGTTGAATCATCATTTGCTGTAATGTTTCTAAAGGTTGTTTGCCAACCATTATTATACAACAAAAGAAGATTATTTTCTCTAAGCATCAAAGGTAGAATTGAATGCAAAGTGTAAGAGATCATGTAAACAAATGCATTACACGTGATCAGTCATTGCTGCTTCGCGTGCACGTCTGATTTGAATTATTCTCTGAAACAAGCAGCATAATGTACCAGCATGGATCAAGCACTAACCAGGGTGTCTCAAAGACAAGAGACAATACAGATAATAGGTAGGTGTGTGGGTATGAGCTTGCAATTTAGAACGTTGAATCCTCATCTGCTGTAATGTTTCTAAAGGTTGTTTGCCAACCATTATTATACAACAAAAGAAGATTATTTTCTCTAAGCATCAAAGGTAGAATTGAATGCAAAGTGTAGGAGATCATGTAAACAAATGCATTACACGTGATCAGTCATTGCTGCTTCGCGTGCACGTCTGATTTGAATTATTCTCTGAAACAAGCAGCATAATGTACCAGCATGGATCAAGCACTAACCAGGGTGTCTCAAAGACAAGAGACAATACAGATAGACCACAGGAAGAGAAACATAAAAAAATTGCTCTACAGATGATTCTGCCAAGAACTCATGAGCAGGTGCTCAACTACAGTGCTTGTGATGACTACAATGTAAGGAAAATAACTAATATGTCTTTCAGAAGTCTAGAAAAGGAAAATGTATCATTGTGCCAGGAGATAGAAAAAATAGTACAGAAACTGGCTCATGTAGAATCACTGATAGAGAACAAAGAGGAAGAGATCAGGAATGTGACCAAAGTGATACGTGATCTTCAGGTGAAGGAAATGATTCTGAAAGAGAAACTTAACACGATTAGGGCTGACCTGACCCGTGTGGGCTCCGTGAGACAGCAACTGCACAATGAAAACAACAACCTGAGGGCCACGATACACGATCTTCTGTGTGAAGTGGAGAACGCTTGGTTAAAAATCTGGGATCAAGCTGACCGTATAAGACAGCAATGCATGCAAATCGCTGACAAACAGACAACAAAGGAGGAGCTGAATGAGATTATAATTTATTTAAAACAAGTACTTTGTGATTTTCGGGACTCCGTTCTGAGGTCAGAGAAGGTCATACCAGCACTCAAAAAGCAGACAGAGAAGAGAAGAGAGGAATGCTCTGCAGAGGAGTCCCAGCAGCTGGAGATACCTGCCACTGACACTCAGCAGTTGAGGACACCTTCCATTGACACTCAGCAGCTGGAGACTCCTGCCATTGACACTCAGCAGCTGGAGACTCCTGCCATTGACACTCAGCAGCTGGAGACTCCACCCATTGACACTTGCACACAGCAGTTGAGGACTCCTGCCATTGACACTCAGCAGTTGAGGACTCCTCCCATTGACAATTGTACTCAGCAGTTGAGGTCTTCTGCCATTGACATTAAGCATTTGGGGACTCCTGCCATTGACATTAAGCAGTTGAGGACTCCTGCCATGGACATTAAGCAGTTGAGGACTCCTGCCATGGACATTAAGCAGTTGAGGACTCCTGCCATGGACATTAAGCAGTTGAGGACTGCTGCCATTGACACTCAGCAGGTGGAGACATTTGAGCAACAGTCACAGTGGACTACATATGCTAAATTCCTACTAACAATATGTTTGATTTTGGCCCTGCTGTATTTCATATTACTTTGAACAGCTCAACAATGTCCAACAACAACGTAGGGAATAATCTAATAATTAAATAGGTCAACCAGTTTGACCATGGTTATACAAATACCATGGTCACCCCGTTATGTTGACAATATACTTTCATACCAATATCATACCAATAAGCAGAAAATTACTATTAATCACTTTATATCACACTGGGTTTTACTACTGTGTTTGATCAATAAAAACATATTTCCTGAATAAATTATATGTATTGGAAAAAAATAAATCTTACTTCCTCTAGTTCCTGTAGCTGTTAGTTGACATTAGACACTGAACACTACAGACCGGGAACGCGGTTTGAATCCAGTTTCAGCTTGGGGTCTTTCTGTGGGATGCATGTTTACGTGGACACGCACACACATACCCACACCTTCTTTAAACATAGCTGTCTGTGTGAGTGGAACTAATGCAACAGTTCCGTGTTTCCACACGGATCGTTAACCGTGCTGTACTTATCGAACACATGTGTAAACACGGTGCTAAGCGACTTTACGTGGCGTAAATATACATATTGTTTTAGAGACAGTAGGCTTATGGTGTAGTTAATATACAATCTGTAAACAAGACCGACTTATTTAAAATATTTGAGGGAAAATGGCGTCATCGGCGGAACAGTATGACAGCGACGATGGCATGGACGCTTTTATGGACAAATTTAAGACCGAAGGATATTCCAAAGGATTCAGTGAAGACAACTGGGAATCGGTAACGTTTAAACAGAAACCATCATCTGTCTGTGTAGTCTTTTTTAACGGTTGCAACTCAATTTGGTGTTGTTTTATAACCAACGAGCTAAGGCGGTTCGTGTCTGGTTTTGCACAATAATTTCCGTTTGTCTTATCCAGGAGTTTGATAAAATACCAATGTTCATGAAATCAGTCCCTGAAGAATTTGACCCACGCGAATACCCTGACCTAGCTTGTCTACAGGCCATTATTCATGATGAGGACAGGCCTCCGGAGGGTAAGTTATCTCCTCCGAGCTCTCCTAGCTAATGATGCCTTGTCTTTTGTCTTTACGCAAGACGTTTTAGATTTCAGAAACGTCTAATGACCATACTATCTCTTCAGTACAAGCGACAAGCCTGAAAGACGAGGGAAATGCGTTTTTCAAAGAGAAGAACTACAAGAAGGCTATAGTGTCCTATACAGCTGGTCTGATGAAGAAATGTGGGGACCGGGACCTCAACGTTATGCTTCTCACTAACCGTGCTGCAGCACATTTCCATCTGGGTAAGGATTTCTTATACACGTTTCAAATACAGTGACAACTTCTTAGGACACCCATGCATTTCTAGCACCAAGGGATATAAATATGCAGAAGCACACACATCCTGACATTTGATTTTCCAAGCCCCAAAAGAAAACATGGTTTGTGCTTTAACTCACACAGGTAACATGCGCTCTGCACTGAATGATGCTGCTGCTGCAAAGAAGATGAAACCGGACCACCTCAAAGCCTTGAACAGAGGTGTGTAACACACACGCACACACACTCATTTTTATCTCATACTGAAAAAAACTAAATCAATATAAACATGTTTTCCATCGTGTGTTAGCGTACAGTGTTTTGATGAAATGGATTGTTCATGTCTGGACTTCATCATGTTTTCTTTCTTTCACTGTTGATTCTTTTCACATAAATTCTTGTAGTACAATGTATATTTACAATTTCCATCACAGATGACCCTCTCTCTCACATTTCTGAGTATTCCTGAATGTTATGCCCAATACTGTATACAGTGAAACCTCGACTTACGAACTTAATTCGTTGCGTGATCGGGTTCGTAGGTTGAAACGTTCGTAAATCGAAGCGATTTTTTTCGATCCCTATTCCCTACTCCCTACATACGGAAATGAATGTAGTGGACTATATAGGGGTTAGGGAGCGATTTCGGACACAACCTCAGTCACCTCACACGCTCTGGGAGACTCGCACGGGTCACACGTAATGCCAGCGACTGGGGAAATGTTTTTAATTTTTCGGTGCTCGGGTTCGGAAGTCGAATTTGGTTCGTAAGAGGAAGCAAAAAAATCTTGAATCTCCGGTTTGTATCTCGAAAAGTTCGCAAGTATAGGCGTTTGTAAGTCGAGGTTTCACTGTATAAATATAGTGTTTTATTTTATGTTTCTCTACCTGTGGTCTGTGAAAGTTCTGTATATGAATAAAGTGGTTTTTCCCCATATTTGCTCTCACAGTGCATAATAATCACAAGAAACTTGAATGTAAGAACATAATCATGTCCCAAGATCCTGATCATGACACAACCGTGTCAATCCCTTCCATATGTGTGTGCAGGAGCCCAGTGTTGTATAGAGCTGCGTAACTTTCCTCAGGCCATTCAGTGGTGTGATGAGGGGCTTAAAGCTCATCCCACTGACAAGAAACTGCTGGACTTAAGAGCTGCTGCGGATAAACACAGGGTATGGTTGCAACTGAGTTCAGTTGGGGGCTTTATGACAGTGTTGGCATTCTCCTGTAAAATTTGTCTGTTCTTTTTGTGTTCCCCAGAGGGCAGCAGAGAGAGATGCTAGAAAGGCCAGGGCTAAAGAAAAAAAGTTGCATGGCGAGAAAGAAGCTCTTCTGGCTGCTATAAAGGTAGACCATGTACTAACTACTGCTTCTATTTATCAACATCTCAAACTCATTATCTTGATGTATGTGCTTTCTTTTCTTTCGAGAATAAACAGGATTATTCGAAAATTCATGTTTATTTAATGTGAAAAGTGGCATTTTAGAAATACCTTCTTTGACATGTTTAGGCTAAACTAAACATAGAGTATTTCATCACATTTATGAAGAGGTCAAAAATAACATCACACAACTGTCATCAAGTTTATTGGCGATGAAGAGTATTGGTTTACAACAACCTTATACCCAGCGAATAAAACGTATAAATTAAATGTAAAAAATACAAGTAAAGCAATGGAGAGATTTACAAATTTTACGCGGGTTGAAGATACACATCTTTGTGCTTTACACAGGATCGAGGGATCAAGCTTTTCCAGTCTGCAAAGTCTCGTCAATGTGGTTCAGCCAGTGAGAGTGAAGATGAAGGCTACTCTGCAGCGATTTCACAGCTGA
Source organism: Trinectes maculatus (assembly GCA_016785345.1). Taxonomy (NCBI): domain Eukaryota; kingdom Metazoa; phylum Chordata; class Actinopteri; order Pleuronectiformes; family Achiridae; genus Trinectes; species Trinectes maculatus. Next base: position 460,653 of record JAFBJQ010001329.1, read on the forward strand.
GTCTAGATGGCCTCAGCTCTCAGGAGGTGGGGGCTCAGGTCTTCCTGGACGAACAGGGCTCTCTGCACTGGCCTGTTCTCTTCCTTTATCCCGAACACCAGCAGAGTGATGTCATCTCAGCTTTCTGTGAGAGCAGCTGGTAAATACCTCTGCTTTCTTCGCCATGACTGTATTTTGATGAGGAGCATTTCTGTGCTTTTTACGTAATAGCGATCACGTTTCTAAAGTATTTATAATACATGGATTGGATTGGCAGGAATGCCTTTTTTATGACTGCTGACTAACTGTTAAGAGAGAGTAAAACAATATCAATTCTAAGTAAATAGCTTAGAATTTATATTGTTATGTAACTTACTGTCTTATTGCAACTGTTTTACTGTCCCACAAACAAATTGCAAGTTACTTAAACGTTATTTAATGTGTAATATTCACAGTATCATACGATTAAAAGGTTCCACCTTTTTATTTTAAATTAATAAAGTAATACATGTGGAGTTTATTTTTATAACAGTGCAAAGATAATTACTCACGTGACTCTCTCTTTGCCTTTAATGAATCAGTTTTGTTGATCACCTGGCTGTCATGTTTGGAGAACTCCCACCTTGGGACATGGACAGAAAATACCACCCCCAAAATCTGCAGGTTTGTAAGGCTGTCATCATCATTGAGCATTACAATCGGACATAAAAATAATTTTCTTCTTCTTTTTTTTGTGTTGTTTAATTATAAAAATGTCTTGATTCTGAGCAATGTTTTGAGTAATTCATGGTACCGTGGGATTCACATTTTTTGGTTCTTAACTTAAGCTTTAGCCTACGTTTTCTTATCAGTAGTAGTATTTTCACACACTGACAAACTGACATGATTCACTATATTTACAATTTTGTCAAAAAATAATGAATCACTTTTAATCCTGATTAAACTACACCTTACTTCTCCTCAATTTCTAGCTGTACTTTGAAGACGAAGAGACCGAGATACTCTACCAAGTAAACCCAGAGACATCACTGTTAGAAGTGTTACAGCATAAAAGGTGATTCCATTCATAAGTATGTTTTCATTTTGATTAATAGCAGCATGGCCTTTATGAGTCCCTCATTTCCCTTAGCTGGCAGGTGCTTTTCTTTTAGCCAGTATTTTCACCAGATGCTACATCTTCACTGTTTTTGTATTCAAATTCTCTTGATAGTTTAACTATTACATAATACTGTAATACATAATACTAATGAGTATGACTCATATGTTTATACTACAGCAATGGTGACAAGTAAAAGCAGAGGTTATTTCATTGGACTGATGACAATGTGTAAATAAAATGATGAATGTGAATGTGATTTAGTAGGAGGCCATGGTCTAAAGAGAGTGACACCTATTTGAGTGGATTGTATCTATTTGGGTTTTGAGTTTCCTAATGTCACTCTGTTTTTTGTGCACCAACAGGTATTTTGTTAAAGCTGGCACGCCCAGCTTTATCGTCATGGTAAATGGCTCCTCATTCAAGGTGCAGTTTTTAACAGGAAAGAAAATGCGGAAATTGTGAAACTCTCCTCTTCAAATCATGGAACATCAAGGTTCTCTTCTAACTCACTGGCTTTATTTTTAAAAAAAATATGTTTGTCTCTTGTACTTTAAGGTGTGACACATTGTATGATACAAAATCCCATTGCAAATTACAGTAAAGTAAATGTCTACTCGACAGTGGCATCGTTAGGTCCCCTGAAGCCCCCCTAAATAATTTGGTGTTGTTTCATTAATTGTTTTTTACGAAAAATGTCGACAAATTCAATATAAACCAGAATAAGAGTTTAAGTAAATAATCATGTAACCTGTCCTTATTCACTTAAATATGATCATAAATCTGTCAGTTTCCCTTCACTTCATAGCGTAAGATAGAGAGCCCCTCTGGTGCGTCTTTATCCAATCCATTCCACTTGCTCATATAGAGAGCGCTTACATCACATCAACTGCATCTTTGGAAGAGACAACTGGTTGTATGTCCTTGATCTGTGTGTTTCTATTGCTGAGCAATAACCACAAAGCCACAGAACATAAGAGACACTACAAAACAATTTCTAAACCACATCAGTAATGCTTCAGAATGAAATCTTGGATGAAAACAGGCCATTGATATACACCCATCAACCAGTTTAGTGTTTTGATGTGTTGTTTTACAAACAGGTTTTGTGACTTCCAGTGGAATTGTCGCTTACAGCCGCATACTACTGTGATGACCAATGTGGTTCTCTGATTGTGTGACAGTGACAGTGAATCTGTCGACCTAGTTTGTTGCCAAGTTGTCAGGTTATGAATTCAGATGAGGCACTCAGTGTACATAAAGCAACTCTTCCAGTTTGGTCAGCGGGGTTTCCCATACTGGTGTGATGCTGTACTGTTGCTTGGCTGCCAATGACTGCCTTAAAATGATGTAGTAATATTTTTGATGCCTTTGATAAGCGTTTGACGTTTCACAGAGACAGAGTTGATTTGCCAACATGAAACGTGTTAGATAAACGTCAGCTTTTTACACTTCCTTAATAAGCAATGGGCCTACTGCACTGAACAGCTCCTGTGAGGGCTTCTCTTACCAGTCACAGAAAGACAACAACAATTATCATCAACAGGATTTATTTGTAATTAAATATGGAGCTAAAATTAATCAAAATAAAAGGCATATGTAAGACAAACATAACAGAGGCTGTCACGTCTCTCAGGAGACCTTTCATATTAGTCATGACCAAATTAGTTAGACCATCCATGTTTCCAGTTGATTTCACAGTACATCACTGCAGAGCTTTTGACATATTGATGAACTATTAATAGTTTTCAACTGTGGATCAAATGTGGATTTTAAGGATGAATGGTAATGGTCATGATGCAGTCTCATCGACAGTTTTCACTCATCAGCATGAAAAATGTGACGATTGCCACATTTGTCCAGATAAAGTGTTAAAGTATCTGACTTGAAACACAAACAGCAAACCTGTTAGAAAAAAGTAATAGATTTAGGATGAGTATACAAATATAATGACCAATATGTGGTCCAGATTAAAATATTCATTAGTTATGCAACTGTATATATGCAATTACAGTTTATCACTCCTTTGATATATAGTTGTTAGACAGCAAGTTTCAAATCATCTTTTAGTTGGGATAAAGGAAAACCATCAGAATCAGAGGCAACACGTTGAAAGCTCATTTAAAACCATGATAGATAATGACATGGATGACAAAGTTAATTATGTATGTTTATATATAACTTGTATTGGTCTAATCTGACTGATTTGACTCTACAATATCTGCCCCATTTCTCTAATACAGTATGTGAAAGAGAACAACTTTACACAATATTAATAAAAACAAGTTATCATTTTAGAGGGACCCTGGTATTAATTAATCTGTAATTACGATTATTATTAGGAAACAGAAAATAATTTAGCACAGTGCCTGATCATTGAAAAAAATCATAATAATTACATCCTACTGTTACATCTCATTTAGTGTTACATAATCTGATTGGAATCGAAATCCCTCAAGATACAACAGCCTTGCGAAAAGCGACAAATCTTAGTATGATGTCATGATGACCGCTGGCTGGCCAGCAACCATTGGTTGGGTTCTTGTAGCAAACATCACTGGTGCAGGCTGCGCATTGACAATGACCGTTGGGTTTTTATGGCGGTGTTTTAACTCGCGATGCAGCTGACACCATGAGCACCAAACACAGAAAGAGGAAGCTACGATGTCTTTACATATGGATCCCTGCCCAGACCAAAGCAAAGTAATAGGTTAAATTGTAAATTCACCACTGCTTCATTTGCGCTAAACATCAGTTTTTCAATGCCTTGATACCTTGATACCGTATCTGGTCCGGACGCCAGTCCTCAGACCGAGGAGAGCGGGAGGAACAAAGCACGGTATCCCAAACGATGCCACCACAGCTGGGCTGAATATGTCACATAGTGGGAGACAACGGTTCTCTCCAAATTTTCCTGAAACCGTGCAGGCAAGACAGGGGCAGCACCAGAAACCATAGCAACCTAAAATAAATCTGCGTTACCACAGAAGGCCAAACAAATTGAAACCAAAGAATACAAATTTGCAAAGTTTGTAATATTGTTTCTTACAAGTACTTGCATCTTCGCAGCAGTCACAGAGACCACTGTTCCAGTCTGTCAAGGGTTGTAACGCCATTGGATGCTGAGGTTAAGCGACAGACATTTAACAATGAACCTGTACACACATATGGCAGTATAGAAAAAAACATGGTATCCTCGGATTGCACATCTTAATTCCTTACCACTAGCTAATTGCAGCACATTTCTGACTGACTGTGTCTTTCTTGTACTACATACAGTACATATCCTCCACAGTCCATTCTCTCTGGTTTCATAGCTCAGTGAACAAATATATTTATGTAAATATATTGATTTTCTAATACACCGTTGTTTCATTGGTCAAATGGAAGTACAGTGTCAGCAATAAAGCCTGACTTTGTAAACGCCTTCATCTCCATTATATCTGGTAAAAACATTTTCTGCCGGCATATAATTTAATACCATATCCCACCATGAAGTACCTATAGTGTTATTATTATTATTATCATCACAGTTTGCTCATAACAATTGCAGTTTAGAAATCAACAAGGTATTTCTGTTCTTTTGTGAGAGAAATCACAAAACAGGCTGCACACAGTTCTCTTTCTCATCTTACGTTTTTAAATGTGCTATATTGCATTTAATAGTTAGGTTAATTATGTGAAAACAGTGTCTTACCTTGTTACTGTCGCTGCAGCTCCTAAACTTAGAATGAGATAGATGTGGCAGGGATGAGGAGTGACATAGCACACACCATGTCACGCACAAACAATGCTGCAGAACCTGAATCTGGTTGAACAGGTGAATAAAGGCTAAGGTAGTAAAGGCTTTGGACTTTGACATAATTTTTTTTAAATGTAGAAACACAAACTCTCCAACCCTGGTCTTGTTTTTATGAAATGTTCATTTATATATAGATTCAGAGTTTTTTAGTTCACATTCATTTATTATTTATTTATTTTATGTTTCCAGCAGCAGAAAAATACAAGATGACAGTAAATAGAGGAGGAAACTCAAATTCCACAGTTGACAGGTCTGAGTTGGCTACAGGGCGTTTCCCCGCATTAAGCTTCTGATGACAAGGACTTGACCAAAACAGTCAACATGTTCGAATAAGAACCTCCACTGGTCTCTGAGGATTTTCTCTGTGTCACATTTCGGAGGCCTTATAAACACAAAACTGTTGTGTTTATAAGATGTTTTCAGGTCTTTTTGTGCAGCGTTTTGTAGGAAGGCTCTTAGAACCTGCTGCTATGTTCGGCCCCTACTGAGCAATGCCCCACCCTTCTAACCAATCGGTGACCAGAGTTTATCTTTTCACACAGTCACATATATGACTCATGTGAAGGAGAATGACCTTGCAATCATCTTCTTCTTAGCCACGTGTCTAGGCGCCACTGTTTCTAAGAGCCTCCTCACGAGGTCCAGCCGTCCTGCCCTAATCAGGGCTCTGGATAGCTCCGTGACCTCTGCTGTCTGAGTCCTGTAAAGGCATCTTAGCTCGGCCTTGACCATGTCCTTGGGGTACCTCTCCTCAGCCTTCTGCACCCACATCTCAAGCTGTGTGATGGCAGGACTGGGCTCAGGGCCACCTTGCATGAAGAGAGCCAGTAGGGCCTGTAGGAGGCAGCGCAGAGCTGTGGTGTCTTTGCTTCCTGGTCTTTCTAACTCCAGGGCCTGTTTGAAGCAGTCTGCAGCGTTCTGATCCTCGCCTTTCAGCAGGAGGCAGCGTCCTCTGAGCACATGAAGTTCTGGCAAGCTATCGCCCAGCTTGAACTGTAGGGCATGGGACAAACTCACCAATGCACTATTCACAGCTCCCTCATCCACCAAAAGGCTTTCCTGGAGCGCATCCACACCCATGTAGTAGTACACCTTAAGAGCAAGACATGGATCCACAAACGATTATATTATATTATATTATATTATATTATATTGTATTATATTATATTATATTATATTATATTATATTATATTATATTATATTATATTATATTATATTATATTATTATAGTATGTAGTATAGTTTAGGCCTTTACCTGTGCCTTCTCGAGGTGAGTTCGCAGGCATGGACGCACACTCAGGACCTTGTCTAAGTCTATTCTGGCCTCGGTTAGCTTCTGTCGGTCTGGGATCCCACCTTGACCACGTTTTGCCTTCTCTAGGTCTCGGACATAGAGCATCATATTGATCTAAAAGGAGCAACGTCATTAATGATTGAGCCATGCTCCATTTTGTTGGCATCTTATCTCACAAGATGCAAACATAAAAGCTCCATAGTCGGCAATATTTACAAAGAACATATTGTTTCAGTTTGTATCCAGATGTGATTTCAGTGCCTCTATTCAAGTCAAATTCTCATACATTAAAGGGATTTCAAATGACTAAGGCTTGGTGATAGCACTGACATGATGCACTTGTACCTTGGCGCGGGTGCAGTAAGCCTGCCAGTTGAGCTCTGGATCTGGCAGCACGTTCAAGGCCATGTTGCTGATTCCTGTGGCCATTTCGTGTTTGCCCAGCAGAAAGAAGACCTTGGCCAGAAGGTTCAGGATGAATGCATCATCACTGGCCATATTGATGGCCTGAGGGCACACACAGTTGTCTGTTATGGTAGAGCACATACAGCATAGAGCACTAGTTTCTAAGCAACAATAGGATTGTTGTTTGCTCTTTATAATTTGTAAAATATAGACCAAGATATTTATATAACTGTAGTTCATTGGGAGTCATTAACAAAGGTGAACTCATGTGATCTTGCAAAAGGCTGCTGGGATGAGATATATTGCACTTTGAAGGTGGCATTGTTCATATAGAGGGACACTTGTTGGGGTTGTGAGAGACTGAAGAGAGCAGCTGGCCTGTTGTGTGGTCAGATATGTAAATGTGCGGGGTTACTCACGGTTCCATAGCAGGTTAGAGGATCAGAGGCAGAGAATCCACAGTCATGTATAGACATAGGCACAGTGGTGAACTCTTCCATCCTCTCCAACATAATACCAATGTAACACCAGGCTAAAGCTGAGGACAGATCACAGATTTCTCTTTGTTTCTTATGTTTCATTAGATTGAGGAAATAGTCGTTGTTATAGAATATATAGTTATAGAATAGAATAGAATTTTTCTTTGGTATACTTCGAGTTACTGGTATACTTTAAGTATTTTTATACTGCTTTGTTGCAGCTTCCCGTGAGAGTGGGATCTTAATAACTGTTCAACACAAATGTTATCAAAACAGTTGTGTTTCATGTTCTGAAGAATGCTGCTAAATATAAAACAGAGCAAATATATTCATATAGAAACATATAGAAACATATTGTGTTTACCTTTATGTTGTGTTTTCTCAGATTCAAGAGTTTCTTTGAGAAGCTTCAGTCCTTTATTGTAGTGTGAGAGTCTGGAGTATTCAGAGTCCTCCCCGGTCTTTACTATGTCGTCTAGTCTGCAATGAGAGAGTTATTTCCTAAACAAAATACATAAAATACCACGGTGGTTATTGTTGAAAATCTTTTGACATCAGTGTATACAGTACCTTACATAGATGGTTGCCATTTTAAAATACCAGCTGCGTTTTTCCTCCATTGGTATCTGAAAAACATCAGGTCACTTATGTCTAACTTTAAATTCACTTGTCAGGTTCTCGTTTTCACCTTCAGTACAGGACAGGTTTTCATCAGCTTAGCTCTGTGAACTCTTTTTACGTTTTTCATCTGAGCTTGATGTTGAAATGGTCATATTTAAAGAATTGATTAATTCATTTATAAGTTGTTTACTGTGTCTGCTGGATTTAGATACCAACACAGGCAGTGAGTCACATAGCAGAGTGTAAAGACCCTATATCTGCTTGGTCTTTCTTTTAGTACTCCTCCTTATGTGTGTGTGTGTGTGTATATACGTATATATTTAGGATGTATGTATGTGTTTCCTTCTCACCAGTTGTCCCCCATAGTCTAGGGCTTTGTTGTATAACGTCAGTGCTGCAGTCAGTCTTGTTCTCAGGTCGTCCTCACTGTCCAGCTCCACATCATATGGATACACGTAGGCCTGTTCTGCCAGGCATCGGGCTGCCAGTAGTCTGCTCTCCTCCTGAGAGGCCTCTCCTCCATCCAAACCCATGAGCTGGGACACTTTATCCACACACTCCCCTACATCCAGCTCTCTGCCCAGTTTATCGTACACATAACCCAGGTTGGCCCAGGCGTTCAGGTTCCCAGGGTCTTCTTTACAAATATTTCTAAAAGCCAAGGTATAGAAAGAAAGAGTTTTCTTCAATGGCCCTCGTAAACATCTAACTTTGCAAGTAATGTAAAATGTTCAGTGACATACGTCTTTCTTTTTTTTTAGATTAATATGATACAAATAACTTCAAATATACCAACCTCAACTGAGAGACATTTCTCAACAATCACTCGCTGAATAAGCATGAGAACTTGAAAACACATACTTGTGCTGCCATGTAATTATTTAAAACTCTCTTCTCTACATAATTTGAATTGCCCTTATAGGAACAAGAACTTCCAGAACAAATGCTGTCCCCATCAGTCTAAGTGGTACCTTGTGCTAAGGTGCTAATGAGCAAGTATTTGCCAGCGCCAGCAATATGTTAGCATGTTGATGTTCACACATAGGTTTGTTATAAAATTAAGTAGAGCAACAGTTGGTTGCTAATTTAAACTAAACATATGTTATATATCTTGTTACTATTACTGATCATATTATTTATGATCTTTCACAGACAGTTCCATTCTGTGAGGCATTATAAAGAAAAACAAACAAACAGAAACACGTTACTTGACAAAATCACTCATGGGTGCATCAATGGCGTCTTAAAAAAATGAATATGACCGTATCAGCACCGAAATACTTCCTCAGCCTCGTCCAGCTGTTCCAGGTGAAAAGCCAGCAGACCGAGGAGATTTCTGACAGCGTACTGCAGATATCCGACTTCAGCCTCCAACTCTCCCCGCAGGCTCTCCTGCTTTAAAGAGGTGTCCCTGTGTCGCAGCTTCACAGGCCCAACAGGATCACAGTTGAGGTTGAGCTCCAGGTGGAAGTGACCAGGGATATAATCCATGTCTTCCATGAGCGACTCGAACTCATTCTCTGCTTCCATGTCCTCCTGCTCCTCCACCTGTTATTGAAGGAAAGTAACAATAAGTAGAAATTATTGAAGAAACACAATAAAACTCTTGTTGGTTAATGTTTTAACCGTAGATCCTACTTAAGAAACTACCTTTTACTCCTGAACTACAGTTCAACGTACTGTGAAGAAATCCACCCACACTTCCAGGTGCAGACAGGTTGAACAGGTTAGGCTTGGGAGTGACTGGGGGATGACGGGTTGATGAGTTCAATTATAGACAAATATCTTTACCTAAAGACCATCTTTATACAAACTCGTCTTTCTTTCATTAATACTCGTACAGATACTCATAAGTACACACAGTCTTTAAGTGTGTTTATTTGTCTTTTTGTAGAAATATGCAATTACGTCAGCTCCATGCAGACAGGATTATAATATTTGTTTAATTATGTCTTGCAATATGAAGAAGACAGTTTTAAAGCATTGTTTGTTTTTAAAATAGTTCACGTCTTTTACTTCATCTGCGCCTGTGTGTGTCAGCTGTAATGAACTAAAGAATGTGACCCATCAGGCTCACTGTAACGGGAAATGCTGCAGGAAACTGGATCAGTTCTGCTTGGCACGTGTTCACGCCTTTCATGTCAACAGAAATCCTGTGATTGTTATACAGTGTTGATTATGTGTAAGAATGTGTAGCAGTATGAATAGCTAGTGGTAAGCATCTCAGAGATAACCTGCATAGAATTCCACATATGAAAACACTGAAAGTGAAAACCCGTTATCCTGCAAGTCACAATACTATCTGACAACATCGGACACAGCACAAAGAACACTTTTGTTTCAAAATGCTTTTGCACAGAAACCCTTCCTCTTCAATATGATGGTGTACATTCATTATGATAAAACCTGTCAGATAGTAGAACATATTATACATATATATGTGTGTGTGTGTGTGTGTGTGTGTGTGTTTGAGGGGGCCCTGCTCCGAGCATGATATCACGTGTGCTTTGCAATACAAGTTGTTCGGTGTAGTTGCAGTGCCTCCAGTAGAGAGCGTAGCGTGCTCTATGTAGTGAGCCTTAAGTGTGATCCACTGATTGTGTCTATTTCGTGGGCTCCCCCTTCCAGCCTTCCCTGAGCTCCTGGAGACATTGGGGGTGGGTGGATGAGTTAGCATACCACAGGATTTACTTATATTATACGTTTTAAGTACTATGAACCATGCTGTACTTAATCTGTGACCTTTCCACAACCCTGTTTGTTATTGTTGCCATGGCTACAAAGGTAAAAAGTGCTTATCTTAAGTCAACCCACAGTTTTTTCCCCCTACCCAGACAAACTGTGGGGGCTTGATAACATTAAAATCATGTTTATTGTTGTTAGCATGACAATCAGATTAAGTGCAGCCACTGCGGCTAGGTCACGTTATTTTTTACCATGGCAACACACTGCTAGAAATCTGGGGCTTGCCAATTTAAAATCTTATTTTTAGACCTCATAGATATTTAAAGGCTATTTTACCTATTTTTAGACCTTCATTTTACGGAAAAATCAAATTTCAAGAGTTCTGATCAAGTCAAATTATCTGTCCATGCAGCAAGTAAATTTTACTTCATGGACAGATAATTTGACTTGATCAGAAATCTTGAAATGTACTTAAAGAGAAATCAGTATGCATAATGAAAAAAATCATATTATTTCTTTCATCATTATTTTGCTAGTAAGCAAACAAATGCTTAAATCAGATTGTGTTGCAAAATATGCATTTGGTACAGTGGCTCTGCAGCCACATTCCATTTGTCCTATGGGTGTGCAGAAATCTGAAAATGTTTCCTCTACTGCCGTTGCCATAGTGGTCATCATGGATACCAGCCTGATTGTATGGCAATAAAATGTCTACACATACTTGTTTGTGTGGTCTCAGCCAAAAAATCAAAACAGAATTTTGACAGGACTTCATCAAAATTCATAAAAGCTCCAATTTAGATGATAGACTTTGCATTCCAGGAGCTGAGAGACAAAACAAGGGTATTATGGGGGAGAGCGTGACCCCAATAATCCCTCTGGCCTTTGCATTACTTCCCTGTAAAGTGGGATTAGTGTATGTGCCCCACATACTGATAAAGATTTCTTTTTTTACCTACTTAATTGTTTTGTTGATTTTATATTTTTGGAAGCAGCTTAACATGATGTACACAGTATGTATGATTTACACAGTATGTATGATATACACAGTCACAACAATATACACACTGCTCCCACAGGAAAACCACTACAAGTAGTTGTGGCTGATCGCTGTGTACAGACATGATCAGACAGATCAACAGTTACAGAGAAATATAAACTTACTGATTTGCAGACAGTCTGTTTGTTTAAGCATTTTTATGGCCTAATCTAAACAGGAGTTTTAATTAGGAGAGTAGGGGCCCTGAATCAAAGTTTTCTCGGTTCCATCTTGGCGGGGGACATTTTATTGACACTGACAGGAATATAGCTGTGTAGTTCAGGGCCCCTCACGAGATGTGACACAGAATACAAAGGATCATAGGATCACAGGAAAGCCTCATTAATATCAGTCTGCCCCCAGTCCGAGTTCCCCTTTACTATCAGTACGAAACACTGCTTTACGGCAGTCACATCACATCTGTATTACTGCAGACTTACTTATCCATCCCATTCACCAGAGACGCACTGGTACATTGAATTAGTGCTTATAGATGAATAAAAACCCTGTGTCTTTCTGTCACACTTGGCTGTGACTGGGTTTTGCATCATGCATTGTAGTGAAATTGCTCTTTGGCTTAGTCTGATGATCATTACAATGCTGACGGTCATTATCAGATACATTCTGAATGTATACAATCATCTTGTTCTTACTTTTCTTGTTTTTGTGAGTGGGGCAGGCTTCGTTCATGGAGATATATTCCAACAAAAAAACGGGCTTTTATTTTGGCAGTTTTATACTGAGAAACGACACGTCCCTTTCCATCTGCTTTATTTTGCAAGTCCTAACCGGACATAGTGTGATGTCATTCGGTCTCTGACGGACCGCCTGGGTCTCCGCGCTCCCACTCTGCGGCTGCTGCTCGCCGTCACTATGCTGCAGGTGGCATCAGCAATCAGCAGGACGCACAGCCGCCACACCGCGGACCAATCAGCCAACCACAGCACACAATCCCATCGTTAGATGCTGTGTTGCTCCTCGTGCTTGCACTTGTCAATCATCAGTTTGTTGAAAACAGAGCGAGTGTGAGAGTCGGGACGAGGAGGATGCGGCTGTTGTGTTGATGCTGTCCACACCGTGTCCACCTCGCCTGGCGTCGCATATGATGCCAAACAGTCGGACAGGAAGTGACTGCGCTCTCCCAGACGCTCAGACGTAACCGGTGTCCTGCGGATCTCTGCGCGGTGACCTGCGGCCAGGATGGACGAGGGCGCAGCCAGCGAGGCCGTCCCCGACCTGAGGGACATCGAGATGAAGATCGTGTCACACTTGGCTGTGACTGGCTCTTTGGCTTAGTCTGATGATCATTACAATGCTGACGGTCATTATCAGATACATTCTGAATGTATACAATCATCTTGTTCTTACTTTTCTTGTTTTTATGAGTGGGGCAGGCTTCGTTCATGGAGATATGTTCCAACAAAAAACGTGCTTTTATTTTGGCAGTTTTATACTCAGAAACGACACGTCCCTTTCCATCTGCTTTATTTTGCAAGTCCTAACCGGACATAGTGTGATGTCATTCGGTCTCCTCTGACGGACCGCCTGGGTCTCCGCTCTCCCACTCTGCGGCTGCTGCTCGCCGTCACTATGCTGCAGGTGGCATCAGCAATCAGCAGGACACACAGCCGCCACACCGCGGACCAATCAGCCAACCACAGCACACAATCCCATCGTTAGATGCTGTGTTGCTCCTCGTGCTTGCACTTGTCAATCATCAGTTTGTTGAAAACAGAGCGAATGTGAGAGTCGGGACGAGGAGGATGCGGCTGTTGTGTTGATGCTGTCCACACCGTGTCCACCTCGCCTGGCGTCGCATATGATGCCAAACAGTCGGACAGGAAGTGACTGCGCTCTCCCAGACGCTCAGACGTAACCGGTGTCCTGCGGATCTCTGCGCGGTGACCTGCGGCCAGGATGGACGAGGGCGCAGCCAGCGAGGCCGTCCCCGACCTGAGGGACATCGAGATGAAGATCGGCCGGAAGACCCCCGAGGGTCTGCTCAGGTGTCTGCGGGAAGATGTCCGGGCAGACGCCAAGCTGGCCGCCGCTGCCGACACCAGCAGAGAGACGGGGAGGAAGAGTTTGGATGAAAAGATCAGGAAACTGAAGGTGGAGATGGTGAGTGTGTGTGTATGTGTGCGCGTGCGCGCGTTTGTGTGTGTGCGCGTAAAGGCTGTCGGACGTCTGATGGATTCTTGTTTTCCAGAATGATGCGTTCACTGTCACCATCAGGCCGATACCGAACTGAACGTTGCTACTGGTGTTGCTGCTGATGATGTTGTGATGATGATGTTGTGATACAACACATTAACATATCACAGTATTTTTTTTCATCACTCGGTCACAGTTGAAAAAGGCAGCAAAGTCAACTCCAACTCAATCAAAAACAATACAGTAACAGGCTAAATAACATTAGGACCTGCTCTTCTTGATGTGATTTACTACTGGATCTCTGTTGCTGTAGAGACAGAGGCTGATGATGGAGAATGAATGGTTATAATGGTTATGGCGTCTCTGAATTGCCATTATTACAGGGTTGAAAGTTGAACGTGTCAGTGCTCTCTCTAGTGGACAAAACATGTTATGCTGACACGGCTGTTTTAAATGACTTTGAACATATTGTTGGCATTTGTTCACCACAGCCTCTTGTCACACTCCAGAATGCCAGTGTTGTTGTATTGGTTTTGCTGTTGAAAGACACTGTCTGTATGGACCAGTGTTAAGTTACACAACATCAGGAGTCTGATTTCAGTCATGACTGAGTGGAGTCCAAATGGTTGTTACGGTGCAGAATGCTCCAGTGATATGTGTAACTTGAATCATGTTGAGTGATAAAACCAGCTGACTCGTCATGCTCTCTCACTGAGTCATTTGAGCTGCTGCTCACCATGCCAACAGCTGCAGATGGCTGTGGTTGCTAGGAAATGAGTTGACCACCCCAGAGCTTTATCAAGCAGTGAATTCATCTTCTATCGATTATCAGACTGCTATCACTCTAATCAAAAGGCCCCAACAAATCTATAGTTCTTATCCACCATAGCAGTCTTCTATGTACTGGGCCTTAATGTCAGTGTGACCTGCACATCATCGCTCTGAAATACATGAACACACAAATATACCGACTAAGGATTGTTTCCCTTTCAGCAGTGATTGATTGATTTATCGATTTTTTTTAAAGAAAATAGTATGGCTTGATATGTGAAACATCATGATACATGATGAAGTCAGTCTCCCTATATTTGACCGACGTGTCCTGCTTGAATTCTCAAAGCCTCCAGAGCACGTCTATAAATCTGTTGAGGAGCAGACTGATCTGTTAGCAGCTTCTGCCGCTGCAGGGAGGAGGACTTAGAGAGAAGTGATAGTGATAAAGAGCTGCTTTCTGAATGGAGGGGAAACTTAGGCACAGGGCCTGTGTGTGTGTGTGTGTGTGTGTGTGTGTAGTTGTTCCATTCATCAATCAGAGTGTTGGAGGGTAATGGGAGTGCACAAGAAGAGTTCGGAGCATTGCACTCTAATCTAAAATCTGCTTAGTAAGATGTGCAGTAATACATCTACGGAGTGTCTGCAGAGTAATGCTAAATGGAAAAAATGAAAAAGCTCTCTCTCTCCTCCTACACACACACACACACACACACATGCACACACACACCCTGTCAGAGCAAAGTGTAAAAAATCCTGCATCTAGAGAATCTGTTTGAGTAAGCATGTGTATTTGTATGTATATGTGCGTGTGTGTGTGGGCCCTGTTATCTTGTGTCACCACCAGGGATTAAATGGTGCTCTGCTCCTTGTTTACTGTCAGGAAAAACAGGGTAACATCTGACACTTCTCACAGTGTAAGTTCATCTGGAACAAACATTCACATTTGTAAACATATGTACTTTATGTAAAACTTGTTGATGTCAAGTTGAACTACAAACTGGGAGTCACTGGTCATATTTCTTTATAATAATTACACAGTGTTAAACATTTTCTCTCTTTGAACTGAGTAAATCAATTTACAAAATTGATAACAATTCACCATCTTCTGTATAAACTTAGAGCCAAAGACCAGAAATCCGATAGTTAACCAGGACTCTAGGGGATGTCTTCAACAAGTCCCAAACCTACAGTTTAAAGCTACACAATGATATGTAACAGAGAAACAATATTCCTAATGATTTTTGTGTAGCTGGTAATCGCTGTGGAAAACTCGTAACGCCTTCTGTCTTTTGCATTTGTCTCCTGCCAAGGGACAAATGCTGTGGAAGTCTTCTGCTGTTTTTGTCTTTTCTCTCAGTCTTCCCCTGTTGCTTCTTCCTCTGTATCTCTGCCTTCCACCTTTGGGGGGGAAAAAAGATGTCTGAATGCACAAAGTCAGCTTTGGGTGCAGAGCTGAACTATGGGGAATTGATGTAATCATCTCTCTCCGTCTCCTCGCAGATAATGTCAGTGCAAAATTGTCTAATTAAATCATTGCTGGATAACTGGATCTCTTCACCTTTTGTTTTTGCTCCGTTTCATTTCCTCCCTGTCTCATTCAGACGCTCTCACATTTCACAGCAGCTGAAGCATTATGTGGTGACATCAACAGGTTTAGCACTTAAATAGATGGATGCAAGGGCCAGCTGATGAGACTGGATGTTTACTGATCTACCTAGACAATAGATATTTTTTGCTTTTGTTTTTGTTCAACCTCAGTGGCTACTTTCCCAGTTTTGCTGTGTAATATATCCAGCAAGTTTCCATCCAAAACATGTTTACCAGCTCATCTAAATAGGAGCAACAGAATAAAATGATACAGAACAAAAAAACAAAAAAACAACAACAGATAGGACTAAACATTTTATCATTAAATATGGAGGGGGCAGACACAACGTGTGACAGAAATAGAGAAGGACAAGGATGAGTGGGTATTTTACACTTTATTCAGAGATGAGTAAGGAACAGATGGAGCTGCACAGGCGACCTGCTGGACTCTGCAAGGGCACTGTATGTCTGCAGAGCGCCTGGGAAGGTGAAACTAGAGAGAGAGAGAGAGAGAGAGAGAGAGCTGGTGTGGAAGAACAAGTGTGTTTGGGTCATTGCTGCTGGCAGTGATTCAGCAGTCTGTTAGGTAGCTGTGTGACACTGACCAGCTGTTTCTACCACATGGGATCATGGGTCTGCATCATGGGCCAGGCATCAGTTGCACGTACATCATCACTATGTACTGTATATGCAGATATTGTTTCTCTTGGTCGTCCTTGGTATGCAGTGGAATTATGCCTTGATGTTTAAAAATAACAATCACTTCGCATCAAATGTCAGAGGTTTTCAGCAGCTGTTGCTCCAGGTTGTGTGTCTGCTGTCGTCGTGTAATCATCATCTCAGCCTGGAGAAAGGTTCATTTGTTCTTATTCTGATTTTTTTCTAGAAGTTCTTTCCTGGAGAATATTTCACAAGAAATCAGGAATAACACATTCCTAAAATTTAACATTTTAAACCAAGTTTAATCTCACTTGGTTGATCTATTCTAATTCAGTAAAGTATATTCTTGAAATGGTTACATTAATTTAAATATTGTTTGCTGTGCTCAAGCTCACATGCTTTTATGTAGTGGATACAAAAGACAGGAAAATGAACTTCCCAGAATCCTGTGGGTCAGCCAGGAGGTGTCTGGCTGCATGCCTGAGGAGAAAAAGTGGACTCTGTTTGGCTGTGTACTGATGACTGAAAAATGATTAATGGTGTTTCAGTCTTCAAGGCTGCAAAGTCCTGGGCCTCCATCCGCGGCTCTCACTGTGACTCTGCTCTCAGAGAAAAACTCCAGTGACCCCATAAAAGCCCCAGTCTGACCTTTTTCTCTGTAATGAGTCCATCTGCATTATGAAAATAATGGTGATGGAAGAGCAAGCTCCAGAAGCAGCCACATATAAAGGACGTCTTTGCATTTTCTTATTTGGTAAAACAAGAAATCATCCTTATCATTCTTGTAACGTGTGTGTGTGTGTGTGTATGTTTATATTAGTGATTGTGAGTAATGATGAATCTGTGAGTTATGATTGGAATGATTAGCTGGGATTTGCGCTCATCATAGTTTAAAGTCCAAGGTGAACTGATTTTTGTTTTGACCAATGTTCCAAAATCATAGAATACAGATAAACAGAATTCTTGTACAAGACATGCTTTGATTCATGTGTGCTAAGAGACGGGGTTGCAGTTATGAACCATATTGCTTGCATGTACTTTAAGTGACTACAACTAACGACTGCACACTAAAACACTGTGTGATGAAAGCAGCAATGATTTTACAGGATCACGTATACAGTGATCACAGACCTGCAGAGCACTCAGCTGTGCGAGCAGTGTGCCACCTCAGCACTGACAGACATGGAGCTACTTATACTGGCACTCTCATTAGACACTCAGGCCCTGCCCAAAACCCTCAAACCTCAAACCTGATCCCCACCCCAACTGCCTGTGTGCCAGGAGGCCAGCTGCTTCTGTACAATCTCTTTCTCTCTCTCTCTCTCACACACACACACACACACACACACACACGTTCCGATACATCTTGTTGTGTTACAGTGGAGGTGCATGGGTAGTTGTGGTGTGGACTCTGCCATCCATAGGAACAAGAATGATTTTCTTTGAACAGTATATTTATAGCTACCATTTTAGTCCTCACTCTTGATGTGGACAGCACTTAGAGTTAAAAGTGAACAGTTGAAACCGTTTTTCTTCCCCAATTTTATCATTCAAAGTATGTAAGAGACCTAAAGGGATAAAAAAAATCCCATAGCTTACATGAAAAAAGCCACATTTTGAGAAAAGTCAGAGAATAATTGATAATAATTTGTATATATTTTTTCATCTCGTGATGTATTTGTCTTGAAGGGTTTAAACATCCAGAGTAGTGACCACTGATCTAAACTGGTTTCTTACACTGTGGTTTGCCAAACCATGACAGTAGTTACTGTACCCTGCAGACTGTGCCCTCCCTGCCATGACTGACAACAGGTCCAAACAAAGTCATCTGCCACCACTTACACACACACACACACACACACGCACACACACGCACACGCACACACACACACACACACACACACACACACACACACACACACACACTACCTTTACCTTATTAGTATCCACAGTGGAAGCAGCACACTGCCTACTGGACCTGCCAGCTTCTGTGATATGTTATTTCCAATTATGGTGAGCTAGAAAAGTTTAATAGCATTATAATGGTGTTTGCTCTCAACTTGAAGCCAAGACTCACCGCTTAAAATAAATATCTGTGGACTACTAGTGGCTTCTCGGTTTAAGAGTGTGTCTGGTTCTCTTATACAATCTTTCTTTCCAACTGCAAACTGCGAACCCTACAAGCATGAGTGCAATAAAAGATTTGGCTTTAACTTTCTCTATGTAATTTCTTCTTTTTTATTTCTCCTTAGGCTCACTTACGCTCTGTGGATGTGAAGATCTTGCAGCAGTTGCTAGCAGTCCATGAAGGGATTGAAGCTGTGAAATGGCTGCTGGAGGAGCGGAGCACACTGACCAGCCGATGCAGCAGCTTGACCAGCAGTCAGTACAGCCTGGGAGAGGGTCCCGACACCTCCTGGAGAGGCTCCTGGAGCAGCCTGCAGGACCCCCACGACAAGCTGGACAACATCTCTATTGGCAGCTACCTGGACACACTGGCGGACGACATGGATGAGTACTGCCCCTCCAGTTCGGAGTCGGTCATCTGCTCTACCACACCGCTGTTTTCAGAGGCTGTTTCTGGGCCACGGACAGGTGGAGGCCTTGTGGCCTCTGGCACAGCTGCTGGGACAGGAGCAGGGATAGTTGTAAGATCTGGTACTGGGGCTGGGAGCGGGATTAGGTCCAGTGTAAATGAGAATGGAGTTGGGGCTGGAAATCGGGTGGAGGTGAAGGGTGGACCAGGGATTGGGGTGACCACAGGGGCTGCTGTGGCTGGAACTGGGAAACCATCTGTCCCTGCCAAGTGTGAGGGCCCAAAGCAGGATCCTTCAGTGTGGACCAAAGCTGCAGAGACACCCAAAGCAAGCCCTGTTTCTAAGGACAGTAACCAGGCACAATCCATTAAGGTTAATGGCATTGTGGAGAAAACGTCAGCACAAACAGGTAGCCCAACCTGCCCTGGCATCACTGAGAAACGGCAACAGGGAACTAGCCAGAGCCCCAAACTCAAACCTTATACAAATGGAAAAATTGAGTTAGAGACTTGCAAAATAAATGGAAAAATGCATCTGGAGTATGATGCACACTGGCGTTGGGTGCAGTCACAAGAAGATGTGACATTTCTGTAGAAAAGGGTAATGATGGAGGGGACTGAAATCATTGTTCCGTCAGTAACGTGGAAGTGGAGCTTAGAAGAACAGTAAATTGTTATAGTGACATGCAGAGAATGAGACTTTCTGTGGTGAGAGACATGAGGCTATTTTTTTTGGTTTTTCCCTCATGTGACCGTGCTAACTTTCTATAAAACATTGATGTCAGTATTGAGATGGATGCACATTACAGGATTTACCACTGTCAGCCAAACTGGGCTGCCTCACACATACAGAAATTTAAAATCCTGGTTCGTAGTTTGTTCTCAGGGTCTTCCTTAGCATTCCCTGATTTTATTTTATTTTAGTGTTTTAATAATTAATAATTTAATAATGTAGTTTTATTTCCCATGAAAATAAAGCACAGCGAGATGATGCCAGAGAACCAAAACACAAATTCAGATTAAAATGCGGTTCAACATTTAAATATTAAAAAAGTGATTTTCTCCTATTCCTTCAAAACAATAATTCCCAAATAGTACAGTAATATACTGTATATTTACATTCTAAACCCATGTCTCGTAAACAGTCAAACCTTTTTCATGTTTATCCATTTTTCGTGGGATCGTTTCTACGTTGGGAATCACTACTGTACAATCATTATTGAATAGATTACTTGATATTACTTGATAGGACAGTGTAACTAAACTCCCCTAGTGGTAACAGACAGGATTACTTGTAAAATTATTTCACATTTTTCAGATGATAAATGAGTAATCAACCTTCTACAATATTGTATATTCACTGAATCGCAACGCAGTACTGTGCATCAAGAACTAGTTGCGACTGGTTGTAAGCAAATCCTGAAAACGCCTAAATATTTTTGTTATTTAGTGAATCTGTGTTAGTTTTTATATATTGTGCCTGATTATTGCAAACCTGACTACATAGTAAGTCTGTGCTTTCCCTCCTGAGATGAACTGTCATTGCACTGTCATTATGGTAATCGGAAGTATTTAGTTTTTTGACTGATATTTGAGATCATCTCTGGCTGCTGCTTGGGTGTGCAATTGACTAGATCAACAGTCTGTGTGTGCTTGTGTGTTGCGTGGTAAATGTTTTACGTTGTGCATGGGTGGATGATGCATGCCCTAATAGCTGAGAGCTTAACCGGGTGAATTGTGAGAAATGGGTGGAGCAATGCAATCAAGCAAGATAAGCATACATTAGCAGCATCTTCTCAGCAAATGAAAACTAACATTATGTAAAACTAACTGACTTCAGGGGTTTCTGAGACAGAACGACATTGGAGAAGATGCTTCAGCAGGGAATGAATAACTTTGGGCTGTTGTTTTGAATGAAGAGTTAACTACTTGTTCACTGCCACGGCTTCCAGGAAAACTTAAATTCTAGTAAATTCAATTCAATTCCAGTAAACTATAGTGAGTCCATCTTAATTCACTAAAGCCAGGCTGGTATTGTAGAGAAATACTGTATCTACAGGCAGCTACAGAGAAGTATGATATTCAGCATCTCCCTTTGTTTGAGCCACTGAAGTGTTTCCTCTCTCCTCTCAGCTCTCTTTTCAGCAATGCTTCCCATCACCACACTGGCTTGACGGAAATGTTCGGTCTGTGCCAACACACACACACCATGCACACACACAATACCCTCGCTGGAGACAGCGCCATAAAACCGGCACCACAGAAACAGACCAGTCTTGGAAGCAGACAAGGAAAACTGAGCTCAAACTAGGCCTTGAACTATTGGATAAGTCGGAACAACTTCCCCCAGTCTTCCAAATAGAGCGTGTGCCATCTTCTAGATGACTATTTCAGCCATGGTATATCATTCAGCCGCAGTATAGACATGAAGTCATCTGAAGCCTCCTTCCCTTTTTAACATATGCGCTGGCTGTAAAGCAATATTACACGCCAAAGAAACTGCTCGGCTGGTTTGTGGTTTTCTTTCCAAACGAGCTGAGCTATATAGGAAAAATCTACATTCTAGTGCAGGGAAGAAACCTGTAAAAGACATTACATCAAGCTATAGCGTGTCTTTCTGAAAATATACTGTAGTCCTAATGGTTTGATGGTTTATGGTGTCGCCATTGGGCACGTCCAGTCTAAAGGTGGAAAATGTACGCAGTTTTATCTGCTCTTTTGTGTTTAGTGATTTAAGTGCAGTCTAGATGAACTGTGGCCTGAAGGGAGGGATGATAATTGTTGTGTCCATGAGAAAGAATGGAAGTGTTAGTAGCTGGTGAGGTTGTGGAAAATACCCTCTAATCACAGCAGAAAAAAATTGTTTCTTCTGACTTGCCATTATTTGTGGAGGATATGACGTTAAAACTAACAAAGCCGGGTCCCAAAAGTGTTTCTGTTGCTGCTGTGTGTGATGTCCAGAGCGAGATGTGTTAGCCCAGGCTCTAGGTGCCAGACACCCTCCAGCTATTCTGGGCACAAGACAAACAATCACAATTACATAGACAAGTGGATGTCCCCACGGTTACCATGACAATCAGACACACAAGGTTTAAGCTCTAGTGGCTCCATAAACAATGTCTCCTGCAGTAGCAGTATTTCAGTATTGTTTGGATAATGGCAAGACAGATAAGAGATGCTTTGCTGGAGATTGGAGATTAATAGCTACCATTAAAATAGTGATGGGCTTAACTCAGTGGCAGGGTATTTTTGTTTTGATTAAGTTGGTTCTTATTGATGCTAATAATGTAAAATCTGTTTAATTACTCCGGTGAACACACTAATCTGTGTCACAGGAAACAGGTAAAAAATATTCCTAAAGAAATCCTTAAAAAAATTTAATTCTCAGTTTGGCTTTTTTGCGTCAGATTTATTAGATGCATTTGTCAATGGGAAAATGTTTCATTCCAAGCGAAAGGAATAAAAAACATGTAATTGCAATTTCTCCCTCCTTCAAAATCTCAATTCGAACACAGGGCAGGAATCAGAATTTTTGATGTCATACGATTAACAAGACACTTTGAAAATTGTTTTTGCTTCGTGTTATATACAGGGGGTCCTCGAGTTACGTCGGAAATCCGTTCCTGAGAATGTGTCGAAACCGAATTCCAACGTAAGTCGGACCATACATTCATTGTGCCATTGTGCATACATTGTGCCACCAGATGTCGCTATAACACCACGCTAATTTATTAAAAAAGTTAAAAGTTTATTATGGTGAATTGCCTTTTTTGTCCCTCTTGACACACCGTAGGGGTTGATATCACGAGTGTAATGAGCATTTCCTTTAGATTTCTGTTATCAACCGTGTAAACCCTACGGTATTGCCATGATCCCGAACGCATCTGTGTCCGTGTGCATCTCCTTACCGGCTGCCGCTGCCGCCCCCCCCCCCCCCCCCCCGCTGCCGCCCCCCCCCTTCTCCCCCCGCCGGCGCACTGAGAGACAGAGAGAGCGCTCACCAACTAGTTCCCGTGCGAGGTCTGTACGTATTTACGAGGCAAACCGCTTAAGCCGAAACAAGGAAGTTCACGGGAGATGTGTCGTAACCACGAAAACGACATAATTCGCGACCGACGTAACTCAAGGACCCCCTGTAATGGAGAGCACTGTGAGTCATTTAGAAGCAGAAATCCAAATCTGCCCATTTAAACACAAACCAATCACTCAGTGTCAGCGTCAGATGGTAATTATGTTTTGAGATGTGAGATGAATCCAGTATCCATTTATAGAGTCACTGCCGACACTGATTTTGCTTTACTGTTCCCACACTGGCCTCTGCTCAGTTCAGTGTTCATACACAGTGCTGCTGCCTTCTCTCTCTCTCTCTCTCTCTCTCTCTCTCTGTCTCTCTCTCTCTCTCTGTCTGTCTGTCTGTCTCTCTGTCTGTCTGTCTGTCTCTCTCTCTGTTTGTATCTCTCCGGAGGCAGAGCAGTGAAAGAGACAGTGAGCTGAGCATTGATACTCACAGCTTGCAGCCATGAATCCTCCACTCATGGTGCCCTGCTGTTCTTCCTTCCTCTCATAGACACACACACAGACCCACAAGCACAATTTAGCCCAGGACTCACATGGGTCTCTCGATACCTGAGAGCTCCTCAAAGAGACTTATTATGGGTTTCCTGTCTTTGAAATCTTATTTATACCTTATCCCCGTCTTTGTGTGTGCTGAACAGCCCGAACTGTTCAGAGAGACGAAGAGAATTGAAGTACGGTAACTCAAAGTGAGGAGGACTGAAAGATAAAAAGAGACTGACTGCAGTACACTGGATCAGTCGAATCAATATCTTGCTTGTGCGAGTGGAGTGGTTTTTATTTTCCTTGTATGCTACAGTTTTATTACTTTGTTTATGCAATGTGCTCAGAGAAACATGTTGTTTTTCCTCCTTGTAAAGTGGAAATGTTCAACAAATATTTGGTTGCGTTCATTGATGTGGAGAGTTATATTATGCAGTATGTAAATTATATCCAATTAAATGTATTTTAAATGCTTTTGAGTTTGTATTTCTATATATAATAAGGATGCTGGCGAATAATCAAGTATCAAATTCAGTGGCTTGCTCCCTTGATCCTTGAGTTTAGAGAAACTCTTTTAAATATTTCCCACGGGAGAAGGCAGATAAGGAACCTCCTCGCTTTCCCCTGGTCAGCATCAGCTGTTGTTTTCTCTTGACCGCTCAGTGCAAACTACTCTGAGTGCTTTTACTGAATTGTTTGTAGATTCCTAATCAATACCTGGCCCTGCACTCCCACTAAGGCTTATCAATGAAGATCCATTAGTACTCATAACATTCAGTGGACATTTCCGGTAACAACTACAAAGATGCAGTGGTACCTGATGAAACCAGAGCCGACATCACTGTGGCTTTGCAATTGGATAAGAAAGAATACAAAAATATATTTAGTATATACATATATATTTCTGTGTGTGTGGTACCACTTTCCCATTCGCTTGTGAGAGCAAGGCAACGTAATCACTGGACCTTTGTTTACATATATGGATGAAAAAATACATGTGTGAGAGCTTAAGAGACAAACATATCTGGCTGGCTTGAACTTACAACAACGTGTTACTCTGCTGCTACTCTCTCACCGTCCAGGAGACAGTGGCTTTGCCTGCTACAGCATTACTCTGCTGCTAACTGAGGCAGTCTAAGCGTTTGCGGCTGGTGTTGACGCCTGTGTCAGCAGAGATTTTAATTTTACAACCGACAACCACAAAAAGTCGTGAGACGCTAAGCAGAGCGAGGAGCAGCACTTTATTGACTGATTATGTAAATGCCACTGGTTCGACCTGTGCTCTAGTCGGAGCCCTGACATGGTATTTTTACTTCCACTGGAGCATTTTTATTCCACTGTGGGTGGCAACAGAGTGCACAGAAACAATGTGTGGTGCTGCGAAAGCACAGTGAAACAGTGGGATGATGGATTCCTGCTAACAAGGCAGTGTGGAGGACAGAAGAGCTGGATGTTGATGAGGCAAAAAAAAAAAAATAGAAATAGAATAAAAATAATATATCGGAGTAAAGAGTACGGAAGGAGTCCTTGTTTAAATGACTTTTCATTTTCACCTTTTGATTTGTACACTGACAAAACTAATAAGATATAAGAAAGTCTGTTATAGTCGTGATACTAATTGTGTGAGTTGTGTGTGACAAAGGTCACAAAGGTCAACGGTTATCTATTATAGAAGTCTTATTTTCTGTCTCTGTGTAGTGAGGCAAATATTTCCCATATTACAGGGGGTCCTCGAGTTACGTCGGAGATCCGTTCCTGAGAATGTGTCGTAAGTGAATTTCGACGTAAATCGGACCATACATTCATTGTGCCATTGTGCATACATTGTGCCACCAGATGTCGCTATAACACCACGCTAAAATAAGAGTTTATTATGGTGAATTGCCTTTTGTCCCTCTTGACACACTGTAGGGGTTGAGATCGCGAGTGTAATGAGCATTTCCTTTAGATTTCTGATATCAACCGTGTAGACCCTGTGTTGTGAATAAACCTACGGTATCGCCACGATCCCGAACGCATCTGTGTCCGTGTGCATCTCCTTACCGGCTGCCGCTGCCGCCCCCTCCCCGGCCATTTCACATTAGTAAACACAGCTGTGGAGGTGCCGGCAGGCTCTGCAGTACGTCTCTCTGTCTCTCTGCAGCGCTGAGAGACAGAGCGAGCGCTCAGCAACTAGTTCCCGTGTGAAGTCTGTACATATTTACGGGGCAAACCGCTTAGCCTAATCCGAAAAAAGGAAGTTCACAGGAGATGTGTCGTAACCACGAAAACGACGTAATTTGCGACCAACGTAACTCGAGGACCCCCTGTACTTTTGTATTATACAGGAACCATGTTGGTGAGTTACACTGCATTTAGCTCAAGAATAAATGTGCATCTTAGTAATCTAAACAATGCTCGTCTATCTGATAACCTGACTTTGGATTGTGTACTTGTAAAAAACACAAACGTGCCAATTACCGCAGTCAGTTAGGCTAAAATCCACTTGCAGATCTTGAAAAACACATCCGGCATCAATGCAGGCTTGTCATTCTGCCTTCACATTAGGTTAAAGATAGTGGTTATGATGAGCCACACAGTACCACTAATCTTCTTAACTACCCCTCATTGTCATGACAGCAGCCATTCAAAATAGTTTGAGTTTTCCAGAACTCAAGGGAATAACACCACAGGCTCTTCTCCACTCAGCGTATGGTTTCTTCCCAACGTGTGGGAAGAAACCATAGATCACAGGACTTATTTATCTTCACCATCACCACCTTCATCTTCTGACCTTCTGTCATCAAGTTTAGAACAAATTTCAGTAACGAGACAGTCAAAAATAATTTTTATTAGGGAAACTCAAAGTAGTGTTTTGGAGAAACAGTATCTGCAGATAGGAGTTTGAAATACAGAAGTCTTGTGTAGATGGAAAAGGTAAGCTAATGTAGGACGAGTCACACTTTAGTTTTACTTGGGGAAACAATGGTAGTATGAGCTGAGGAAGATGAACTTTACTGAAGCAGATGAAACACAATGTGATGTGGGTTCTGCAAGAATCGATCCAAGAATCATAAAACAAAGATTTCACTTTGTCAGTGACGTAATGCGGATGGTCATCAGACATGAGGAAAATCTTACTGTACTATATATATGGTTTATAGTGTCGCCATTGGGCACGTCCAGTGGTATATCATCCTTATATACACCCGTCATCCTAAGCCAGTTTATTAGGTACACCAAAATGTAACAGTCCGGCAATAAATCCACACTTTTTAGGGAGGTGCTGATTCAACCTTGTGGTCGTTGTGGAGGATGCACTTTGTGCTGCAATTGAATTGTACTATTCAGAGGATTGGTTCTCTTGTTTAGGCTGACCTAAATGCACAAGATTAAGGAAACTATTAATGATTAATGGGGGGGGGGGGGGGGGGGGGGTTTGGGTGTATTGGGGGAGTGCTCTATTAGACTGCATTAGTTTTAGCTATAGTAGGTCATTCTATGTTTGAATGCTTTTTCTTACACTGTACCTTCATGGTATTTAATGTCATATCTTCCTTAAATCCTTAAATTAACAAATACTTGGATCCTGTGACAGTTTGTTAGGATGTTCCCAGACAGTGGAATGTGCACAGCAGTCCCACGAGTTGGCTGCTACTGTTGAGTGTTTTTACTCCAGAGGTCCCTGGGCTCTCGGAAACATTAAGGGAAACAAACAAGGGGGCAGAACTAGGCCGTGGTGTTCCCACCAAGTGATGTAATCCAGCGAGGGTGAAGGTCAGCAGAGGCCAGGCTTTTATTGCTAGTGGGGTTTCCAACAGCTACCCAAAGATTTTGTGGAATAACTCATAACATGGCTGTGGATGGAGCCATCTGTTTTGTGTTAGCGCGTGTTTGCGTCTCAGCAGGTCTCCCCCGGTCCCAGCACATTCTGTGGGCTGTTGTCATTGAGGCCATTTTGTGCTCACTGTACACAGTGTCTATCTATCTATCTATCTATCTATCTATCTATCTATCTATCTATCTATCTATCTATCTATCTATCTATCTATCTATCTATCTATCTATCTATCTCTATCTATCTATCTATCTATCTATCTATCTATCTATCTATCTATCTTTGAATCAAGCTGTTGCACTCTGCACACCTACAGATAGTAGGAAGCAGCATGTGTGGGATTGAGTGAATCTTACACATCACATATAGTTGGATAAAGGAAATGTGAAAATGGTCAGACACAGCCATATGAGTCTCTGGAGAGCAATGCGGTGAAGGAGCTTTCCAGTAATGCATTACAGTGATGGAGTGCAACTCACCATTGGAGATGTTGTTATGAAGTGCTGACAGAGTCCATGGAAATGTTTCACGCACACTCCTTTGCATGCTCAGGCGCACGTCCACGTACGTTCCCTCCCACATAAACACACCCACATGCTGCTTCTTTTGTGCAGACATACACACAACCACATTATAAAGGCAAATAGTATCTCTGGTCGTTTCAGATCCACATATGAACTTCAGTGTATACCACTCAGTCCTGTGTCTTATCCTCAGGAGCTACTTCATCGCTGAGTCAGATGAATTGTTAATAAGGCTCAAGTAACTGTCTAAGTGACTCGAGTCTATCAAACTCTTGGCTTTGAAACGTCCTTGACTCTTCATGGATCAAAGAAATATTTTCAGAGGGGAGAGTCAGAAAATAGTGAACCAGTGCAGGGAAGCCTGGGTTGTTGGCTTGCCTCGTGTCTGTAGTGAACCTCAAACCAATTAGGCCTGAAATGAGTGTCAGGGTGAAAGGGGGGCATTCAGCTGAGACTCTTTCACCCTGTTAGCCAGCGACAAGCATGCTTTGTGACACACATACTGACTGATCTTGAGGCATTTTGTTCGTCCAGCCCACTTACAACAAGATGCGGCCGGTCAAAAAGGCTGCCCCGGGTTGCTTTCAGAGACTCAGGTCCATCTTACGTTTTTCTCTCACAAACAAGACAGATGGGTTTTCCCATGCAAATGATTGGGCTAATGGTTTTAGTAGAATAGCAGCCTGATGAATATGTGGGTTAATTGTTCTTTTCCCTCCTGCAAACAAGCAGATTAATGGGTCAGACCTGATGAAGATGAGTTCTTTGGTGGCATCTTTCATTACCAGCAGTGTGGAAGCTTGTTTGTTACCACTGAGCGCGGGTGACCTAGTTGTTTTGTCTCCTATCAAAAGAAACAACAGTGGAGAAATTGCTGGATTGAACTTGAATGCAGCGTAAGGACTGTATTAGGTTTATTTAGGTGTTGAGAGTAATATAGAAATACAGGGGGTCCTCGAGTTACGATGGTCACGAATTACGTCGTTTTCGTGGTTACGACACATCTCCCGTGAACTTCCTTGTTTCGGCTTA
Organism: Trinectes maculatus; assembly: GCA_016785345.1. Taxonomy (NCBI): domain Eukaryota; kingdom Metazoa; phylum Chordata; class Actinopteri; order Pleuronectiformes; family Achiridae; genus Trinectes; species Trinectes maculatus. Next base: position 489,695 of record JAFBJQ010001329.1, read on the forward strand.
AGCGGTTTGCCCCGTAAATACATACAGACTTCACACAGGAACTAGTTGGTGGGCGCTCTCTCTGTCTCTCAGCGCGCCTGCCGGCTCTCCAGCACCTCCACAGCTGCGTTTACTTATGTGAAATGGCCGGCTGGCTGGCGGGGGGAGGGGGTGCAGCGGCAGCCGGTAAGGAGATGCACACAAACACAGATGCGTTCGGGATCGTGGCAATACCGTAGGTTTATTGACAACACAGGCTCTACACGGTTGATAACAGAAATCTAAAGGAAATGCTCATTACACTCGCAATAGCAACCCCTACGGTGACAAAAGGCAAATCACCATAGTAAACTCTTATTGTAGGGTGGTGTTATAGCTACATCTAGCGGCACAATGTATGCACAATGGCACAATGAATGTATGTTCCGACTTGCGTCGAAATTCGGTTGCGACACATTCTCAGGAACAGATCTCCGTCGTAACTCGAGGACCAGCAGTATAGGCAGTAAGGATTTTAAAAAGTGCCCATATGTGTAACATTTGTTATTTTCACCAAAGTATATATTAAACAAATTATATATTTATTAACATATACTTAGTGAATGCGCAACAGAAATTCTTTTGGTTTCCATCATTTAAGCCACAAAGATGAACTTGAAAATGTATCTTTGTGAGAGAAAGGGTGAAAACAGCTGCTCCTTCTAAATGTGTCTCATTGAGTTGATTAATTGATATAAAACTGGGGATTTGTGAGACTAAGAAAGATATCCTGACATTTAGCACCAGAATGAATCTAGATTCATCATGGATACATTATGAAACTAATAGTATCTGCATGCCAAATGGCTTTATTTAGCAGGAATATATTGTCTATTGATTCATCTCAGGTGTGTCTGATTGTCTTGATCCCTGATTGTTTCCACCTGTTCCCTATCACCCTGTGTGTATATATATAGTCTGTGTTTCCCACTGACCGGTGCTAAGTTTGTCTTTCCCAATGTGTCAGTGAACCACTGCTTTTGCTTTGTGTCTTGTTTTTGTTATGTTTGCGATTCTGTTGTAAATCAACCAAGATTTTTTTGTTTCTTAGTCTCACTAAGAAAGTTTGCTTTGATGACATCTTCTGTGTTTTAAAAACAGTTAATTCTTGTTTTTGTTAATTGAATCATTGATCAGTAATTTAATTTTGTGCTAAAATAGAAGTAAAGTAGATGATAAAATAAAAATAGCATGAAAACCTTTCAGCTAAGATGAAATATTTGCATGTCTGTTGCGATAATTCACACAACAGTTAAGTATCAAGTATTTATCTAATAGCTCATATATTTACCACTCTATGTGAAACCAGTGGGGTTAGAGAGCAATATGCATGTCTTCCTAAATCCCTATAGGCCCCCAGCACTGAAAGGGCCCCAAGAGAGGGGTCCCAAGGGTCAGCACAGCTTCTGACTATTCTCTCCTTTTTCCCACTCCCACTCTCAACTACTCATGCTCCCTGTTTGTCCTGCTCTGCTTTTCTCCACCCCCTGCAGATACTTTTACTACAAGTGTTTTCACCAGTGCCTTTTTACTGTGATTTCATTTAATCCATATTTTTTTTTTATCCGCTGCTATTTTCTCACTGTCTCATGTTTTTTTTCTATGCCTCCCTATCCTCATGAATGTTGATGACATTGATTTCCCTGCAGTTGAGCTAAGATTACAGGGCACACAGGGCTTTACATTCCCAGAGAACCCAAAGCTGGTCACCTAAGTGTGGTGCCTGGCAACCAAATCCAAGTTGTTGTTTTTTTGTTTTAGTTTTTTATAACTCCCTGTTTACTGAAAGAGGGAGCACAGCCAGTGCAATGTGCTTATACAGGACTCAACCAGCAAAGTCAGATTTTCCTCTTTTCCTGTGGTTTGAGAGTTTTGCAATGAACTTGACACAATCTGACCTTTACCCCAGATGTTAAGGCCTTCAAAGCCAATGTGAATAAACATCAGTAGCTAAAGCCCTACAAGAGTGCTGCACAAATTAATGCCAGGCGATCAATGAGGGATTTTCAATGTCAAGCTCCTAAATCTTTCTCTGGAGCCCCATTAACAGGGTTGATGGCAACAGCCCAAGCATGAACAGTGACATCATAGCACACACGTACACACACACACACTGCATATTATTATTATTATTATTAGTAGTAGTAGTAATAGTATAGAATAGAATAAAATGCATTTTATTGTCACTATACACATGTACAATGAGATTAAAACCACTTCTTCACAGTGTACACAAACATGTACTGTACATAAAAATATATCAACATAAAGTATACAGCATAAATAGTGGTGCAAAAAGTTGCTTGGTCTGAGGCTATATATACAATTTGCAATATATATTGAGCAGTGAGAGAATGGTATTTCACAGTTTACATATATTGCACAGTGTTGTCAGTAATACAAGGGGTCCTTGAGTTACGTCGGTCGCGAATTACGTTGTTTTTGTGGTTACGACACATCTCCTGTGCACTTCCTTGTTTCGGCTTAAGTGGTTTGCCCCGTAATTATGTACAGACTTCACACGGGAACTTGTTGGTGAGCGCTCTCTCTGTCTCTCAGCGCGGCTCTCCAGCACCTCCACAGCTGTGTTTACTTATGTGAAATGGACGGCTGGCGGGCTGCAGCGGCAGCCGGTAAGGAGATGCACACGGACACAGATGGGTTCGGGATCGTGGCAATACCGTAGGTTTATTCACAACACAGGGTCTACCCGGTTGATATCAGAAACACATTTCGACACATTCTCAGGAACGGATCTCCGACGTAACTCGAGGACCCCCTGTACTTCAATATTGCACAGTGGGTGGAAAAAGAAAGTCCGGGGACTGGGGGGTAAGACTATTTAGTCAGTGCATGTGTGAATTCACAGTGTTTATGACTTTTGGGAAAAAGTAGTAGTAGTACTAGTAGTTGTAGTCATAGTAGTAGTATTATATAATGCATTAAGTGTAAGGAAAGTAGTTTGTCATAAACAAGTGTTATGTTTGGAGCACCAGTATTTTACCCTATTTATTTATTTATTCATAACAAACAGTGCTCCCAATAGACCACACACACACACTATACTATACTATACCGGAATTATATAGTATTACTGGGTATGTGTCCTATTACTATGTATGGTGTATATACATAGTACGCGTATGTGTAAGATGTGGGCTAAACTTTATACTATTGTATATCTGCGTTATACACTTATTACTATTATTATTATATGATATTATTATATTCATATTGTTATATTATTATTCATAATAATAGTATTATATTATTGTTGTTGTTAAACTACTACAATGTGCAATTACCTCACTTTATCTAAATATTGCTTCTCTATTTAGTTTTTTTGCAATTTCTGCTTTTTACTACTCTTTGTTTTTTCTTTTATTGTCTTCTAAATGCTAATTTCTTCTTGCTATCCCTGTGGCTGCTGTAACTGTGAAATTTCCCCAATGTGGGACTAATAAATAAAGATCTTATCTATCTGTCTTATCTGTTGTGTTTTTGTTTAGATAAATTCATCAATTGTGTTTTGGGATTGAAAAATACCCTTGAAATTTAATTTAGCATATTATCCAGCATCTCTTCGTGTACCATCACCTTATTGTGGTGGAGGGGTTTGAGTGCCTTAATGATCCCAGGAGCTGTGTTGTCTGGGGCAGTAGTCCCTGGTAGGGTTTCCCATGGAAAATTGGTTCTGGGTGAAGGGCCAGATGAAGAGTGGTCCAAAAAGACCCATATGAGAAAAAGAACAAGGGACCAGAGTACCCTACCCGGAGGGTTACCGGGGCCCTGCCCTGGAGCCAGGGCTAGGGCCTGTAGGCAAGTGCCTAGTGGCTGGGCCTTCGCCTGCGGGCCCGGTCGGGCTCAGGCTGAAGCAGGGAGATGGGACCACCTTCCCGCAGGCCCACCACCCGTTGGGAGAGCCATATGGGTCTGGTGCAATGTGAATTGGGCAGCAGGCCAAGGCAGGGGTCTTGACGAATCTAATCTACAAAATATCGTTCTGGTAAGTGATTTCAGGCTATTTTCTGCCAATCTAGCGCGTTATTTTCCTTTTTCGTGTTTGGCCATTTTTGGCAATTTTCGACATACCCCTTACGTTTTGGTCCGATTTTTGACCCATGCCAAAATGAGGTTTTCTGGCGTCTAATGGAGAAAATATCACCCTGGGGGATGATTGCACGCTATCTTCTGCCAATCTAGCGTCTTTTTTCCACTTTTAAACGATGTCCATTTTGGGCCATTTTCGACATACTAACCCCTTACGTTTTGGTCCGATTTTTGACCCGTGCCGAAATGAGGTTTT
>JAFBJQ010001329.1:495422-541761 GCA_016785345.1 Trinectes maculatus
CGTTACGTTTTGGTCCGATTTTTGACCCATGCCGAAATGAGGTTTTCTGGCGTCTAATGGAGAAAATATCACCCTGGGGGATGATTGCACGCTATCTTCTGCCAATCTAGCGCGTTTTTTCCACTTTTAAACGATGTCCATTTTGGGCCATTTTCGACATACTAACCCCTTACGTTTTGGTCCGATTTTTGACCCATGCCGAAATGAGGTTTTCTGGCGTCTAATGGAGAAAATATCACCCTGGAGGATGATTGCACGCTATCTTCTGCCAATCTAGCACGTTTTTCCCACTTTTAAATGATGTCCATTTTGGGCCATTTTCGACATACTAACCCCCTACGTTTTGGTCCAATTTTTGACCCATGCCGAAATGAGTTTTTCTGGCATCTAATGTAGAAAAAATCACCCTGGGGGATGATTTCACGCTATCTTCTGCCAATCTAGCGCATTTTTTCCACTTTTAAACAATGTCAATTTTTGACAAATTTTTGACATACTAACCCCTTACGTTTTGGTCCGATTTTTGCCCCATGCCGAAATTAGGTTTTCTGGCGTCTAATGGAGAAAATATCACCCTGGGGGATGATTGCACGCTATCTTCTGCCAATCTAGCGCGTTTTTTCCACTTTTAAATGATGTCCTTTTTTGGCAATTTTCGACATACTAAGCCCTTACACCTTTTTGCAATTTTGATCTATGAGAAAATGAGGTTTTCTGGCGTCTATTCCACAAAATATCATTCTGGGGGGGGGGGATTTCAGGCTACTTTCTGCCAATTGGGCGCGTTATTTTCCTTTTTCGTGTTTGGCCATTTTTGGGAATTTTTGACATACTAACTAACCCCTTACGTCCGTTTGCGTTTTTTTAGATCTATGAGAAAATGAGGTTTTCTGGCGTCTATTCCACAAAATATCATTCTGGGAGGTGATTTCAGGCTATTTTCTGCCAATTGGGCGCATTATTTCCCTTTTTCGTGGTTGGCCATTTTTGGAAATTTGCGACTTACTAACCCCTTACGTCTTTTTGTGATTTTTGATTTATGTGAAAATGAGGTTTTCTGGCGTCTATTCCACAAACTATAATTCTGGGGCATGATTTCACGCTATTTTGTGCCATTCTAATGCGTTATTTCCACCTTAAATATTTTGCCGTTCTTGGGTATTTTCAACATACTAACCCTCCACTTTATTTTTTTTGCAATATTTCACCAATGAGAAAATGAGGTTTTCTTGCGTCTAATCAACAAAATATTGTTCTGGGGGTGATTTCACAGTATTTTCTGCCAATTGGGCGCGTTATTTCCAGTTAATTTCCATTTCTTCACGTTTTTGGGCATTTTCGACAACATACTACACTATGTTGTTTTTTTCAAAGTTTTTAAAAAATGTGAAATTAAAAAAAATCAACATTATAGTGTACTATGACTTTTTTATATTTTCCCAAAATTTTGATGTTTTTGTCAAATTTTGGATGACAGAGTATTCCATGATGTTTTCTGCCGTCTTTCAAAAATGTGACGCTTTTGTGAAATTTTGGACGACAGACTGTACAATGACGTTTTTTCAACGATTCTGACATTTTTCAAAAAAAAAATCTGTGAATTTGGAATATTTGCTGTGAACATTCTCATTCATCCAGGTCATATTTATCTTGAGGAAATTGAGTCGAACGCAACTGGATTTTGTTTTTTGTCTTTGAAGACGTTTCACCTCTCATCCAAGAGGCTTCATCAGTTCATGCTCGCTTGACTTGGCTGGGACTTGTCCAAATAGCTGTTGTGGAGGTCCAACTATTTAACCTCTTAGGAGGCGGTCACACGGCCAATGATATCAATGGATCATTAGTGCTCCATTTAGCCAACAACAGTCGTTGGAGGTGGTGAAAAGTTGTGTTCGACTTCGTTAGTATTCTTTTGTGTTATAACTACAGTCGTTGGAGTCACTTGAGGCCATTTTGTGAACGGCTGTTGTTCTTAGAGGCTATTTTGTTGAGGCTCCTGGGAAGCGATGAAAGGACAGCGTTGTAAATTGCAGACAGGTGGCGTCGCAGACCTCGTCCTCTGTTTAGAGATGGCTTTTCAATTTTGGCATAGATGGCTTCCTTTACTCCTCTTTCAAATTATCTATCCTCTCTGTCCAAGATGTGAACATTGTCGTCTTCAAAGGAATGAGCTTTCTCCCCTTTGGGATGTGTCAAAGTCCATGGCTTTGGACACAGTAATTTGTGCCAGGACCACTCAATGGTCCATCTGGTCTTCAAAGGAGAAAATACAACTAATAAGTATAATCTTTCATGAGAATTAGTCTCAGTCCACTAATGAGCAAAATCTTTCACTGATACTTAATTTTTGTGTTTGGCACATCACTGGCCAATTGCAGAGAAGTTTTCAAAGACTGAGTTTACAGTCTCCCTTTTCTTTGGTCCAATTAAGTAAGTACAGACACAGAATTTTCCTTGAAGTTTGTTTTACATATTGTGACTAAAAAGGTTTTTCAGAATCAGAGGTACTTTATCAAGAAATCATCATACTTGAGAAAGAAATCAAAGAAATCATGTCAGAAGTTCATTTATTTATTCAATGAACTTCTGACTGAACCAGGCTTCAGGTTTGTCTGTTACCGCTGAAAGATCAGCAGGGCAACAAAGAACTTAGATATGGGATGTATTTCCCCTGCAGCCACCTTGTCTCACAGGCTCTTGATAATCAGCTGGTGAGGTGCTGAGGTCATGCTGCTGGGGGCCTCTGACGTAAAGTGGGTCACTTAAATCTTTCTAATCATGATCAGGGCTTGATGGCTTTCAGGCCAGGATCCTTTATGTCACTTTATCGCAATTCTCTCCGCTCAGCTGAGCTCAGCTGAGCTCGTGCTGAGCTCTCAAACTATTTATTACCATAAATACAAGTTGTCCCTCTGTCCAAGGCATTACTCTCTATTACCATATGTGAACTTAACACAGCATCAGGCTCTGGTACTTTTAAGCTCTCTTTGCCAAATCTAGCATCTTCCTGGATCTTTATGGCAAATAAAAGGGGAGCATAAACAGACAGTTTTTAAAGATACAGCTTCTCTTCTAAGCTTCTCTTCTTTGTAGGGCGTTTCGGTCACCTTGTGGCTGCAACATGCAAATACAGACATTGTAGACATAATATAGTTCTAGTTTTCCAGCAATTTCAGATTTTTTAACTAAAATGTCAGCCTTTTATTATTTCCTAATAATAAAGTGACGCTATCTGAACTATGGCAAGAATACAGCTGAGTAGTTTACATGAAAATGTAAAATGCTGCAGTTGTTATGTTTGGCAAATTTATTGTAGTTGTGGGATTCACTCTGGCACAAATACAAAAATTGTCTCTGGCACAAAGACAAAAACTTGTCTATGAGTGTCTTGCTAGGATTTGTATGTCTTAAATTCCTAACTTCAGTGACATAATGAAGAAATCAAAATCCATCAGTCGATCAGTTTGTCACATCAATTCTACATTAGTTTAACTGTGAACTGGTCAACGTCACAAGATGATCTGTATCTGACTTTTAAACATAGTAAATAAAAAAATAGTAAAATAATGTAAGAAAGAGGTGAACATAAAATAAATAAAACAAGGGGGTGTTCGAGGGTAAAATTGGTTTATAGTGACACCTGGTGGAGTTTAAGTGACAAGCTCTCAGAAGTGGTGGTGTTGCCTTTGCGCAACATAATGCAGATGAGCCTCTCAAACAGCTAAATAAAGGACAAAACAACTTAAAAGGAAACTTACCAATTAGCAGTACCATTACTTTTATGTATAGTACATTCACTCTGATGTATTTGCTTCTTGCTGCCACAAAGTGGCAGATTATCGCTGCAATTTCGAAAGAAGATCTATCAATGAGGATGAATGCGTTTCTGTATGTAGCCACCTAAGGAGAGGGTGGTGGTACAGTGGTTGTCTAAAAGGGATTGGGTTAGAACCACAGTGTGCCACTGTGTGGGTTTTTTCCGGGCACCTGAGCTTCCTCCCACTGTCAAAAGCCATCCAGATACTGTATATTGGAAACAAAAGTACCAATAGTTTGCTAATTTACATCTCTGACCAGTTGATAATCCAAGAAACACAAAACACGCAATCACAATAAATACTTTACTTTCACCGTTAAAAATAGACAAAAGATCTCCATGTCATAACTATTTGTCATCCATGTTTAAACGCTCTATTGTTGGGTTCCTCTGGTTTAAAATACACAATATTTTATCGTTAACTTACACCAGACAGTAAATGATCATGTCAATGGCCAAAGAGAAAAAAATAAATCACATTTCTCATATACTGTGACAGAGTGTCAAATACATTACATTACAGCACAAAGTACAAAAATACAGTACATTCTTTGGCTTGGTGGGTGAGTTAGTCCATGCAGATGTGCAAACTGCCAATGAATGCAGCTGTCCAGAAAACACCTGCAATTATTTACTACTCAAACTCATTCGTTTAGTCACATCAGTAGCTCTGAGGTGACATCCAAGTTCTGTCTTTACAATCCAATGTGCGTTGAGAAAGCAGCGCAGATTATGGCCTGTCTGTCTGTCTGTCTGTCTGTCTCTCTCTCTCTCCGATTATTTAATTATTTATTCCCTTTGAACCACTTTCAAGTTAAACTTAAAATGCAGCTGACAGAATTCAGCAGCGCAGAGAAAGACATGTTTTTCACATTTTCACAAGAGAAGAGCAGATGAACACGTGTTGGTACACGAGTCATTCTCTGTGCTTTTTTGATGCAGTTTACACATGACCCCAAATACACTGCATGTATAAGATAAGCAATGACTAATACACAACATGTACAGACTGCTGATCTCTTCTCTATGTCTACTGCAAATATGTGAGGTCCTTTTTCTCAACAATCTCCTGTGTAATTACGGCTACTGCACAATTGCACAGGAGCAAAGTTACACAGCAGACACATCCTGGTTTAAAATCCAAGGAAAGAAAGAAAGAAAGAAAGAATGAAAGAAAGAATTGACTGGCGTCTTAACCAACACAGCACAATAGCAGCATTAACGAGCGAGTCGAATTTCAATCATACAGGCTGAGATCATTTTTTCCATCTGCAAACCTGACTGTGAGGGAAGCAGATGCAAACCACTTTGGTAAACGCTGAATCATATGACGCAGTCCACAGCACAATGGCATTAATGGTGCACGCCTTCATTTCAATGCAGTCCCTATGACAGTCACAGCTGGGGCTTGCTGTCCTGTAGCTGCCTCGTGCATTGAGCTGTTCTGAACTGAGGCAGGTACAGAGGGGAAAAGCCACATGACTGTGACTCTGTGGTCATGTCCGCTGGCCTGAGCAAAGGACGCGACTCCCCCGAGCAGTCGTCTCTGTTCAGCACTACATTTTTACGTCGCTCAGTTTTTGTCTTGTCTCCTCTCTGCTCCTCCTCTTCCTCGCTCTCATCCTCCACTGGATAGTCCATCCCTAGATAATATAAGTCTTTCTTATCGCTCACCTCTCCTTCATCTTCTTGTTCCGATGTTTCAGAGAGCTCCTCCACAGAGTTGTAGGAGCAGGAGTGTCGTGGGTCATCGGTCTCCCCACCCCGGCAGCTGTCCAGTTCCCACAGACCACCTGGGAAAGATCCTGAGATATCTGAGTTGTTGGCAGAGAAATTTCCCTCATCGCTGGAGCTGCTGCTGATGCCCCCCTTGTAGTGTAGATGAATGGGCGGTTGGTCCTGCTTTGGATCAGAGAGCAGCACTGTGGCATATGTGACTGAAGACTGGGCAGAGCTGTCAGCGCTGCCTGGTGGATGGTCAATCTGGGAGTTGACTGGCTGTAACTCATCAATATCTGGGTATGAAATGGTTAAGTCATCCAGATTAAGAGCTAAAGAAGACACTCCACCCACTAACACCTCAGTCTCTGTGTCCTTGGTTCGGTCGACCTCTGGGTCAAACCCTTGGGGAATAGAGATGGCTGAGGCAACCGGTGGGTCTGAAGTCTGGGACACAAGTGAGGCTTGGACCTGTGCTGTGGTCAGAGCTGAGAGGTCAGTCTGGTCCACTATGACAACAGTGGAGATGTTCTCAGAGGGCAGCAGCAGCGGCCAGGCAGGCAGGCCCCCAGGGGGTCGAAACAGATGCTCAAAGTCAGCCTAGAAACACATCAAAAACACAGATTTGTCTTTGAAAATACAAAACATGAACAATATAACACAACACGCAATGTGTTATATTGAAACGCAATTAATAATGGAGATTACATTACAATACACTGTAATAACGTTATGTACAGTTAATTTTCAGGCAACTATTGCTCAGACCTTTGTTGATCCTGAATAATCATTGAAGCAGTTCATTGTATTTTCTGTATGTTTTACCTGAGTGAAATCTAGACCGTTAGCCCACGAGCACTTGTTTGGGTTGGGCACATCCTTCCACACAAACCTCTTCATCCTGATAATGAAAAGCAGCAAATATTCAGGTTGAGTGTGGCGTCTACACACTCATATGTCACCCTCTCCTTCCTCTCCTGCTTAATCTCTCCTCCTCTCATCAGCTGGTATCAATTACACCCTTGTGACCTGTTAAATGTCACAGTCCTAATATTTCACAGTCAGTGTCTCTGCTCCCTCATTAGACTGCAACAGAGAGATTAACATCATTTATCATTACTTGTGCCGGGGTGAAACACAACATACACCACCATACGGCTGCAGCGTACTGATATGGAAGTCAAGAAGTAAAGCTTCTATTTCAGCTGTAGAATTCAATACTTGTCAGGTGGCAGATCTGTGACCAAGCTTGCTACAAAACTCACTTCAATTTATATAGCACTCTGAGATTTAAGAATTAAAATTTGAATAGCTTTTTACTCAAGGTTGCTCCTACTGGTTTTGGGTGAGAATCAGGGTGACGAACAGGACGATTGACAGGAAGGAGATGATCATCAACATCATGTAGGATGCAGGGTGTCCTCTGGTGGCTGTAACAGGTGGGAATAGTAATAATGTAGTGAACACGCTAAAATTGGACCGTACTGAATATGACAATCATATCACAGCAACTCAAAAACAAAAAACTTTAAATAGTCAGCATACCTTTGGTGTACAATGGCTCGCCTTCCCCCTCTGCAAACACAGGGTACAAGTAGAAGCCAAATTCCTCAGAGCCAAAGAAATCCCCTATGAGATACCATATAAGTTTACATGTGAGGCTGGTGAGTGCATTTTCTTGTGAACTCTAACAGGAACCAAGTTATTCAACTTCAAAAAACTTTATTTGTCCCCAGAGGGCAATTTAAGTCATTTAGAGCAGCAGCATTACAAAAAATAATTTAAAAACTAAAAGGCAGTTAGAAAACCAAGTCATGTACAAAACAGTTGACAGTACAATGCAGACAAAGACATAAGTATGTACAGGTCTGATTTAAGGACATTAATAAAAATATAATACATACATATATCAATGAAATTGATCGATATCAAGTAAACAGAGAGGGTGAATGGTTGTCGTGCAATAATGACTGGAAAATAAACACATGGTGATAAATACATAAGTAAACTGAGCCAACTGGGATGGATGGAGTAAAAAGTGTAATGAAAAGAAAAGAGAGAGACAATTACCTGTCAGGTAGACAGGATGGTCGGTGTAAGGAAGTCTGACCCATGTTTCTCTACTTGGAGCTTTGTGATGATCGGACTCGTGCTGCTTCTGCGGTGACCACTGGACCACCATAAACAAAGGCACAGAGCTGTTGTCCAGCAGGCTCCAGGACAGAGACACACAGGTGCTATTGATAACCAACACACGGAATGAACGTACACAGCAACCTACGGATAGACAAGACAATGCACTCAATGTGTTAGTGTGCAACATTAAACAACATTAAAACACACTCTCTCCCTCTCTCTCTCTCTCCATATATATATATATATTTTTTTTTCTTACTGACACACACACATATATATATATATATATATATACACACACACACACACACACACTTATTTAAAACTTTATTTGTCCCCAAAGGGCAATTTAAGTCATTTAGAGCAGCAGCATTACAAAAAAATAATTTAAAAAACTAAAAGGCAGTTAGAAAACCAAGTCATGTACAAAACAGTTGACAGTACAATGCAGACAAAGACATAAGTATGTACAGGTCTGATTTAAGGACATTAATAAAAATATAATACATACATATATCAATGAAATTGATCGATATCAAGTAAACAGAGAGGGTGAATGGTTGTCGTGCAATAATGACTGGAAAATAAACACATGGTGATAAATACATAAGTAAACTGACCCAACTGGGATGGATGGAGTAAAAAGTGTAATGAAAAGAAAAGAGAGAGAAGATTACCTGTCAGGTAGACAGGATGGTCGGTGTATGGAAGTCTGACCCATGTTTCTTTGTGATGATCGGACTCGTGCTGCTTCTGCGGTGACCACTGCACCACCATAAACAAAGGCACAGAGCTGTTGTCCAGCAGGCTCCAGGACAGAGACACACAGGTGCTGTTGATAACCATCACACGGAATGAACGTACACAGCAACCTATGGATAGACAAGACAATGCACTCAGTGTGTTAGTGTGCAACATTAAACAACATTAAAACTCTCTCTCTCTCTCTCTCTCTCTCTCTCCATATATATATATATATATATATAATTATTTTTTTCTTACTGACATATTTATTTATTTAGTGTGTGTCATATAAACTTGCATTGACCATGTCAAAATAAATACAATAAATAAATGTATTAAATTAAGGGGAAAAGCTGAGTCACAGCTATTGACACAAACAGGCCATCTTCCTGAATTATAAGCAATATGAGTGAGACACACAACTGTGAAACCCCAACATTTGTAGGTATTACAGAGTGCTGCCATTAAAAAAAACCCTTATTACATAAGCGCTGCTAATAGTATTTACAACAGTAACACTAATGGTTATAGGACATAAATAAGGGCTTTTATCCCTTGAAACACACATTTTAAGTGTAATGCTTAAATGGATGGCTGTTGACAAACACTTTTTCTTTTTCGGCAGAAGCAAACTGGTCGTGGCACACAACACAACCACAAAAACATTTTATTGAAAAAAAGGTAAAAGCAGGTCTAACCTTTTAGACAAGCTTTCAGCTGAACAACCATGAAAATGGTAAACACTTCCAGGCCCAGTCCATACTGGCTAACAGCTTAATACATTCATTACATGAGGGCGTTTTATGTGTCTCTTTATGGTTCCCAGCTCACTCACTTTTTCTCTGTCTCTCCAGTGTCATGTTGATGTTGTTTGTCGAGCGCCCCAAACTGTTGTACGCCTCCACCGTCACAGTTTGGTGTTCCTGGTTCCATTCAAAGCTGTAGGAGGACACGGGCTCAATCCGCTCACTGATCACAGCTCCACCCGCAGTCTGGTGATGAACTACAAATCCATCCACACAGTAGGAGCGTCTTAATACCGAGAGATCCTGCAGAACAAAGCAAAAGCAACAAAGCATTGGTCTTTCTCCCAGCAATTTTTAACTTGCTGAGCTTTCATATGCTCTGAGCCAAAAGCTTGACAGATTCCAAAATATATACTTTGATTTAATACTTTAACTTCAAAATGAGAGTAAATCTGTTGGAGAATATTTTGATTATTAGATTTGGTACAGTGGTAAGTGTTTGGTGCAGCAGCATGGTGCATGTGGTATGGAGTAATGACCTGTTATTTATAGTAGTAATAGAGCCTGTTCTACATTTGGTGATAACAATTCATTTGGAATTGGAAGCTTTGTTTAAAATAAGAAATATCATCAGACTTTATCTCACATTTTTACTGTACCTTGAAGAGCAGTGTGACATAAGTCAAGTTTCTATATGAATCATCTTCAAGAATTCTCCAGAAATCAGGGCCACGTTCAGGAGCTGAGGAGGAAACCAACAATTATATGGCACTGCAGCTTTTACCTCTCTATTAATGATGCTGGTATTTTAAAGCCATTTTCTATTAGAATGCAAGTCAGAAGGTCACATGTGATTTAAAAGGTTACATTAGGCATTTGTCAAGGTTGCCATTACCTTAAAAGGTTTGGATATTCTGAAATGATGACCAGTGGGAAATGAATGATGATTTACCTCTGCTGTTTTGTGGAGTGGAGAAGACAGAGTCACTCCACTCGCTCCAGTAGCCGGTGCCGTTGATGAGCTTGCAGCGTACTTGCACTACATACAGCCAGCACATGTCCGGCACCACCACCTCTGCCCTCGGAACCTGCACCGGAGGCTGGACCTGCAGACATGACATTTTTCTGAGTTTCTCTGAGGACGTTTGAAATGAAAAAAATCACTAATGCAACTGATGACAAAAATGAGAAAGCGAAAAATGAATCCCACATCTTTCTCATTTTTGCGTGAACACTGGAAATAGCAAGCTATTAATAGATTCTTCCAAGAAAAATGGTTAATCAGCAAACAGGACGGCAAAAATGTGTTTTGTACACTTAATATGAACTCATGTCTTTGTCAACGCATCTACGTCTTTTAGGGAAATGTCAGACTGAAGAGTCACAGACCCTTATACTTAATGAGGCTGGTTCTCTTTAGACCAACAGAAATGGCTGGGAAGATAATTTTGTGCCAGTGTAGTTAGGCTTCCAAAGTAAAATACCCATAAATAAACAGCAGAGTTTGAACTACTCTGCGGGAACGGACAAGCTTACTTTCCATTCAGGCTGAGCTCTCACTGTGGACGGCAAGTGGTACTGAAACTGACACTGGACCCCCACATTCAGCAGCGACGGAGGCTTCCAGGTGACCTTCAGGACCCCACTGCTCTGGCTCACAGCCTTCACGTTGGTGGGCCTGTGGGGTCTCACTGCAAGGGAAACAGTGTAGTGTTAAATGTCTCATACATTTGATAAATATCCATGACGTCTGGTAGAAATAAGGATGACAACTGCTGCAAATCATTTGATAAACGACGTCATCATGGAGACATTTTTGTTGTTAGAAATTAGTCATGAATAATTCTAACCTCTGATCATTTGTGACACATGTTTCACAACTATGTCTTTCTTACCATGATCTATGGGCAAAAGGTAGATGGGTTTGGACGTGATAGGGCCCAGTCGGGATGGTACCTCCAGCCACAGCTTGTAGCAGCTCTTCCCCAGAGGCTGGATGGTGCAGGTTTTCTGCCTGGACCTGGTCTGGAGACAAGTAGGCCCCATTTCCCCCACGGTCTCACCTGCTTTGTCCCTCTCCTCCATCTCATCGCATGGGAGGTAAGCCAGCCTGGCACGAAAGAAAATGTCATGGAGAGAAATGAATGAAGACTCATTAATAATTTGGCTCAATAATATCTAAAACTTTGAACATAAGGAACATGTTGTAATAAACTAGAATTATACTCATGTTTTGTCTCCTTATTGTTAGAGTTTGGACTTATTTTAATGTGAGACATTTCTACTGAGGACAAAAAACATCCTACTGTCACGTTATATTGTGGGTTAGAAAACCAGTATTTCCAGTGAGTGTCAGTGTGTCCAGTGAATGTATTGTCAACACCGTGTTTGCTAATTTCCAGGTTTTCAGCACACTAAGTTCCAGTTGTTGACACCACAGCTTAAAAAAGACATTTGAATACAGTTTGTCGACTGTCAGCTTGTAGCTCAGCAACGTGCTTCACCTGGATCTGACTGTGGGTCTGGTCCACACTGTGCTTGTCCAGCTGCAGTCCATAGCATCAAGATCACCACTGGTTTCACAGGTTATACCAACGGAAGCTCCTGAAACAGACAGAGAGAATGTCATCGCCTGTCAGTCATGTTACCATTTCCTGTTTTATTTTGAACCTCACTGTCTCGTCTCTGTTTCAGGTACCTTCACTTCCTGTCCTACCTACCTGTGTCCAATCAGCTCCTCCCCCTCACCTGTGTATATAAGTCTCTGTGTTCCATTGTCTCAACACCAGTTTGTCTGCTCTGTTTCAGTCATTGTTCAAGCCTTTGGTTTTCTAGTTACTATATCTCCTGTGTTACTGATCTCCTGAACCCCTTTACCCTGAACTTGTTATGTATACATATATATTGTCTTCGTACTTTTGCCTCTTGCCTGACTTTTTGGATTTTGACCAAGAGACTGCCTTATCCAACAAACCTGTTCTACCTGATTACAGAGAAATGCTCAGGGAAAGTCAAGATACACTTTGCTGCCGCAGGAAAAAAGACACAGTCTTAGCAGCAGCATGACTAATGTTCAACACTGCCTAATGTTTTGATTAGTGCAAGTAAACTCACCCTCTACAAAGATCTGGCTGTAAGGGAGATCCCAACCCTGAGTACACTGCAGGAGGTCATACATCCGAGTCTCTGAGGGACACACTGTGATCTGGCTCACCTGGTTTTGAATAAAAGAAAAGTCAAATTTACTGTAGTAACTTATTTAGGTGATTATACTATATGTGTGTGTGTGTGTGAGTGTGTGTGTGATAATACACACACACACAAACAAGGAAGTGCTGTTTTGCTCTCACCCACTGGTTGACTGGGTGGTACAGGCTGCGATGAAGCGGTTGCTCGAAGTTAAGCATCCACATGGCCATGCTGGCATTGATGCTGTGGTCATTGAACACACAATAAATCGTGACGTTCTCCCCAGGTCTTGCCACAACTTTCTCAGGAATGTAGCTCACTGCTGTTCACACAAAGAAAAAAAAACTCTTTTGATCATTCTCTGTTTTTTTGCAAAAAATGTTTTTGCGCTGTGTCATTCTTGTAGCAAAGAACAAAGACCAATGATGTGAGAGGGACAAAAAAGATACAAAACAAAGACCCTCAATCAATCACATGACTGACGCATTCTCATTCACCCACAATTTAAGTGTGGATAAATGAAAAATAAATTGAGTAGACTGTAATACTTTTACTTTGTTGTTTGTCACAGACTATGACATTGTCAGTCATGCAGTTACCGGTCCACCTCTGCATCAGTGGCATACTATCTGAATGTGTTGGATACCCTGCCAGCAAAAACAGAAAAGTCTGACACATCAGGAAAACAGGTTTTTCTCTCTCAACAAAAGAAAAGTTTCATGTGACTCAAACGTTCTGAATGCTTCAGTCTCATGGTAGATCTTTGTACAGCTTTTGACACTATTGACCATCAAATCCTTCTTCAGAGGCTGGCAAGGTTAATTGGCATAGAAGGATTTGTATATTTATTGAAGAGACATCAATCTGTTCAAATTAATGATAAGTTGTCACAGAGCACACAGGTCAACTCTGGAGTTGTGCTAGGCCCAGTGTTATTTATGTTATACATGCTCCCACTAGGGAACATTATTAGAAAACACTACATTTTTATGCAGACGATACTCAGCTGTACATTTCAATGAAACCATATGAAACTAAATAATAACTTAAACTCCAAGCATGTCTCAAAGACATTAAATCCTGAATGTGCCAAAAGTTTCTATTATTACATGCAGACAAAACTGAAGGTATAGTACTTGGCCTTAGACCTTAGAAAGTCATTATCTAATGATATAGCTACTTTAGATGACATTGTCTTTGCCCCCAGTAAAGCTGCTAGGAATCTGGGAGTTATCTTTGATCCTGATTTATCACTTGATTCTCACATAAAACAAACTTCAAGGAATGCCTTTTTTCACCCCTGTAATATAGCAAAAAATCAGATATATCCTGTCTTTTAGTCCTTAAAGACTCTGCAGTCTCAGAGATAGTCACGTGATGGACTTGCTGGCACTGCTAAAACCAAAAGCCATGCATAACTAAAATACTGTATTATATTCTTACTGTCTAGGTAGATGTGGTGACTCTCACTCCAGTCACTCCACAGCGGAGGTTCATCCAGGCCAGAGCAGCGAACCTGGATGGTGTAGTTCAGGCTGGGCTTCAGGTCCAGAGACAGTCTGGGTTGTCCACGTCTGGACACTACCTAAAGACAGAGGAGGAAATCAAGCACAAAACTAATTTGGAGACAGGGTGATTTTCTATGAATGATTATTCGATCAAAAATGACAATCAATACATGACTGTTGTCACAGTTATTACATATATATATTACCGAAACAAAAGTGTGCATTACTACATCTCAACACAAACGTGTTGAGATGCAGTAATGCGCGTATAAATTGTTTGCAGTCAGCATTAAATAAAAAAAAGATAAAGAAGAAGTTTTACATGATATAAGTAAAATTTACTGCTGAACAGTTAATGCAATGTTGAATGCTGGGTAAACTCACATTGTCTGTGAATAAGCCACATTAAATACTCTTCTTATTACTGGAAATTTGTTCTGCATCAAGGAAGCAAGGAGCAAGGAGATGCAAATATAGCCTATGTGTGTGTGTGTGTGGCTGAGTACATAACCATTGTAAGCTTTTCCGATGTCCTACAAGGACTACTGCAGTGTAAAGGGCCTCACAAATACCTGATAATTGTGGTACAAACATTTTACAAGACACTAATAATAATAATGATGATGATAATGATGATGATAATTATAATAATAATAAATTGACTGGTGTTTTGTTTTTCTCATATGATCAAAAAACTAAAAAATGTACATATTACCTTAACTGCACAATAACATGTAGTTACCCTACATCTGTTACTTATATCGTATTCACCTGCCAGGCTGGATGAGTGTTGTTGAATGAGTATCGAACTTCATATCTCAGCGGGCCTGTATCAGAGTCTGCTGGATTGTCCCACAGTAAAATCAGGTCTGCCTCAATGGTCTGAATATGTGACAGGTTGACTGGAGGACTTGGTTTCCCTGTAGAGAAAGATGACATTGTGAAGCATCTACACACAATGAAAGTCCCATAACATGGCCATGTTATATATTGGACAACATATGGATGCTCATAATGTTACTTTGATCCTGCTCTAATAGCATTTTGCATTTTCAAAGGTTACTGAATCCTATGCATTATTAAAATAAGTATAAATAAAATTAGATTTTTCTAGTGGTTTATTAAAGTAAACCACTTGAGTATCTGTCTGGAGTTTAATCCCTACTACTGTCTTCTGTCTTCATCTATTTATTCCTCCTGTATGTTATCCCTCTGTATTAATTGCATACCTTTGATTTTAATTTATTTTCTTTAAGACATAACAATACTGTCCATCTTAAGTTGGCATTTGGTGTAATTAAGTGCATCGTCATAAAGCAAAGATCAATACTCTTCGTGTCCACATGACAGGATTATAAATATGTAATAAGTGAATCACATTATGGGTGCAGATAAATATAAACAGCATCTAATTTCTAGATATCTTGACACATTTGGCAAATTCGCTTAATCTTTTTGTGTTTACATAGATAATGTAGGTATTTGAAGCTTATGCATATCGGTGTCAATAGGAGAATCAAAGCACATAGCTGAGGATTTATTTAAGTATACATTATAATGCTTTACACTGATAAAGAGTGATCCTTGCATGTGGATTTCAGAGACTGCAGGCTTACTCAACATTATGAGTAACTGTGTAACAATTTATTTTCTAAACTCTTACATCAGAGGCAAAAGGACATTGTCTTTCTAAAAGACTGATTTATACGTGGAAGTTGAAGTGATGCAACATTTGATTACTTTACAAACATAATATCTGATCACATCAAGTACCATTAAGATTGTTCCGCTTACAATGGAGGTTCACATTACCCATGTGAACCTCCACTGTGAGGGTCACATAGAGAATGTGAATTTTTGGAAGCAAGCTACAAGTTGCTTCCAAAAATTGACTCAATCAGAATTTGGGCCTGCTCAGCTGACACTGATATTATTGCTACATCTGAAACTTGGCTTGGTAAACCAGTAGCCACCAGATAAAGATATCAGTATAAAGGGGTACACAATACATCGCTGTGAACGCCCCAAGAAAGGTGGTGAAAGCTTTTTGATCTTTATAACTTTGACTGGAGCAGATTTTATCTTATAGGGGAAGTGGAACTGGCCTGGAAATTCTTTTCTGATGGTTACCTAAATATTTTCAATAAACATGCTCCTTTTTATAAACTGCAAGTAAAAGGTCGCAACAATCCCTGGTTTTCTCCTGAGCTAAACATTCTTTTTCGAGATAGAAACAATGCATGAGCCAGAGCAAGACAAAGCAAAACAGATGTGGATTGGCTCAGATTTAGGCAGCTTAGAGATCGCTGTACTCAGGCTACAAAAAGAGCAAAGGCAGAGTACAACCTTGCAGACACCCGGAAAAACTAAAACGACCCAAAAAAGTTCTGGAAAGTTATAAGGTCTTTCTCCAGCCAGGTTTCATCCACCGAACCACCATCCTTTATCAAAAAAGACTCACGTATGTTAACTGATAAAGCTGAGATGATAAAGCCGACTGACTGATAAAGCTACTTCATTGAACATTTTATTTCTGCAGGTTTTTATTTGATTCTTGTCAAGGGTTAAACTCTACTGATCCTCCTGTTGAAAATGGCAATTTCTTGCCTGTCCGTAACGGTAATGTGGAAGCTCCGTTTCGGTTTCTTCCTTTATCTGCTGCTGATGTAGCTAGAGAGTTGAAACGGCTAGACCAAAACAAATCTGCCGGTCCTGATCAGCTTGAACCTTACTTTCTTAAACTGGCTGTGGACTTAATTGCTAAACTTTTATCAAAATTGTACAATCTCAATCTTCTTAATAGTGAGATTCCAAGCATATGGAAATCTGCCTTTGTTCTTCCCCTTCTAAAAGGGGGAGATCCCTCAATTGTAAACTACGTAATTGTAAATTACAGGCCAATTTCAAAGCTGTGCATTTTAGCAAAGGTATTCGAAAGACTTGTCAGCAATCAATCAAAGGATTACCTAGAAAAAATGGCTTTAGGAGATGGGTAGATCACAGTGTGTACAAATGGCAGGGTCCACATCAACGTTTTGGAGGATCTCAAAGGGGGTACCACAAGGGTTGGTGCTAGGACCTATTTTGTTCTCAATTTACATAAATTATCTAACAACTTGTCAGATGCCGTTATGATATTTTATTTATTTTATTTTTATCTTTTATTTTATTTATTTACTGTATGAATATTATCATGTGTTATTATTACTGTACAACCCTGCTGCCTCCTGTCCAGGTCGCTTTTGGAAAAGAGATTCAATATCTCAATAAGCTTACCTGGTTAAATTAAGGTTAATAAAAAAAACATATGAAACCTTCAACCATGGCATATATCATGTAGAGTGTTAGCTGTACGAAAGCTCACATCCAGGACTTTCACTGCTGGTGCTGATTGATTATTTGAAAAAAAAAGAAGCTTTGTTTTAGAAGCAGTACATTCTCATTTAGAAGAATGAAGGCTTTTATAAAGACAATAACCAAGGGGGGCAAATAAAAGTATAATACAAAGCCAAAGAGGTCTGCATGATTGAAGCAAACACATCATGAATGTCCTTGTCTATTACCATGGCGATCTCACACACACACACACACGCACACACACACACACACACACACACACACACACACACACACACACACACACACACACACAAGCTTTCAGCTGTATTCCAGTCATGTCTTCCTATCACAACTGAATGAGACTTTTTCCTCTTATCTGTCCAGATTCATCACTGTAAAGTTTCATTCCAGTAAATGTCAGTGTTTAAATATTAAGAAGCTCAGCTTTGGCTTCATACAGTACATGGCTCAATTCATTCTTAGCACATTAATGCCAGTTAATAAAAGACTCACAAAAATGTTGTAGAAGAACTTATGCTTCTTTATAGATTACCTGCAACTGCACTTAAAACAGTGAGTCACACTAATACAAAAAGAGTCCTCATACGTTTTTACATAATAAAAATGTTGCTGTGAAGGCATTCTGTCCAACTTAGAAATGCACAATACGCTGTACTCGTGTTAATTAATGTGTAATAAATCATTTAGCGATACTTTATATCAATGAACTGATCAGGTTTCCCGCAACTTGTCTCATTTAGATGTAAACTAAAAGTAAGAATTACCCACAGTGCTGTAATATATCTTGAGTTGAAACATATATAGTGCATAGAGAAAACTAGTGTCTTGTGTCCTCTACAATGCAGTTTCCTTGTATAACTATTTGACTTAAGTGCACTCTAAATATAAATCAATTTATACTTTAATAATGTGAATGAAAAATGTGTTGCTAATAGACAAAAAAATCCCACTTTCATACCAGGTTGGGCAGGAATGCTGAGGTGCACCGGCGGAGCTACATCACTGGAGATGCTGACAGTTACCACAGTGACAAAGCTTGTTGAGGTCTCAAGAGCAATGGAACAAACAAGGGAATCATCAGCTTCACAGAAAA
The DNA here is from genome assembly GCA_016785345.1 of Trinectes maculatus. Lineage (NCBI taxonomy): Eukaryota > Metazoa > Chordata > Actinopteri > Pleuronectiformes > Achiridae > Trinectes > Trinectes maculatus. Next base: position 513,735 of record JAFBJQ010001329.1, read on the forward strand.
CAGGATTATCGTGCACCACGTTCCCACTGTTCATCTGTGAATCCTCTTTCTGTGGTCTGGAAATGGACAGAGAAACACTTGAGTCAAACACTAGTGTCTAGTGTTTATTTTTTTCATTGTTCCAAAATATTTTACCTACATTTTAAAACATATTTGAAAAATAAGTCTACAATGTAGCAAATGAGTGTTAACGTTGAAAGTTTTTGTCCAATTAAATAACACCAGACATCTGTGACATTCATTCACTGTTGCTGTGCTGCGTTTGGTTGACTTTGATCCCACACTAATTACAACCAATTAACTTTGACTGTTCTTCCATATCTTTCAGCATTTGATTGTTCTTTGCACATTTTCTTCTCATGTTTCAAAATTAATTCGCTCTCAGGGTAAATTCATACCACTCTGTATGATAGCACACAGCTTCCCCTCTGTTTCTGTTGACACACATGCTGACAACACACACAAACACATGCTGAGGAAATGACCATGAGGGTGCCAGTTCACACTCACATTAGACGCTGCAAGCTGATTGCCATAAGACCTGCATCCACTGTGGTTGGTGTTTGGTGTTGAGACTTGACATCACATGTTAATTTTTCCCAGTTTTCATCAATTCTGCACAGTATGTCCAAACAGATGCCTGACAAGAAATCAAATGTTCATGTTAGAAGCACCGTTCGTGTTATCCCCCTGATGATGCCCACAAGTTGAGAGTGATCCCTCTAATGAAGACTTCTGAGAAGAAAGCCTGTGTTAATATTCTGAGAAATACAGAATAAAATACTACAGCTGCAGAACAGGACACGGTGTTTTGTGCATTAGTTTCATCAACAAGTCATAACAAACTGTTTTGTTTAGTGTCAGTTCTAAGGAATTCCTTACTAACACAGATCAGATCAGATCAGAATATTTTTGGTTTCATGGGACAAAGCATAACTAACAACTAACAGGGAGAAATAATTGCTGTTAGAAACTCTATACGTCCCCTTGTGGACTTTGACGTGTGTATCATCGGGCTGAACACTGGTGACTGTCAAAAAGCCTCATAAAGCAAATCAGGTAGCAGAGCTTTTCTTTTTAATTATCACTGCAAGGACATTAAGGAGGCAGGTCTGAGACAACTGATTTAGATGAGTCACTCCACCTCACAGATCAATATAACAAAACAAATCTTCCCTATGTCTCTGTTGTGCCATTATTGCCTTACCTACATGCTACATTCAGCATAGTTCTAGCAAGGCCAAACAAACCTACGTGTCTGTCTCAATCTTAGTCATAAGGACATTTGTGCCATCACCGTTTGACAAAATCATAATTCTTCTTTCATACATCCAAAATATCAAAAGCATCACCTAACTACTATCATGCAGAAATGCAATAATAAAACTTTCCACCTGTTTTCTTGTTTGCATAGACAGACAGACATACAGATCTCTAGATCCTTCCGCTCAGGAACGCAAGTTTCTCTCCTTACAATCACTATGTGATGTGATCAAGACTAACATGTTACCCGTGCTGACAATAGAAAGGGAGGGGCACTGCATAAAAAACACTAAGGCGTAATGAGCCAGTAAGGCTGATCTCTTGTCAGTGATAAGTGATGCTGCTGAAAGCAAATCATGCAGCAGTGTCACACCAACACCCGCTGTTTGTTCTAATGAGCACGAGCCACATCACAACATCACCCTATTGATACTTGGGGTTACAAACGTGTTGCTTAAATGGTTGCTGATGAAGATGGGAAAGACACAAAACCATCAGCAGGAATGTGTATCATATCACTTATAGGCTCATGAAAGCCCACTAATCAAAACACTCTGCTCTATAACACTCAAGAGTGTTGCTCTATAGCACCACTAGTGGTCAAAAAGACCATTGAATGTCCTTTAAATAAAAAAAAACACGATGATTTGCGTATGACTGCTAACAGAGTAACCTTGTACACTTATAGATACGTCAGCAGCTCACAATTTACAGCCAGATAATGCAGGATGTAGTGTACAGATTATGTGTTGAGTGAGAGCATGAATGTTCAGGTGATGAATGTCTATGTCACAATGTCCCATTGCAGACTTACAGCTTAAATCTTAACTAATTCACTAAAACTATGCACTTTCCACAAACAAGCTGACCAATAGTAGCAGAAGAAGAAATTAAGTTCTTATTGCAAAGTAAAGAGACCATTCTCTACCACTGTACGGTACTCAAAAACACTGACAAATAAATGAATCATCAGTTAAAAACATTTTGTACCAGTGTCCAGTGGACTCTTCGAAGGCTCATGAGGATGCGAGTCTGTTGTCATGCTCCTGAAGCTGCAGCGGGGATGGAGTGGGAGGTTTGATTCAGTGCGGTTTGTCTCTGTGGAGTGCATGTCACCTCCCTCCATGTTAATGTGTGTTGCATGTGAGTCACAGCATAGCTCATCCTGCCATGGAAGGTCCAGGGCATCTGCCAGGAGATCGTCTCCATCGTCGGGCTCCAAACACCAAACACCTGGTCACAGAGAAGTAAACAAGTCAACTCAGGTTTCACCCATCAGCAGGGAAAATATCCTATACAGTATTATTTATTTTGATTGTTATGTGTTTTCTATTTTTATGCAAGTCGTATGGTCTTTTTGTGAATATGTTGCAGTGATTTTTTTTTCATTTTTTACACTACATTATTACATTTCTGTATACAAAATGACTAGCAACCTGCTACCAACTCGTAGTAGATAAGGTACTGCACTCTCAAAGGAAAGTGGTTGTTACTTTGGTAGCTGCAAAGAAACAAGCCACACATAAGGGAAATCCTTCCATCACCTTACAAATCCCAGGTACTCTAGTGTCAACATTGGTATGAAGTTGTGCAACAGGAGATTACTTGAATTTCACATTGTGAGCTACAGTATGTTACTACTTCAAACGCTGAGTATCTGACAGTACCTGACAGAAAACAGCAGGACTTTCAGTAAATTCAGTAATTTCATGGGATGTTCAGCTAAGATGTCTAAGAACTGTTAAATAAGACAGTTAATTACATGAGTTAAAATAAAGATTGATTCATTTGCTATCAAAAATGACAAAGTTTCAGGACAAAGCTCTCTGAATGTCTATGCAAATTTTATCTAAGAAGGGTTTTTGAAAATTATTTTACATACAGAATTTATACTGGAAAAAACATTTACTTTTTGTAAAACTTATTTACCCTGAGATCAAACATATTTGCACAGACTTGCAAGATGTGGCAACATAAAAGATTTTGTTATCTGCATTAAAAAATATATTGGAATGTCTTCTGGCAGAAGATATGTTCATATCTTCTGCCAGAAGACATGTGGTTAATCCTGAGGAACCCATAAATAATAACCACTAACACAGACAGCCTCTAGCATGGCTCTTCCAAAATCTGAAAGAAGATAAATGATTGCGGTATCACATATCTTTCAATCAAGAGGTTCCTATTGACGTGTTGGTCATTAAACTTACCATGGGACACCAGGAAAACATGCATCAGGATTCTTAGTATTATCGGCTGAACCCTGTGAAGAGACAGAGCAAAGTTAAACAATGTACAAAGGAAAAGTGAGCGAGCAAAACAGAAGGGAGATAACAACAGACAAACAGTGGGACGTGTACACTTCCAGGGAACAGTAACAGATTGGGCACAGTGGATGAACTGGTAGACCAACTTGATGTGATGAGTCAAAGTTTCATTGTTTACCTAATTTAAAGACATTTTATTATCACCAGTATCAAATTTCCTGTCTTCAGTCACTGCCTGATTTCAAAACAAGTCAAATGTAGATTGCAAATTTGTTGATTTATGATCATAAGCAAGTACTTTCACAACCAATGTACACAAAAAAGGTTATTTTTCTCCCAAACTCAAGACAGAAGCATTTTCAGACCGGTGTTCTCAGACTTCAAAACGATTCATCTGTAGGAGGGGGAAACCCAATCATATCCAAACCCACCTGTGCTTTAAGTCAGAATTTTCCACAGATAAGTCACAGATAAGTCTTTATTAAGTGATGCAACACTTACATTGTTGTGGTCATGGCGTGAGCATGGCCCAGCTGAGCTCTGTCTAGGGTGAAACACACTGAGGAGAGAGACAGAGAACATTATGAAAGGTTAAGATGATAAAACATGGTTTACATAGATTTAATATATCACTGTACAAACATCATCTGGAGGGGGAGATCTCTCAGTGAAACAAGCACCTCTCCTCCCCTTGATAATACAATGTACACCACATCAAACATTTGGGGAAAAAGAACTCTCTTTTTTCTCTAGAAGTCATCAACATATGACACAATAATAATTTCATAACCACCGACTGGCAGAAAACACACAGGTTCAACCGTCCTTTTTTCTATAGACATCTCTCACGCCTGGTTAATAATTTCCTCTTAAAATATCAAATATTTCTCTTCCAGTCAACACATTTCCTGTTCTACGTTCACTCCACCTTTTCTTTTGCTTGTTTTGGTCCTTATCAAGAATAGAAAGGCAGTAAATTAATACAGTGGCAACATCTGTTAATTAATTGATATGCCAGACCAGGACAAATAGGCAGGATGCAGTGAAAAACAACAGCATGGAGTGCGTTTGTATGTCCATGTCAGGGACTTTGTGTTCCCTCTCTCTCTCTCTCTCTCTCTCTCTGTGTGTGTGTAAGTGTGTGTGTGTGCGTGTGTAAATGTGTTTTAAAGCCTGTCTGTGAGTTGAAAACTCTCTCAGCAAGCACAACACTGTATGTTACAGTGTTTGATCCACTGATATATAAACCAAAACAACAAGCAATGCATTATTATTATTGAACTGCAGGGTGTAATGTAGCATCATAGAAGCTTGTTCCATTCACTTACAAAAAAATCCACATTGTTGTTCTGAATTAACATGATTACTTTTTTGGGTTACATTTACAAATGGGTTTGCAAACATTCATTTTCGGTCAACACACACTGAATGCAGTTCCTGTCAGGCAGACCCTCATGTATTTATGCACATCTGTCCCCATACTGTTAAGTACACATCTGTCATCACCTTCAGGTTCAGGTGCAAAACAAAGCCTGACGACTGACCAACATCAGTAGTCCCTAAGAGATTTAACAATCCATGATGTAAATCTGTAACAACTGAGAGAAAGGTTTCAGTTTCCATGCTGACAGGAACAATAACTTAAACTTCTGTTATTATAACCCCCCCAAAAAATCCAAATCTTCAGGGTTCATATTTTTTCCTACATGTAATGTAGTTCACTGTCAACTATTAATTAAAGGAGTTCAAACACTCTAGTGTCAGAGACCCTATTGGATTTGGACGCTATTAAAGGTAGACACATATTTACTCAGTATTAGCCCCAGGTTAAAATGACTATTTTAGCAGTCAGTTCATTTGCATTTTAGTCAGAAATGAACAGAATCCTAGTCTCTTACAAAAGGCATTCAGCTTCTGTAAGCAATACTTTACTAAAGATCACTTATTTGTGGTGTAAATAAAATATCCTATTGCACTTCATCCGATTTCACATCACAACATACATAAAGAAATATAAAAAAAATCGATTTAGCAACCACTCATACACATAAATCAACCAGATATCAATTTCTACATTTAACTAATCTATGAATTTAATATGATGAGGTAGAGTTTCCAACCTAAAAGGATATACAAACAAACAATAAAATCCAATATTACCACGCATACTGTCACAACGTGCTCATGTCATCGGAGATATTAATAGGACAGTTGTCACAGTATAAACAGTAACACAATATCTGAGTTGAAGTTGAAGCCGTACCACATGATAGACTCTACAGTACACTATATCATCATATAGAGTAGTGACACTAGAGCAGAGCAAACAGAGATATTCAACTCATAACGCTATGTTGTTAGGTGTAGGTGAAGCCCACATCCCCCGAGCTGTGGCGCGTGCTCCCGGGGCTCCACCTCGCCAAACATCCATCCTTCTCTGACTCACTCTCTGCCAACCTGGAGCCGCCGCGCGCACAGGCGCGCCGGGGCTTGTTCCGCCATCGTCACCAGCCACAAAGGCATGTTTCTAACAGGTTGCTATTTCTCTCTCTTTCTCTGGCTCCACGTGAGCAGCATTAATGCAGCGCGTGTGGTCAAGCGGTGCCTGCTCCGCCACTGGCAACTTGGCCATGTTGAGAGGCGCACGAGGAGCGAACAGGCGCACAGCTGTGTGTGGTGTAGACGCGTCTACTACACACAGCAGAGAAAGTGGAAAAGTACAAAAACAAACACAACAAAAGTAAACTCACCGTCAAACACATCATTATGCATCATTACCTGAGGCTCCAGGACAGACTGAGAGAGTTTACAGTCTGGCTGTGACAGAAGTCATTCCACACCTCTGCGTAAAAACGCACGGCGGAGCAGAGGGTCACATGAGCGGCTGCTGAGAGACCGACAGCCACCGCTCACACACACATACACACACACACAGAGAGAGAGAGAGAGAGAGAGAGAGAGAGAGGTGGAAAATAATGCTCTTACATGGCTCCAGGAGCTGCCTGCTGGGTCTGCGTCCAGGTTTGAGCTGTGGATCCTCAGTGGGATGCGCGCGCCTCTGTCACGGTGACGTCTCCATGGCTGAGTGCGAGAGCGCGAGGATCCCGGAGATGTCCCAGAGAAACGTGTCTGTGTGTGTGTGTCTGACTCTCTCTCTGCCGGCGAGCACACACAGCACTGAGAGAGAGAGGGAGAGAGAGAGAGGAGGGAGGCAGACAGATCCTACAGCGACCTGCCCTTTGTGATGCGTTCAGGAACACCTCGAGAAATCCTAAACAAACGTGTGGTCCAGAGAGCAAACAAAAGCAACCCGAAGTGATGGGAATCAGCCGGAGCCGAGTATATTCACTCACTAACAGGCATGAATGCCAGTGGTTCAGCTGAAAAGCTTTTTGCTCCTGCACAAGGACTAAAAACTTCTCTTTTTATTTGTGACTGTCGAGCATCACTTGACTGCCGATGGGCAAATGAGTCTGTTGCACGTCATCAACCTGTGAAACTACTGCTGATGACTGAGCAAGCGCTTAAAGGCAGCTGCTTTCTCTGCACAGTTAAAATCCACCCTGCTTTGCCAGGTTTTACATGCAGATGCCTTTTCATGTCATGGCATATGACAAAGCCAGAACGCTATCTTCTCAACCCACAGAGAGGAAACAGACTGCTGCATCCCCAGATAACGCACACGAACAGAGAAGTGTCCCAGATGCTACACAAAACTCAACAAGAGCGTTGACATGCAAAATATAACTAAATATAATACAATTAAAATAATAGTGAAAAGGACAAAAAGTCCCATTTGATAGAACATGTGCTGTGACTGTATCTGTGTTTTTACAGTCGTATTAGAGGCTGACACTTGTCAACACATGTTTTGGATGATAAGAGCATTGTTGGTAACAAGACGCAGCATAAGAACTCTCTCTCATTCTCTGTATGTCACTCCCTTCTTCTTGGTAAATACCAAGAACCGTTCTAAAAACCCAGCTCAAAAGCAGCCTGTTTTATTCCTGGAAAAAAAAACTCTCCATGCAGATGTAGATCCATGGTCACACCACTAAGTCAACCTACTTTTCCAAATGAAAACAGACAGTCCAGTGAATAATCTGTTACTTGGCTGGAAAATATATCTGTGGCACATGTCATATAGGATTTCTGTAAAGAAATGAATAGTGAATGATTCGGTTGTCCTGGGTGATGTAGCCTGGCATTGGTGTGACTTTATAAATCAGACGAGTGTTTCCCAGCACTTTTAATTTCCATGTTGCACCAGTCGCAAATGCAAAACACCACACTCTGTATGACTGTACTCTGCACAGTGTCCATTCACATTATACCTTTGTATTGGAGACTGTGAACACGGAGCCAAACATAAATGAAGTTGGAAGAGTGCTGTATTCATTTGGGATCTATGTCAGTGGAAAACACAGGTATTGCAAGTGTGTCGAGAGTAATGGGAGACATTTGTAGAGAAGGAATAAGAGGACACTGCTCATGTGTGTTCAAAGCTTATCAGTGTTTCACCACAGGCTTGATCATTTGTAGTGTTGACTATGAAAACAACATAGTGTGCAATGTGCAGAATTTCTCATACATTGTCTTTGTTCAAACACATTAATAAACTAGTATGACTCACAAACTGAGCGAGTGCTGTCTGAATATATTCTCAATGTGAGATTCTGTAGCTTGAGAGTCGTGCCTATAGAAAATGTACAAACGAACCTACACACGTTTTACTGTTTATTTTTCAAAAAGACTAGAATTGTTTATTTTCTGTGCTTGTTTATTTGAGTTAGTTTTGGTTGCTGTCTTTTCTCTCCTTAGATCAGTGCAATGAGGTCGCACATTATCAGCAGCTCGCTGCCTAATTATAACAGTGGTCGGCAAAACTTATCACAAGCGTGAGAAATAATCAGATGTGTTGAAATCACAACAGTTAATCACTGGCGGTCAGATCGTTTGTTAGATTGTCAGATAGATATCAGTATGGTAGTTGTCAAGAGCGTTGACAACTACGTTGGTAGATATCAAGCAGACAAGTCAATGGTTAAGGTGGTAATCCTAGTTAAGCTGAGGTGTTTACAACCACGTCACTGGACAATCAATACAGATCAGATTTATTTTCTGAAGGCATAGTGTGTGTGTGTGTGTGTGCGCGCGTGGGTGGGTGGGGGGTGGGTCTTGCAGGATAAACCACTGGTTAAACATCATTCTAAAATGATGACTAGGCTACGTTTGGGTTACACACCAAGACTACTTAGAGTTAATGTGAAGCCATGTTAGTAACATGCAGCTTTAGCTTTGCTGCATCACTAACCACAAAGCCATTACACTGCTCAGGTTGCAATTATGACCAAGCTGAGAGTAAGCTAACAGCAGGCATGTGGAAGTTATGCTTCATGTTCAATAATGAAGAGATGATGCAATGCAATCCTTTCACTAGTACAGAAACACATGAGATAGTCCCTGCAGCCACTATCAAACTTAGTGACGTGGACAGGCGTCATTGTGTTCTTGGATAAATCTGCTCGCGGGAAGGGGAGGACATTCATTTGCCAATGGATTTCCTTGATGTGTGTGATGATGGTGGCAAATCACCTCACTGTTACAGCCCACTGATCTTTATGGCTCATGACTCTGCTGTGCTTTATAGATGTGAAATTGGCTCGTTATTGTTAGCAGTGTGGCATCACTCCATCACTGCACATTGCAATGAGTCTTAGCTGTTAGTAGTAGTAAAATACCCACTCTTCTATTCTGATTAAATAGCCATGTTCTGAAAGCAGGCTTGGATTATAAATTGGGTGATACATGTTTAAATGTAAAAAAAAATTTTGCTTTGCATTTTACTTTCTCTGTGGTATCTGTGGTTAAAAAAAATCATCTTGACAGCTAAATTCATACTGTAAATATTTTGTTTGATACAGCTGGTTTGAACAGTGATCCCGATAAATCAAATTTTTCAAAAAAGACAACACAGTTTTTAAAACAACAGTAGGCTACCATATCTTTTGTGATACAAAAACATGAGCTTCAAAGCCTACCATACAGCATATAAAATCAGGTCAGTGACGGGAAACACAGCAGCCGTCCCTACAGCATGCACACGAGATGAAGAGATGACATCATTCTCTCAATGACATCATCCCCACCTGAGTGCAAGAATGACATCATCCCTTACATGTGTAAGGAATGTACAAATATATATATATATATATATATATATATACACCCACACCCATATATATATATATAAAATATTTTGTACTGTATATGCATGTGTCAGCATATTTGCCATTTGATGCTTGATTAGATTTGATCTAATCACTTGTGCCTGAACAAATGCTGTCCAGCAAGACATAGTACTATGTTAACAATGCCTGCCCAAGTTCTCCAAGAGAACTTGCATCTCTAAATGAGCCTAGTAAAGCTCATAAATAAACAAACGTGTCAGTAAGTATCTCAGTATTTTATAATAATGTATATGTAAGTAATGTATATGCATGTGTCAGCATATTTGCCATTTGATGCTTGATTAGATTTGATCTAATCACTTGTGCCTGAACAAATGCTGTCCAGCAAGACATAGTACTATGTTAACAATGCCTGCCAATGTAACAACTTTGTCATCATGACATCAGTTTATCATTATTGTCGTGTTGTCATTGCTAAGGGCCACATTTCAGCACCATGAGCCACAGCATCATCACTGCAGTAGACAGCTTTGACACCGTATCCACACTATGAGACGGCGCTTTAGAGCCAACATCCCCCTGTGCGCCGTGCGGAGTAAAACAGCTGTCTGCTGCACACAGGGAAGCCGCTCATGAATACTTTATCAGGTTCAGCTTTTCCAGGGAAGGATCCCTGGGGGGTGGGGCAGGCATACCAAGGAGATGATGTCATGCTAACAAAACGGCTTGGATGATGTCACTGAAGAGAATGATGTCATCGTTTTTATTTAAACGCTTCTGTGATTCTCCTGTGATTCCCCTTCTGACATCCTGTACCACATGGAGATTGAGAATCTTCAGTCAAAGAAGGAAGCAGTGTAATCTCTTTATATAAGAACCTGTGAATCTCATATCACTAATGCTTTTCTGTGAAGGATTAGGAAATGAGGTGGAGTATGGGCCCGTGAAGAGCTATTGTTTCTCAGGAACCACCTAACGTGCCTCTGGCACTGATCTCTGTTTACATAAACGTAGGGGGGGTTAGATTCTGCGATTCCAATAAAGCAACTCAATTGTGTCTTATTACAGACATTATTTAACTCCACACAAGCGTTTTGTATAACTGGTTTTCTGTGATAGATTTCCACATGCTATGACTCATCCAATATACTCTTGAAGAAACAAATGTAATTTGTTCAGTCTGAAATATCTGTTACACTAAGGAGAAATGACTAAACTTTTTTATTCCCTGTTGTTATTTTAAATGTCACAATAAGTTGAGTTTGGGGGGAAAAAAACTTGGCTGATAGTGTGAGAAAGGATGTACTTCATTATTCAAGACAAAAAAGTCCATCTCTTTTTAATTTACTATTTATAGATAACATGCCAAGTGAAAAATATGGTGAGATAAACTAATGTGCGCAGCAAAAGATGGAAAAAAGCTCATCTTAATCATCATGGCCAGGGAGAACACACTGTTAAGATGTCCACTGTCCACTGACCTGCTGTTCATAGTACATTTAAAGTCAGTCCTCCTCCTCAAGGTCATTGAGGAGCTGCATTTTCTATAGGCACGACTCTCAAGCTACAGAATCTCACATTGAGAATATATTCAGACAGCACTCGCTCAGTTTGTGAGTCATACTAGTATTATTAATGTGTTTGAACATTCTTCTGTTTTTTTTTAATTAAAGCATCTGTTTTCCCTTTTAATGACAATATTTTTTTACCCCACAGTTCTGTGTTCTAACATTTGTGGAAGGTCCATGGACTGGACATCCTGATTTCCACTGGCACTATGCCCAGGGCCACTCTACCAATTTCCCTGTTCCTGAGAAATGTAGCTGGAAGGTTTTTTTAGAGGAAAACATTTTTCTATTTCCCATAAAAGTCTAATGGTCTGATTCTCTTTTTTTTTTTTTTGAAAGCCCACTGTTTGCATGTTTATATCACGCACTGAGGACATCACTCTGTAGGTGAGCTGACATATGACGGTTTGTGCATAATGACTTTTCCAGAGTAAAGCCGCTGCTCGAAAACAACTCCAGCAGAAATACAAGCTGACCCTGCACTTGTCATGAGGTCTGGTTAATGTAGCCACTGGTATCTTGTCCAGTGGTGTGACACCTTCAGCCAAAAAAAAGTTACTGACCCAAAGTACAAGTACAATTAATAATAATAATAATGTTATGGAATGAATGAAAATAAAATTGTTATGTTACTATCAAACAAACTGCACCAGAATAGAGAAAACCTAATGTTCTTTGCAACAGACACATACCTTACCACCTTTCCCCTCTTGACTCCTATTGTCATTGTTCCAGGAAAGCCATGGCGTTAGGCCAAAAAACCAACCCTGCAACAATTAACCCTTTGTAAAACGACTTGAGGTGATAGGTGGATTAGTGTACACTGTTTATGCTAAGGTGAACTAACTGTCTCCTGGTTCCACCGTCTTCTTCTTCATCTGCTGTTAAGTATTTCAAGACATCATTTCTGTGATGTTAGAGTATACTGTATATATCGAGTCACCATCTAGTGGCAGCTCATTGCCAAGATAGTTAAAGAAAGAAATCCAAGGTAGAAAACCTTGAAACGTTGTCTTTAGAAAACGTCTGAGTGAGTTTTGGTCATTTCCAAAGTTTTCTCGAGACAGAGCTGTATTTTTCCACTGAGAAAAGTAGAAACCAGCTGCACATGAAACACCTGCCAAACATGACAGGCATGAGAGAGAAGAGTAAGATAAAGACAAAGTCTGGGAAGTGGCGACAAAACGTGTCAGGCGAGGGACCAACGCAAAGCAACACACGGAAAAGCCACATGAATCCTCCCGTATCACAGTTAATCATTTTAATTGGTCTCATTAGTGACAGTAACTCAGCAGCTGGCACAAACACTGGCCTGGAAAACTCAGTGTGCTCGGCGTTTGTGCAGGCATCGACATGTGAGCAGCTCACATTAATACCAGATGTGAGTGGATAACATCTGGGGGGCGGCGGCAACAGCGAGGCTGTCTTAAAGGCTTGTGGGATGGTTCTTCGCATCAGGAACCGAAGTGGAGAGCCTGAGGGATGGAACTGTAGCTATCACCCTCTCCTCTCTGCATCTTACGCACACACTGATATAAACACACACCCGCACACAGACTGCTGCAGGGCGTGCAGGATGATGTGGTGAATGACAGCGCTGTATTAACTCTGAGCTTGATTGCTTCACCGCCACAACTGCATCATCAGAGGATGATGATAGAAACACTCATAAAAAAAATGCAATCTCTTACTCTCTGTGGGATAAAGGCTTTGCCAAACAGATGAGACAGCACACGCACAGCTTCCCTCTCATGCCGCCCTTACTGACACCAATAAGGAAGAAAACAAATGTGGAGGAAGAATATTAGAGTGTAGCTGAAAGAGAGAAAGTGCTGAGGTGTCACGACGCCAAGCTTTTGCGTCATCAGATTTTATTATCTAAACCTAGTGAGCCATCCCTCTCCTACACAGCACAGAGAGACAACAGCCAGGGTGTTGAGCAGGGGTCTGACAAAGCCAGGATGTGTTGGTACACCTGTCACTGGGACTTCTTCAAAACAAACTGACCGTTAAGAGGAAAATGAGCAATTTGAACAAGTTGTTCCTTCCTGCTGCTTTTGATGACCCATGCTGCATGTGTGTGTGTGTGTGTGTGTGTGTGTTTGTGTGTGTGTGTGTTTGTTTTCAGAGAAATACCATCTTTTAATCACCTTTTAGATCTTTTTACAAAAGTCTTTTTATTATTTTAGCATGCACTTTTATTGCAAGCATATCTTATCTTTCAATATTTAATGCTGACCTTCACTGTTGTTTAAAATGGTTCATTCCATTTTAATTGCATTTTTGTTCTTTTTTCTTTTACTGACACTTTTGACTTGTAAAGCACTTTATTTTAACTAGTAACCAATACCAATAAATGGTATCATTCCTAATGGTTTCCTAATTACACTGAGCTCCACATTTCCTCATAATGTTCTCTAACTCCACAGCCACCCACTAGTGTCTGATGTTTTTCTTCTTCATCGCCCACTCATGCATATAGAAAGCATCAGGCAATGCTAAATAATAGTGTATAGCTGTTAAAAGATTCGTCACTGCTGCAGCAAAGATTTGGTCCGTTTTTTAGCATAAAAACAAATTGGCTGGGTTGAGAGAAAGATTTTATATATATATATATATATATATATATATATATATATATATAAAAGCCAGGACTTGCTGCATAATGAGACCTCTATCCTCAGTGTCAACAACCCTGCCTTAACCATGAACATGACGATCGACTGGAAAGGCAAACTGTTAAAAAAAAAAAAACATACACAGCTACAGCACAAATTCAGGTCTAGATGACCAACTGGGCAAACAGCACAGCATAGAGCCTCATCACCATGGAGACCTCTGTGACCATAACCTCACCCTTCGCACTCCCTAGTTTAAATAAACCAAATGGTCGAATAGGCTGCTAAATGCCTCATGTCGAATGTGAGCAGGGCTGTTAGTGAGAAAACAAGAGGCTTTACCTCTGAGAATCTACAACAGTGCTGCCGATCGAAGCTGATCCCGTCAGCTTTAGCCTGAGGCTCATCTGAAATGTGTCTGTGGCCAAAACAAATGTTCTCGTCTTTCTGTGGTTTAGTCAGTGCCTGCAAGCGTTCCCCTAAAACAAACAGCAACAGTGGAACAAACAGCCTTCCAGTCATACTCACAAGGCGCCTGACACCCACAGATCTCCAAACAGTAGGGGCCTTCTCCAGGAAGCTAAACCATGAAGTAACGTAAAGTTCCAGGTGATATCTGGAACATTTGTAGAGGCAGAATAGGGACTGACATGTTGACGTCCCACAGACAGGGAGCTTTATGTGCAGTAGTGGGTCTCTAGGCGCGACCGTCTATTTCTGATGCGCGGTGTCAGAATACACACCAATCGCTTGCAACATCGCACACAGGCCATGATGTATGTGTGTGTGTGTGTGTATGTGTGTGTGTTTGTGTGCGCGTATGTACTGCTTCATATATCTACAGGTGTATGTGTGCACAGCTAGTGCAGCTGGCAGTGGGATTAGATTCTTCACTGGACAAGAAACATCTCTATTTGTGTGCGTGCATGAACATGGACTGGAGGTGTGTAGTTGTATGTGTGCAGGCTATAGGGATTTCACAGAGCAAACAAGAGCTTAGCGACAAGCCTGCCCTCTGCCAGTGGTCAGCTCAAATTTTCCCCTCTATTTGAGGCACAAAGGGGTTTTCACTATGAGTGTGTCTGTGTGTGGGTTATTGTGCGTGTGCAGTATGTGACATATGATATTTGATACAGATAATTCCTATGACGCATTCCAGCCAACGGAGGCCCTGGAGTTGCAATGTCACGTCATTCACAGAAGCCCCCTTCACACTTCTCCACATTACCAGTGAGATTAAATAAAAAAATATAAACATGTTTCTTTTACATATATGGTTCTTTTCAACAAACTAAACACTGCTTGCACACGACAACGTCACAGAATAATAAAAAACAACATCAGCAATACCAACCAACCAGATTTAAATAAAAAGAGGCTTTGAAACTAAATCAAGATTAAAACGATCATGCTATTCAGAAAGTCCTCCACTGTGGCTGCACCTGCCACAAGGCAGGAGTCCGAGGAGTCCGAGTGTCAATCAGATCGATCCCATAGGAGAATAAAGAAAGGATATAGCAACAGAGCCCAACAACAGCCATGCTATTTCTAAAACAGCCTTCAAATGCCTGTAAATGTTCTTATTGAAGTGTCAGTATTATTTTCCATCACAGCTGCAGTTGCATCTCACTAATGATTGTACAGTGGCAAGGCCAAAGGGGACGATACTAATTTTAACCTGCCAGTAAGATAACAAAAGCCTGCTGACCACAGCAGAGTGAGAGAGTTGACCTGCATGACACCAAAAGTAGTTTGTAAACAGAAAACAGTTGCAAATCACCATGATTTGACTGACAGGTGTGATTTTATATGATTTCACAAATCTAGAGTAAATTTCTATTTTTTTTTCTTTTACAAAAAGTGTGTTTTTCTTTGAATGCAAAGGAATGTAAGATGAATAACTAAATAATATCATCTGCATTCATAGTTGCATTTCTTGTTCACCTCTGTAGACTGAGCAACAGGGAAGTGAGAAAAAAAAAAATATTGAAACTTAATCATGTTATCTGTCTCCTGGTTTCCTGTGTGAAATCTGCACAGGCAGCGTGCAACAGCTCAGTCTTTGCACACAAAATGCACAATCTCATTCTCGCACGAACGCACACCAAATACCTTTTTTTTAAAAAGTTGTGTTTGCATTACCCACTGTAGGACATGTAGTGAAATGTTTCTCTGAGAGTATAAGTTAAGATGACAGCGTAGGGACTGGGAAATCTGTGCGCTCGATGCTGAGCGCTAACATGATAAGTGTTCTGAGGACATTTGGGAACATACACTCTAAAAAATAATACTTAATTCAATCAGTGCAGCATTTTTACACTTAAAAATATTGAGTTGATATGAAAGCTTTCCAATCAGTTACACAAAACATGAGTAATGAGTAAATCCAAGTAATACTTCTAAGTACATCTGAATGAATTGACTTGGCTCAATTACCACATAAAATAAGTAAATGTAACTGAAATATTGTGTTAACCATATGGAAAACCTGAGTAGAAATGACTAATCAAATTGAGTAAACATAATTGAAAAACATTTGTAGGAGATAACTGCAAATTTGCTTATGATTTACTGAAAAAAAATGTGTTGTACCGACTGACTTTTTAAATTTTTTATTTGAGGATATTTACTATAAACCAAAATGAACAAGAGCTCACAAACAATGAAAAAAAAAAACTTTCTGAAAAAAAAATTTAATTACATTTTCTTTAACATCTGCACAAAGTAGCAGCAACATCATTTGTTGTATATTGCAAGTAATTACCAAAAAGTGCATTCAAATATTTCTCCACAGGAACTGGAGCTGTATCACAACAACAGAGGGCTGTGTTTTCTTTCCGTCTCAACAGTCACCAACTAACCTCAACATGTCCACTTGTCTTAACCACTGTGTAGACATCCTACAGCATTCCTAGCTGTTACAGGAAAGGGAATTCAGGATACCCAAGATCAAACGGGTCTTAACTAAAATGCATGTATTTCACACGACTGTAGGTACTCTGAAAATACAAAAAATACTTTTTCCTGTGCAACATTTAAGTCACTTCAAGTGGAACTGCTTCAAAACTATAAATTAGACACATATTAATGCAAAATGAAAATGTGCAATCAAAAAAAAGATCAGCTCATCAGACAACACCTGGAGATGTTTTTACAAAATAGACTGTCAAAGTTTCTGTCCAGAGGAACCTCACTAATTTCTGAGGGCTCTGTTTTTGCGTTACACGCATGGCTCTAGTGGGTATGACTCATCTGTTCGATAAGCACAGTGTTCTCTTCTGAAAATGTCACTCTCATACCCTCATCTGTGCTCATCCACCCAATGGACATCTACATCATTACATCGTTTTTTAGTCTCCTTTGTTGACAAGCTGGTGGTGACATGGGTTCAAGTGTAGCCTGTCCTCCTTCTATCTTTCTTCTTTATATGTGCATTTCTGTAACGTACAGAAAAAAAAAACTCAGAGTGAGCATGATGAAAATCTCAGACAGCAAGTTGAGAGACATAGTCAATATTTATAACACCTATCAAATATGGCGTATGCTTTGCTACTATTAAAGCAAAACAACTTACCTCTCCACTCTTCTTCAACAGTTGTTTTCAATGCTGTAAAGCAGATTTTGAAAATATATTGAATGCATGATAAAACTCTTAAACCTATGGCATTTCATTCCATAACAACCAAACATACAAGTCACTATGAATTGCACGACGATAAGCATGTGGCAACTTATCTTTGCCAGTACATTCTCAGCCAGACCCGCAACTGTAAAAGCCCGACGCGGTCCGAACTACAAAACTGACAGCCAACTGATATTTCATGCTTACGTCTGGTTTCTGTGACGTAGGAGGGTTATCGTCAAATATTTGTACAGAATTACTTACGGTCAGGTTGAAATTCAGTTCAATCCAATCCGCTGTGCCCGCCGTCAACATGGCCTTGCCCGCCATCTTTCTCAAAATTGACGTCAGTTCCGCTCTGTTTACGTGATTTTTTTAAGTTGTTAGTTTCGTCACCAAAATAATTCAGTTGACTTCTTTAATAATTGCACTTATTAAAACTAATTGATATTTGTAGTGTATTCTCAATTTTTTTGAAATGTACACGTATTAATACAAATTATTTAAACCATGTAATCTGTGAGTCAGGTATTAATTTATTTTGAAGAAGTAAACTTAATTTATATATGGATATTTTACACAAAGATTCATGTTGGAGGTATACTCATGAATTTTGATGCAGTCAACTCAAATAGTCATCATGATGATATTCAACATTTTTATTTAGTATGCATACCTATATTAATTTATTTTGAAGAAGTAAACTTAATTTATATATGGATATTTTTACACAAAGATTCATGTTGGAGGTATACTCATGAATTTTGATGCAGTCAACTCAAATAGTCATCATGATGATATTCAACATTTTTATTTAGTATGCATACCTAAATATTATTGTCACATTTACTGGCTCCCCGAATCATTTGTGTAGGCAGTGTAGGCTTGGGTGGGCGAGTGGGTGATTCAGCTGATAGCGCAGCACAAATAAAACCATTTTTTCACAGAACAATAATCGTAAAATCCTTAATCTGTGGACGCATTAAAAGACATAAAATGCATCTGCTAATCTATGATAAACTATGTGCATCCAAATGAGCCCCCTAAAACATTAGTCACCAGCCCGTATTGACCCTCAGCATCTCTGCTCCATTATTATCTTTTTTTTTTTTTATTTACTCCATATGAGCCCCAGAACATTATGAGAAACCCACTGATAAAGACCCTTGAGACTGACATCAGTGCATCTGCATTGTCATGTCCAAGCCAGTAATGGCTAATAATCATATGAATAACCACTAGTCCATCAAGCTCTGTGTGAGGGATTAGAAGGGAGCATGGGTCATGGACAAAAATAAAATGTCACTGGCACTTAAATTGCTAGTCTCATGAGAACATGCCCAGAACTACATATAGAATATACATAAACCCCAGAGCTAGGAATGGCAGTGTGATTTCAGATGATCATATATAACAATACTTTAATAACAATAGGCAGGATTGCTGTGAATTTTTAATACGGAAATATACTGAGTAGAGAGAACAAATCCTATACTGACTCCAGTGATCCCCTGGCTTTACAGCTAGCACCACCAGCTGGTTAAACCTTTAATCATCAATATATCTCAATTTTGTCTGAAGACAAATTATAACAATTTTGTCGGCTGCCTTTTCATCTGGTGTGATCATCATTAAGAAAACAGAAATGAGTCATAAACTTATGTTTATAACCAAATAAATATAAGCACAAGGCTGAACTTGGTGGTTAGTGCTCATTTCTGTCACATACAAGCTCAAATCCTGGTGGCGTTCAGTGCAATCACAAAAGAGCAGTCATGCAGGAAATACACAAAAAATATTTGTGAAAATTATCAAACCAAAACTCTGCAAATCAAATGCACGTTTCTATTGCTGAGCTTTTACTGTGGAGGCCATGTGAAAACCTGCTGTATGGGAAAAGAAAATATTACTGACCAGTTCCCAGACCGGAGGAGCAGCTTCTGTGGAGACATGAAGATTTCTCAAATGACTTTAAGACAATACTACATAATTTGCTTAGACAAACAACCCAAAAGTTTAGCTTTTTTTAAAAAACCCACATTTAATCAGTTCCACTTGAACAGGGCTGATCCACTGATTTTCAGACACTTCCGCTTTCAGAAGAACACAGCGTTACAGTCAATAGCAGGAGGTTTCAGCAGGAGGTGTTTTATCAGGGCACCACAGGAGCACCTCCAGCTGTTTGTTGCTTTCATGCTTACATGGACAGTAGTGGTTGAAAAAGTGAGAGGCAACATTTATGTAGTTTACAACAACAATGTCACACCAGTTCTGATGCATAAAATCAGAATTCTCCTGGTTAAATGGAACTTTGCCATCTGTCATCTGTTGCCTGGTCATTTATTTATACATTGAATTTAGCAGTGCCAATGAAAGTTGGCTTTTTTTCCTATATTTGTTTTCCCAGGCAGCTCCACAAAACTATAATGAGCCATTCCATTTGCTGTGATTACAGGTACAGTGATGCACAAATCATTGTGCATCACTGTACAGATGCACAAATCTTGTATGCCATTACGGTTTTGACCTAGGTCAATCAATGACATGGGCAAATTCCCTTGAAAGTTAATAAAAACTGTGTATTTCATTAACCTTTTTTATGCCTTTTTATTAAGATATATGTACAAATGAGTTCAAGTTATTTTTACTGAGGGCAACTATTAAAAAAAACAAAAACAAGAGTTTGTCAGAGTTTGAGGAGTCACTCCTTCAGGTGTGCTCCTGCACATGTGAA
This sequence comes from Trinectes maculatus, assembly GCA_016785345.1. Classification (NCBI taxonomy): domain Eukaryota; kingdom Metazoa; phylum Chordata; class Actinopteri; order Pleuronectiformes; family Achiridae; genus Trinectes; species Trinectes maculatus. Next base: position 533,998 of record JAFBJQ010001329.1, read on the forward strand.
GACAAGTAAAAATATTCATGCTGTCACTGCTCTGTCTTTAAGGAATGCTCTGTGTTAATGAGAGGAAAAGCTGAGCCATACTGTAAGAAAGACACTGTTTAAGTCACATGCTGAAGCAACCATACAGTTCGATATACAGTAGTATTTATAGATAAGTATTTCAATATTTGTCTATACAACTTAGATAAGACGATTGTGCCTAGTAGTGTAGGATACTATCAAAATATAACACCCGTCTGTGCTAGTAGTCTGTGGGGCCCTTCGTCTGTCTCGGGAAGTACGTAAGCACATTCAGCAGAGCGAGTCAGAGGAGGGAAAAACTGAAGAGTGCAACAGTAACCTTATTTTACAGTGAATCACTGATTGAGGGGGTAATTTCTAATTATCCTAAATTTTCCTTCTGGATAGTCAAACACGGACACTGCCGTCCTGTGATTCCCGGATCTGGGCCCAAGGGGAAAATGCATCAACCCCCTAACTGAAACCATATGAGAGGCCTTTAACACAGGCAGTGAACAGCAGCATTATATTCAATCACAGGGGCCATTTCTGCAGAATATTTACTACTATTGACTTTATCTCCTGACTAGATTTACTGATAGTTTGACTGTTTTTTGTTTGTTTGTTTGTTTTTGTCAGTGAACAACCAGCATGTGGCATGTAATACAATAAAGTGCAGTTGCTGTCCTCTAGTGGTCAAATGGACAAACCCCATCTAGGCATTTAGGCGACAAGGTGATTCCCAGGCTGTTTCGTCTTTTGATCCCTCAGAAATTAAACTGAACTGTACTAATCAGAAAAAATACTACTACTACTACTAATAATAATAATAATGGCTGCTTCTCAAACCTTAAGTTTTCTATGCACTATTTATTTTTGTGCACTGCACTTGATCATTATGTACTGTACATCCTGTAACCGTCAACAGAACACATCGTTTTTACACAAGTTAGTAATACTTTAACAGCGGACAGGCAAACACATAGCCCACAGGCATCTGTATCAAATCTGATCACTGTCATACATACCACAACAACACACATCCATTGACTACAATACAGAGGTTAGCCTTTTAACATAGCTGTAAGAGTTGCAGGTAGAGAAGTCATTCAGCGGGGGAGCGTAACGGGGTTATTTCACATGTAGGTCCTCAGTGTAAAGCACTTACTACACTTTTCTTTGTGTCTGATAAGTCACCAAAAAAATCAGTAGCATCAAGGGCCTTGACAATAAGGATGCAAAGTTTCTTACTGTTACTGGATCCAGTCTGACTCTTTTTGCAATGGTCAATATTCATCTTCAAAGCAGATGGGCACGCTGGGAAAGGACAAACTCCACTAAAGAGAAAAGACATCAATGTGTCTATAGAGAATTAAATACAACCAGATAAAGATCGCTTTCTCCATCCTAATCTCTAAAACAGGAAGAGAACTGAAACAGCAAACTGTTGATATGAAATGATATTTGTAAGTGCCTCACAAGAGTGGAAAGGGAAAACAGAATATGTACTGGCGGCACTGCAGATCATAGTTTTATTTTTGATAAAACTATGGTAATTACAACAGTTATATAATATTTAGGATTTGAATGAAAATGGAAATTCGGGTAATGGCCCACAGATCCTGAACTTTTCTTATGCACACTTTACCTGGTGACATGTGTGGTGTGCAAAAACGAAACAAACAAAATAAAGCAGACTAATAAATAAATAAACAACAATGGCTTCATTCAAAGCTGCACAGAGGGAATGAGTCGGTTTGTGCTTACACAGAGCTCCCTTGCAAAACGCATTACTGTATGAATGAATATGCATGAGGCCTCAAGGTGCTTCCACTATGGAACTGTACATGTGCTAATCCCAAACATTTACAATCACCAGTGCCCTGCCAGTACGAAAACACACAAAGCTTAGTTACATCGGATGCAGCGGTGATAAACAGATCTCCTACTGTACAACATTGTTATGTTTGATCTGTCACTGGATATTAACTCAGGGTTTACAACTGTAACACTTTTATATATTGTATTGTAAAAAATTGAATTTTATTTCGTTTTAAATTATGAAAACAGCAACAGTCACAGCTCATGGGGATGGAAACCAAGCTGAAATCAGAGCTACTGTCAAACCATTCACCTTTTTTATTGCCATTATGCTGTTGAAATCAGATAGATGATCGTTACTGTACACTTCCACACCCAATTTTGGCTGGGAAACATGTTGGATTTTGTTTCAGTCATCTCAGAAAAAAATATCCGTAACCCAATGTTGCTGTGGTTATTCTTAATTGTGGGAAAATTCAGCTGCATGAAAAACTGGATTTGATCGTGGCCTCAAACTTTACACAGACTCCAAAACAAAATCTCCTTACTGAGTAAAAATGCCCGGAGGTTGAATGCCTGTTGTTACTTATAGACTAGCGGCGGCTCTGAATCCATCCTGAGCACAGTGTGTGGAAAACGTGCTCAGTTTACTCCCTGATGTGTTTTTCTCTTATCTTGTGTCCATCTCTTTAGATCTGTCCCCTTATAATCAAAGCTCTGTTTCTCCAGTCGTCCCGGGGAGTCTGCTTTGATTGGTGGTTTGAGTCAGGGCTAAGGACACTCAACAAAGAGAAACACAGTTGCACCACATACATACAGTAGGTAGGTACATTAGAGCTACAGGGGGGCATTTGTCCAGGTACACTGCTGGTCTGTGCACTGTCGAACTGTTGTCTTTTGCTGTTTGTAAAATCAACTTGTTTGTGTGTGGCCAGAAGAGGTCAAAGGTTTTGTCAGAGCACAGGAGAGAAGGTGATTGATCTTTTTTAGGGATTAGATGTCAGAGTCGGCTGGGATAAACTTTCCTCCTTCATTTCCTCCCACTGTATGTTCAGTACAGGGGTTTTTGTCCTTGGCTTTCAAATTCTGACCAGGCGTCATTTAGTTCCATGAATATCATCTTGGCATATTGTTCATATGGTTGTCCCGTCGCCTGTGAGGGAAAGAGAGTGAAAACTCACACAACAGTCAAACCCGCGGCAAAGTGAGCACTCGCACTTCCTGTACTTGTACTTGTACATGACGCAAAGCAGGTGTTTTGCTTCTGGCAAACACCTGGATATGGAACAGACGCACTGAGCGACTGGATCGGAGCTTTTCCAGAAACACCAAAACATGCTCTTAAAATTCAGTAGCTGCCACATCAAATCATTTTGTCTCAATAAACCCAGTAAATTGTTGTAAACTGGCATTGACATCATACTTACAACAAAGAGGTTTTTAGTTGTATACTTCTCTGAGTGTCTTTATGGTTACATATGTCCCCTATCTGTCTTCATACCGTTGCTGTATTTAATAAAAGTGCTGCTTTGGTGGGATTATGTGATTGAATCACTTGTGAAGTAAAGCTGCCGCCAAGTCTGCCCTGTCCCGGAGCCTTGTCATTATTGATCAGTGGCTACTGATACTGTGATTTGGTCACTTGGATTGTGTCGGAGTTTGGGGTTGTACCTAAGCATCTGGTTGATAAAAAAAAAAGAGGATATATATATACTGTATATATGTGTATAGAAGAGTGAGGAGCAGTTTCTTGCGGAACCATAACCTGAATCCTCTGTGAGAAACACAGGTAAAGTCAATTTACTCTAGCTGTTGTTTTGTTGTTTTTTAATTGCACTGACCGCAAAGAATAGGTGGTTGCATTGTCTCTATTGCGAGAATGATCATTATGCTACAGCTCATGCTACTGGTCCTGGTGGAGTCTATCACCGGAGCTCCACAGGTCATTCAAGCCCAGGACGTCCGACTTGATAATATCAACGTCTTCCTGACTATGGCATGGCAAGTAGCCAATCATATCCACCCTAATGCCAGTTGTTATGTCTGTGGTGTAATGCCTTACACAGCTGGAGAAGGTTTACCTCTAATGGCCTTGCCTGCCACTGACTGTGACACCTGTCACCTGATGCATATTCCTCTGTCTCAAACGTACTCTCACCCTAATTGTCCGAGTGTCCTCAAGATGAGACCTCTTAACTGCTCGGGAGGACATTCAAACTGCTACAGATGTCCTACCACCCCAAAACCCGTTCCCATACTTCTCATCCCCGAGCCGTTCCCGTGGTGCCTCGAGAATGACGGCGAGAGACCTGTGGGAGAATCCAAATGCCTCCGCACTTTTAAACGGGACAGAGAACAAACCAACGCTGAGTTCAAATCCTTGGATTCTGCACCTCAGCAGTGTTTGAGAGTGGCGGGCCAGGCTCGCCTAAGCGCTTTAGCTCACCGCACCGCAACCTGCTCCATCTCCTCCCCCGCGGGAATGTACTGGGTCTGTGGGAACCTCGCATATCCTTATCTTCCGGTGGATTACAGAGGACGGTGTGGCCTGGCATACGTCGTCCCAGCTATGAGAGTGACGCACTCTTTACCCCAGAGAGCTCTTCGTAAACGCGCTCGGCGTGGAACCTCCGACATCTTTGGGACGCATCACCAGTCGCCTTTTAAGAATGCACTTGGTCCCCTTCTTCCCTTTTACGGAGTGATGTCTGCATTGGATCAAATCGCCGACCTGTCTCATGCAATCGAATCTATAGCAAACGAAACCGGTAAAGCCCTCATGCTTATGTCGAGTGAACTGGCCTCTGTCAGACTCCTGGCTTTGCAAAACAGAGCAGCGCTGGATTTTCTATTAGCGGCTCAGGGAGGAACTTGCGCCGTCATCGGTTCTGAGTGTTGCACCTTTGTTCCTGAGTATAATGCTACAATTGGTGATATCGTCAGTCACCTTCATGATACTGCCAACTCTGTCTCTCACCTGGAGGGCCGCTCCTTATCTGACTGGCTGGGTTCGCTGTTTGGATCGAGTTATTACATTGTTAAAGTTATAGTGATTTTGGCCCTTTTCACTGTATCGGTGTCGATTTTTATATCATGTGTGAAAAAGTTTCTGTTCAACTGTTAATCCCCACCAGCACTCTGTCTTATTAATATTCACTGCAGGGACAAAAGCCATTTATTCCTGCTCCGTTATTCCTCGCTCTCCCATGCTTTGCCTTAGCGATGTAGTTTCTGACTATTAGAAACTGGATCATACACAATGACCATGTTTTGTTCTAGTTTTCCTGTTCGATGAACTGTTGATGTGATCTTTTGTGTGAGTCAAGCTAAATAAAACCTTCAGAATGCTTTTTTAACTAAATCCTTTTTTGTTGCTTACACATATTGTAATGAATCGCTTAAAGCCAAAGTAGACCACTTGGGAGCAGCAAAATGACACTGTAACCATAGCTAACACATTAGCATTAAAGGGATAATGCTGGTGCTGGAGAGTTGGTGTGAGAGAATGGTTAATTAGTTCATGTAAAGACTAGAAAACCGAAACGACAAGCGGAGAAATACTCCTATATTCACTATTCAGTTTGAATATATAGGTTTTTTTTTTAAATTACAAATTGGTTTTGTGACTCATCACACCAGGCGATGAGCAGTTGGGCCAGAAATGTCCTGTGTGTTTTTCCTGCCTGAATACAGATCTTCACTAAACCAGTCATAAGCACTGGACACTCTCACCTTGTCTGGGTGGACGACCAGGACTGCTTTGCGGTACACCTTCTTGACCTGCTCTGGAGTAACCAGGTCAGCCATGCCCACAGGCTTCCAGCGCGTCTCTCCCTCCCACAGCACGGTATGCATGGTGGACAACAGGGCGCGGATGTTACGCTCCTTCCCCTCGATCCAGTCCAGAATCTGGGTCACAAACAGGAGACGGAGAAAAGGGAAGCCATGAGCTGGTGGTGATCAGATCTGGTGCAGTTACTGGAAGAAATGCTTTCATGTTATTTTGGTTCTGGTCAGATGCAGTTACTGAGTTATGTGACTTTGTCCTGTTCCTGACGTTGTAAGCAAACATAAACAAAAAAAACTCTTTTATTCAATGTATAAACTGTTGTTACTGAGTAGCTCCTGCCTTTAGTTTCTCAGGGTCCATTTCTTTGGCCATCTCCTCCTTCCTCATCTCAGCAATAGTCCTGGGCCCTTTCTTCTCTTTAGCCCCTGCAAAGCCTTGACCCGACAGCAGGTCATCAAAGTTGGCATCTGAGGCTTTGGGCTTAGAACCTGTTCGAGAAAAATACACACACAAATAGAAGAAACATGGGTTATCCTCAGCAACATTTACAGATGATAGTGTATTTCAGATATATATAGTAGTAATAGTATATTACAGATGTTATGCTGAGCATAACATCTGTATTTGACATAATATACTATCCTGTTTTTGAGAGATCACTCATATTTGATCACGCTAAATGACATGAATTGCAGCCAGTGGTTAAACCTCTGCTTACCCATTGGAGCCTGTGCTTTAGCCCCTGCACTCGGTGACCCTCCTCCCATTGCAGAGAAGCTGACATTGTAGTTGGGTCGGTTCTGGGGCGACGTGTGAGGCATGGCCGTGTGGCTGGGGCTGGGCTTTGGCTGTGGGGCAGGGCCCTGTCCTTGAGGATGCCATCCTCCACTGCTTCCAGCACCTGGCTGCCAAGAGGGGAAACTGGCTCCTGTGTGAGGCTGCCACCCTCCTGCGTGCTGGGGGGATGGAGGAGGCCGTGATGGGGAGCCCATGGGAGGAAAAGAAGGGGTTGTGCCAGTTGGGGTGGTGGGTTTGCTGGAGAAGCCGGATCCTCCTGACGATAAAGAACATGTGAATTATTGCAGAGAGAAAATTTAAAAAGTTAAAGAAGAAACATGTTCAGTGACTGACCTCCAAGGCTTCCCCCCAGGTTGACTATGTCAGCGAAGGGGTCCAGGGTGCTTGGCTTGGTTTGGTGTGTGGGGGTGCTGTGAACTGAGCCTGTGGGGCTGGTGGTGGCTGACCGGCTTCCCATACCGAAGCCTCCTCCGGAATGAATAAACAAAATGTTAAGGTCATAGAGAATACATAGAATAAGCCACATACAAGTTAATGCTGTGTTTGTGTGTTATTAACAGTACATATGTGTTACATATGTGTGTCTGTGGGGTTGAGAGTACCTGCGCTTGTGGTCGCGGGTCTGTTCCAGTCCCATCCTCCCATGGCGTTTTGCTGCTGAATGTTGACGGTTGGGGTGGCAGGAGGAACGGGTGAACTCCGACCTGTTCAAGCACACAGAGGTTTGTCACACATGGAGAGCATGATATGGCTAAGAAACATAAACCCACAGAGACAATGAGAATAGTAAAAGGTTTAAGTCTGAATAGATGTTGTTATTAGTTTAAAAAAACTAATTTTACAGTTGAGATTTCCTTGCTTTAAAAAAAAAAACAGTTTCAGGTACCTTCACTTCCTGTCCTCCTGTGTTTCCCGCCTGTGTGATTACCTGACTTCCCTAATGTGTCTCACCTGGGTCCAATCAGCTCCTCCCCCTCACCTGTGTATATAAGTCTGTGTTCCCCTGTCTCGTTGCCAGTTTGTCTGCTCTGTTTCAGTCATTGTTCAAGCCTTTGGTTTCCTAGTGTTCAGAACTCCTGCATAATAATTTGTTCTCCTTTTTTGACCTCGAGCTTGCCTTTTCTCTTGTCTGTACCTTTGCCTGGATTCGGCTATCTTGTTAGCGACCCTTTGCCTTATCCAATAAAGAGCCTGCTCTACCTGAGTTGCTGCATTTGGGTCCTCGTGACTCGTGCTAGAGGCAAAACTATCAAGTCTGCGTTGATCTTATTCAGTAACAATTAGAGGAGCTGTCATGCAAACCCATACATGACGACATCAAGCATACGGCAGTAGTCACAAAAGACGACATTTTA
>JAFBJQ010001333.1:9973-25309 GCA_016785345.1 Trinectes maculatus
CAAAAAGGCCAGGCAGCGTCTGTTCCACCTCAGACGCCTCAGAGACTTTAGGCTCCCCCTCAAAGTGCTCAGGAACTTCTACACCTGCACTATCGAGAGCATCCTGAGTGGGAGCATCAGCACATGGATGAGCAGCAGCAAAAAGCAGGATCTCTCAGCACTGAGAAGGGTAGTCCGTTCAGCTGAGCGGACCATCAGAACAACCCTTCCCGACCTGCAGGACATTTACATCAAGCGATGCAGGTCCCAGGCTGAGAAGATCCTCAAGCAGCCCCACCACCCCAGCCACCAAATTGAAGTTACCTTATCAGTCTCAAATATACTTTGTAAGGGGTGAATTCGAGCGCTGGCTGGTGTAATCCAGCTTGCATCACACGTAAACACACACAATAATCATTGACAATGATCACAAATACTGCAACAGAATTTATTGATACCAGCAAGATTATTTAACAACCAAATCACCTTCAATCGAATAAACCGTCACAGTTTTTCTATACCTAAGCATTCACTACTGGCTAACTAACAGACAACATAAACAACACAGTGGGGATATGTGTGTGTGTGTGTGTGTGTGTGTGTGTGTTTGTGGCGCTAATACCACGTGGGTGACATAAACAGAGGGACCCAAAATGGCGCTGGGTGTCACGGTGACGTCTACACCCGAGCCAAGTGGGAGGCGGAGTAACATGTTGACGTACTCGCCGACGCTAAGAGGGGGCGGCGCTACGTGGTGACGTAAACGCCCTGACTAAGATGGCGGTGGAGTGGTGTGGTGTGCACAAAGGCAGAGAGAGACCACGTGGTTCCTATGGGTCACGTGCGATGGCGGCGATCTCTCTCTCTCTACCTGAACCCTAGTTATCCAATCACGCTCGGCAGCGCTTACGCTGGAGGAGTGCGATTAGGATAACTAAATGCAATACCCAAAACAAACCAGAATGAGGAAAGGAGAGAGTAAAGGAAAGAAAAGAAACACAAGAGCCCTTTTATCACTGTCTCAGTAATAATTTACAATCACGTATACTACGGTGTAAATCTCAATACATACGTCACAGTTGCTTAGACTGTGAGGCAAAAGACTTTAAACACCTACGCTTTAAACTATTCTCTGCCCAGACATAAGCCTCTTACTTAGCATTGCTCAGATCAGCTGATCAGGCGATCACATAGGTGAAAAATCAAAAGGAGAAAAGACGAACAGTCTGTGTGCTCCTCCAGCAAGTTGCAGACTGTGGCCTGGGCTTAGGGAGAGGATGAAGGAATCCGGAGTTTTGCAGTTTGCTCCCTTTTGGCGGCCAAGTCTGGAGGAAGCCTTGTGTGGCTCTCTGCTGCAACTGGTCCCGGGGAAGAAGCCAGGAATGTCGGGTGCAGGGCGCTTTTATCACCTGAGTGATGTCATCAGCACCCCTGGCGGGACCGCTGGCCTTTGGCCAATGGTCATTTGGGGTTTTGCCCCTGGGCTCATGGTCGCCACCCTACTGTAAATCAGGGGTGGGGTCTTGGTTTCTTTGTTCTTGGTTTCTCCTTAGTCACATCTTCTGTCCTCATGATTAGATCATGAGGTTTTACCTTTGTGATCGGTTAATCATGATTAGATCATGGTTTCATGTCCCTTGTGTCTCACATGGTGTTTGATCCCAACAGTATTGTGTGGAATAGTTGCTGGATTACCACAGCCAGTGCTCGATTTCACACCTTCCATTCATATTTTGAGACCATTATTTTTATTTCAACTTGGTTATTAGTCCCTGGTGACAGGGTGGTGCCCCCAGTTTACTATTTATGTTAAACATTTTTAATATTAATGATTATCTCTGATAATCCTAGAAATTCTGTCCGTATAAATTATGAACAGAACCAGTTGAAAAGGGCAGCCCTGTCAGAGTCCAACTCCCACCGGGAATGTGTCTGACCTGCTGTTGGATATGCAGACCCCACAACCTACCTCGAGGACCACAAAACACACGTGGACTGGTTGGGCAAACTGCCATGGTCCCTCTAGTAACTGCGCAAGGGTATAGAGCTGATCCACTGTTCCATGACCGGGACAAAAACCACATTGCTTCTCCTGTATCTGATGTTCTACAATCAGATGTACCCTCCTCTCCATTACCCTAGAGTATACTTTCCCAGGGACGCTGAGGAGTGTGATCCCCTGAAGTTGGCACACACCCTGTGGTCCCCTTTTGTTGAAGATGGGGACCACCACCCCAGTCTGCCACTCCAGAGGTACCGCCCCGATGTCCATGTGATGTTGCACACGCGTGTCAGCCCAACAACATCCAGAGCTTTGAGGAACTTAGGACAGATCTCATCCAGCCCTGGGGCGCTGCCACCATGCAGCTTTTTGACTGCAGCGATGACCTCACCCCCGGTGATAGAAGGAGACAGACGTCGGCAGAAAAAGGCACATGGGTGTAACTTCTGGTCAGTGAATGTTGGGATAAGACCACCCCTACCCTGGAATCAGAAGCGTCTACCTCCACAATCATCATTGGTGGTCACTCGTAGTCGAGTATGACTGTCCTCTTTCTTGATCCCAGTGGGTCTTCATGTGGGCATCAGGCCAATTCTGGACCCAATTACTCTGGTGCAGTGTAAACAGTGGAATGTAGTAGTGGTGGGTTTGAGTTTGGCCTGGGCCTGTCTGTTGGTGGTGATCCCTGGGGATGCTGTATCCCAGACAGGATTTTGTGAGGCTATGTTTAGGGTAACTTTTCTAACCCCCTCTCCAACTGGGGTGAGCAGAGTGGATCCTGATTTGGTCTGCTCAGTCATGGGTTATTATTTCTGGATTGTAAGTTTTGAAATTTCCTGGTCTGTCTTTCTTTGCTTTTGTTGTGTTGAGACAGTTGGGCTTTCTTAGTGAAATCCACAACTTTCTCCAAAGTAGAACCAGGTAGGAGTGAAGCTAGTTCCTGTAGCAAACAGTCTGCTTTCTCCTTCAGCCCTTCGATGGTGAAATTGGTCTGTCTTATTCGTTCATTGAGGAGTTGGTTTTGTGCCTTTTCGATTATCTTTTCCACTCTATGGCCTCCCATAGTGGAACAAAGCCGTAGGCTAGTTGGTATAAGCCTGTGTTTATAAAACTGCTACATAAACGCATGGCCCAGCACAGGAGGGCTAACTCCTCAGGCCTAGACTCTGCTGTATATTTACACCTCAAGGAGAAAGCTCACTCCTTTGAGGACAATAATGTTCACATCTTGGACAGAGAGGATAGATGGTTTGAAAGAGGAGTAAAGGAAGCCATCTATGCCAAAATTGAAAAGCCATCTCTAAACAGAGGAGGAGGTCTGCGACACCACCTATCTCCAATTTACAATGCTGTCCTTTCATCGCTTCCCAGGAGATTCAACGACATAGCCTCTAAGAACAACAGCTATTCACAAATGGCCTCATGTGACTCCAACGACTGTCGTTATAACACAATAGGACACTAACGAAGTCGTAGACTTTTCACCACCCCCAACGACAGTCACTCTAACGACTGTCGTTGGATAAATGGAGCACTGACGACCCATCGATACCACTGGCCATGTGACCGCTCTCCAAGAGGTTAAATAGTTGGACCTCCACACCAGGTAGTTGGACTAGTCTCAGCCTAGTCAGCGAGCATGAACTGATGTAGCCTCTTGAATGAGAGGTGAAACGTCTTCAAAAAGGCAAAAACCAAAAATCCAGTTGTGTTCGATTCAATCTCCTTGAGATAACTATGACCAGGAGCACGGTAAACTAACACAAATATAACTGGCTGCAATGTTTTCCATGTTGGCTGGGATAAACTGAGAACAAGGCTTTCAAATGAGTTAAAGTTAAGTTTAGGTTTGGGAGTAATTGATAAATTAGAGTTATAGATGGCTGCAACACCACCTCCACGACCAGAGCCACGGGGGTTATGAGTATTTATATGACTGGGCATGGGAAGCTAATAAAATCTCTAATACTATGAGAAAAGAGAGAGGCTCCAGCCAAAGTGGGATGGACGCTGTCTCTCTTGACGAGACCAGGTATTCCCCAGAACGTTTGCCAGTTGTTGACAAAGCCCACATCGTTAGCGGGACACCACCTCGACAGCCAGTGGTTGAATGACAACATGCGGCTATACATGTCATCGCTAGATAAATTAGGCACGGGTCCAGAGAACACTACGGAGTCCGACATTGTCTCTGCGTATTTACACACCGACTCCACATTAACCTTAGTGACTTCCGACTGACAGAGTCGAGAGTCGTTGCTGCCGACGTGTATTACAATCTTACGGTATTTACGTTTAGCCTTAGCCAGCAACTTCACTTTGGATTCAAAGTCGCCCGCTCTGGCCCCAGGCAAACAATTGACTATGGTCGCTGGTGTCGCTAATTTCACGTTTCTCAAAACAGAATCGCCAATGATCAGAGTGTGTTCCTCAGCGGGTGTGTCGCTGTGTGGAGAAAACTTGTTGGAAACATGAGTTGGAGTGTCCCGATCAGCAGGCGTAGCTTTAGTGCTATGCCTCCTTCGGACAGTCACCCAGCCGCCCTGAGTCCCCGGCTGCACAGGGGCTGTCGGGCGACCGCTGGCAGGGGCTAAGCTAGGTGGCTTCTAACGCACTAAGCCTCGCCTCCATTGCTGCCACTAAGCTACAGTTATTACATTTACCATTACTACTAAAGGAGGCAGAGGAATAACTGAACATGAGGCACTGAGAGCAGGAGAGAGGAGAGGAGGAGGGTGGGAGAGAAGCCATTGCTAAACGGTTAGCCTTTACGATCGTAACCAGAGACAAATACTAAAGAGTGTGTACTGTTTATGTAATGTTAGTGGATCGACAATTTACACCAGAATGTTTTTCAAAACAGATGAAACAGTAAAATTTAGATCGGAGAACTACTACACAAACGAGAGACAAAACCAGCAAGGACAGCCAACAAAAGGAAGTGACGTAATACGCTTACCGTACGTTGTGCCAGGAAGTGTTGGTTGTCTGTCTGATGGAGTGATCTCCAATTTACAATGCTGTCCTTTCATCGCTTCCCAGGAGATTCAACAACATAGCCTCTAAGAACAACAGCTGTTCACAAATGGCCTCATGTGACTCCAACGACTGTCGTTATAACACAATAGGACACAAGTCGTAGACTTTTCACCACCCCCAACGACCGTCACTCTAACGACTGTCGTTGGATAAATGGAGCACTGACGACCCATCGATACCAATGGCATGTGACCGCCCTCGAAGAGGTTAAATAGTGGATCTCCACACCAGCTTGTTGGACTAGTCCCAGCCTAGTCAGAGAGCATGAACTGATGAAGCCTCTTGGATGAGAGGTGAAACGTCTTCAAAAAGGCAAAAACCAAAAATCCAGTTGCGTTCGATTCAATCTCCTTGAGATAACTATGACCTGGATGAATGAGAATATTCACAGGCTCTTAGGTTCATTGAAACACACATGGTTCTTCACCACGGGAAGGTGGTGATCCATGGAAACAACCTCCACAATAAACTGCCTAGATGGATCAGGGTGGGTCAGAAGAGGTGCAGAGGAAAACAATTCTTTTAGCCAGAAAATGTCTTTTCAGCTTCTAGTTTTGGTTTCTTCTTTTTTACCCTCTCCCTCTCCTTTTTCTGGTGTGTGTGTTTGTAGCAGAAGGCATGTCTGTTTCTCCGGTGGCAGCTGACAAGGCACATCTGCAACTCATCTCATCCAATCAACTCCTCTGTGGTCTGAACTCCACTACCTTGCCAGATTAATCCGTCTCACCGGGTACTCCAGCCACTCTCTTCTCATTGTGCTTCGTGGTTTTTGATCAAATTTTGGGTTTGTTAACTTACCTGAGTTTTTCCTGCAGCTCCTTTGTGTCCTCTGCTGCTGTGAGTACTGCTCTGCTTCCTGACATGTGGGAAAAATATTTGGCTGCCAACTACGACCTGAATTCCCCTGCTCAATTCTGTGAACAGTTTTGTTTGTACTTGTGACAAGGCACACCTGCAACTTTGATTTTTTTCTGAAAGTAAAATTATTGACTGTTAAGAAAACCCTCAACTTCTCTCCGTCTCTGCTATGTGCTCAGATTCTGTGAAAAACTAACATTTTCATTTTATTCTATTTTATTTTACTTTTGTTGTTGTTCTTATTGTTGCTAATCTTGAAGGACTTTAGCTCAACCCTGTTGTTTTTGAATGTGCTATATAAATAAATGACTTGACGGCACAAAGGACCTGGGTCCTCATTTATCAGACCATGCATAGGAATCATACTAAAAATGATCGTATGCACAAAGCTGGAAAATGGCGCACAGCCCCAAAAAATTCAGATGTATCAAACTGTGCGTACGCCAGAGTCCACGCTCTTTTGCTTCATACATCTCAATCAACGTGAAATTGAGCGCACATGCACGAGCACAGGACTCCGACCTTTCTCTGCCCACCAGAAGACTCATTGTAATATTGTGACGTCCTCGCGGAACAGTTTTAGGACTGAACCGCATGTATGTCAATCAGCGTGCGAGGCGGTGGTTGGTGGAGTTTAGTTGGGGACGGGCTCTGTGTGGCGCAGGCTTTCGTAATAATTCGGCAAACGTTTGGCTCTTTGGCTCGTCTGTTCAGCTCATTCAGCAGAGTGTCAATGCGCAGCGTTCAGTGTTCATGCTGTATTTTCTTAAGGAAATGCCCTTTTTCTAGTTCTCTGTGGAATGAGCCTGTCACCTGAGTAGTGATCACCTGTAAGGGAAGCGGCGATGCGGGACTCCTTGCTGTGGCTCTCTCAAAGCCGCTCCGCACCTCGACCCACTGTTCCAACATGATTGCTCTTATGGTCGATGTAAAACAGCTGATGAGCCATTCCTCATCATGGGCTAAAACATCAGCGCTGCCTTCGGATACGGCCATTTACTATGTCCCCCAGTAAACCCAAAGCTGCCACTGTTATTATTCCATCCTGTAGCACATGCTTTTCTATATGCAGGTATAATTAAAAACACGTCCATGTTTGTAAGGCCCGTGTGTCAAAATTGTAATAATAATAATCATAATAATAATAATAGATGACTCAGATGGGGAGGTCTTGTTAAATTCAGCAGACTAATTTCCAGTGACAGCAGGAAAACCTCTTGGCAAAGTGAAACATAAAAGTTCGATGAAATCTCCTAACGTGTTTCTTCCCAGTGTAAGAGCACATGGCTATGAAAGGTAATCCTCTCCAAAGAGGGTAAAACAAAAAGGCTTTAAAACATTACAAATCAAAATCACTCCCGCAGGAGGAAAATACAGTGTTACCCAATATAAACTAACCTAGAAACTACTAATCCTAAAGATAAGAATCCTAAACCAAAAATCGCTCCAAAATGGAGGAACAGAACCTCGTAGAGAAAACACTATTGTGTCCGGAATCACTCACTTGTTCCCTACTCCCTACTCCCTATATAGGGAAATACATGTAGTGCACTATATAGTGAGCTCAACAGAAAAATCTTTCGGACACTTTCGGACACTACTCTCGGCGCCGGTAATTACGTCATCGCTGTTGCACAATTAAAACATACTACATTATTGTTGTCTCACAAAATACTTGTTTGTTTACCACTGCATTTTTATTAAATTAGAGGTTTTTTATTACTGTCCTGTACTTTTTATTTTCGTATTTTGTTATATTTTATAATATTTATGTCAGGCCGATATATAAACAGGACCCAGGAGCAGAGACTTGTTCCACAGTCTTTATTAAATACAATCTCTTTAACAGAGTGACAAATGCAGAGCTATGAAACTTGACTACTCTCTCTTTCAACCTAGTGCTACTATATAAGTACAAATCACAAAATCTACAAAAAACGCTCCAAAAGGGAGGAAAAACAATCTGACTAATACAAAACAAAGGCTATGACAAGAAAACATAAACTATGAAAATTACAAACAAAACTCACTCTTAAAGAGATAAATCGACTTACGTACTGCGATTGCATAGACTATGGCTTGGAAACAGAATGCTCGCGATATCTGGTCAACGGACAAAGACACACTGGCACAAGACAAAGGGAACGCAGACTATTTAACACATGAAGGTAAGGGGAACAGGTGGAAACAATCAAGGCGGGGATAACAATCAGACCAGCGGGAAACACATGAAGGGAAGTGGGAAGTGACCTAAAACGTGAGGAGAGTAGGGTTACAAAATAAATGGGAACCATGGGACTATCTCTGTCCGGCTTGACCTGGCTTACATGGACGGTGGGATGGACCCGATGAGAACTAGGGAGACAAAGGCGGACCGCTGCAGGACCAATGACCTTGGAGATGGGGAAGGGACCCACAAACCTAGCAGCCAGCTTTTGGGAGTGGACCTGGAGGTGCAGGTTCCTGGCCGAGAGCCACACTCTTTGGCCCGGTTGGTAGTCGGGAGCGGGTCGTCTTTTGTAATCCGCGGCCTTTTTCACCCGATCTCCTTGGCGGACTAGGACCTCCCGGGCAGCCACCCAGATGCGTCGACATTGGCAGATCATGGCGTGAACAGAGGGAACGGAGACTTTGGGTTCCTGATCTGGGAAAATAGGAGGCTCGTAGCCATATACACATTTAAAGGGTGAGAAGCCCGTGGCAGAAGTGGGTAAAGAATTGTTTGCATACTCTACCCATATCAGATGCTTGCTCCATGTAGCAGGATTCTGGGACATCAGACACCGGAGGCCAGTTTCCAGTTGTTGATTGAGGTGCTCGGTCTGGCCGTTGGACTCTGGGTGATAGCCAGAGGTCAGGCTGGCCTTTGCTCCGATGAGCCTGCAGAACTCCCTCCAGAAGCGTGATTCAAACTGGGGCCCCCGGTCAGAGACAATGTCTTTGGGAAATCCATGGATTCTAAAAACGTGGTTCAGCATGATTTCAGCTGTTTTTGTAGCTGACGGCAGCTTGGGGAGTGCGATGAACCTGGCCATTTTGGAAAATCGGCCCACCACTGTGAGGACCGTGGTGTTTCCCTGTGATACCGGAAGCCCCGTAACAAAGTCTAAGGATATGTCAGACCATGGTCGGGAGGGAATGGGAAGCGGTTGTAACAGTCCCATACGTGACTTGGAGGATGTCTTGTTCCTGGCGCAGACCGAGCAGGCCTCAATGTACTTCCGAACCTCCGGCTCCATGGATGGCCACCAGAACCTCCGGGAGATGGCAAACATAGTCCGCCGCACCCCCGGACGACAGGAAAGCAACGAGGTGTGAGCCCATTGGACCACCTGTGAGCGCAGTTCTGCCGGGATAAACAAACAATTCGCTGGGCACCCACTAGGCGGCGGCCCCTTACCATTTGCCTGCTTAACCTCATTTTCTATTTGCCAAGACACGGCTCCAACCACACAGGTAAGTGGAAGGACGGGTTCTGGTTCCTTGGCAACAGGCTCAGGGTTGTAGAGACGGGATAGGGCTGTAAGAGAGGGTAAAAGAGAAACGATTAAAAAACAATGCCCATCGGGCCTGGCGAGAATTCAGTCTTTTGGCTTTACGTATATATTCAAGGTTCTTGTGGTCAGTCCAGACAATAAATGGGTGTTCCGCCCCCTCCAGCCAGTGCCTCCATTCCTCCAGGGCTACTTTTACGGCCAGCAATTCCCGGTTACCGACGTCGTAGTTTCTTTCAGCTCTGGACAAGCGCCGTGACAGGAAGGCGCAGGGGTGCATCTTTCCATCCTGCTCTGAACGTTGGGAGAGAATTGCCCCGATACCTTCACTGGAGGCATCCACTTCCACCACGAATTGTCTGCGGCGATCTGGCATGGTGAGGATGGGTGCAGTCGTGAAGCGACGCTTCAGGTTCTGGAAGGCAGCCTCTGCCTCCGGGGACCAGCGGAATTGCACCTTGGTAGAGGTAAGTGCGTGAAGAGGGGCTGCTGTTGCGCTGAAACCTCTAATAAACCGCCCGTAAAAGTTAGCAAATCCGAGGAATTGCTGCACTTTTTTGCGGCTATCAGGCGTGGGCCAAGAAGCCACAGTGCTGACTTTAGCCGGGTCCATCTGTGCACTTCCAGTGGCTATAATAAAGCCCAGGAAGGAGATGGTGTCGGCATGAAACTCACTTTTCTCGGCTTTGACATAGAGCTTACTTTCTAAAAGCCGTTGGAGTACCGAGGCTTCATGATGTCTGTGAGTTTCAATATTTGAGGAATAGATAAGAATGTCATCTAAGTACACATATACAAACTGGTCTAAAAAGACTCTGAGAATGTCATTTATCATAGCCTGAAAACCGCTGGGGCATTGGTAAGACCAAAAGGCATGACCAAATACTCATAATGTCCGCTGGGGGTGTTAAACCCGGTCGTCCACTCACCCCCCTCCCTGATCCTGACTAAATGATAAGCGTTACGAAGGTCCAACTTGGTGAATACTTTGGCCTGTTGAAGCTGATCGAAAACGGATGACATGAGTGGCAGAGGATATCGGTTCTTTATGGTGATGTCATTAAGGGGACTGTAATCTATGCACGGCCGTAAGGACCCGTCCTTCTTACAGACAAAGAAAAACCGGCCCCAGCGGCCGATGAGGAGGGACGGATGAGTCCCGCTTTTAGTGACGTGTCTATATAATCCTTCATGGCCGCCTTCTCCGGTCCGGAGATTGAATAAAGACGCCCCTTGGGAATGGTGGAGCCGGACATTAGATAAATAGCACAATCGTAGGGACGGTGCGGAGGCAAGGTCATGGCTTTTGTTTTGCTAAAGACCTCCCGGAGATGGTGGTAGCAGGCAGGAACTGATCTCAGGTCAGGTGAGTCAGAGTCTGTGGCAGAATCAACAGAAACATGATTAACGTAATTCACCACCTTGTCTTGACAGGATACGCCCTTGCAATGTTCATCACAGTTCTTTCCCCACCCTATGATTTCCCCAGTCTCTCAGTTTATGTGGGGGTTGTGAGAGCGTAACCAGGGATAACCTAAAATCAGTGCCTGAGTGGGTGAATCAATTCAAAAAAATTTAATGCGCTCTTTGTGGTCATAGATAATCAAATCGAGGGGTTCTGTGGAGTGAGTGATGGTGAATATAACGCTGCCATTTAGAGCCCTAGCCGTGATAGTCTTTGATAATGGCTCGGTTTTGAGGCCTAGTCTATGAGCCAATGAGTCAATCAGACTCTCATCTGCTCCTGAGTCTATGAGAGCCCTAAGTTCAGTTGTCTTGGTATGGTGCATTACCTTGACCGGAGTGAGGTTACGTGAGGCGGGACGTGAGGAGGTGAGCTGACTCACCCCTGAAGGTCATTTGGCTGGGCAAGAGGCGACAAGGTGATTAACCTCCTCACAATAGAAACACTGGCCCTCCAACTGACGTCGTCGGCGCTCCTCCGCTGCATGGGCTCCCCCCGTCCAGTCATGAGAGGGAGGAGAGGCTGTTCTGGTGACGACCGGTGGTTGCCCAGTTCGGTCGGAGCTGCGGTGCGCAGGGTTCTCCCCGAGCCCGGTGGTCCGTCCAGATGGCGAGGGCGATGAGCGAGTCCAGGTCCGCCGGCAGATCTAATGGCACTAGAAGGTCTTGAATGGAGGGTGTCAGCCCCTTCAGAAATATGTCGTACAATGCTGTGGAGTTCCAGCCACTCTCCGCCGCCAGGGTGCGGAAGTGGATGGCGTAGTCGGAAACCGACTCGCTGCCCTGTCTCAGTCCGCACAGCTCCCGTGCGGTTTCCCGGTCCGTAGATACGGGATCAAAAGTTAAGTCGACACCGGTGGTGAACGTGGGAGCCGGTGCCGCTGCGACTGTCGGGGGTTCCGGCGCTGGGGAGAAAATGGTAGACTGCCGGAGGTGATCCACTAGTTCCCGTACCTGAGTGGACAACTGACCGAGTTGTGTGGTCATCGCTGTCTGAAAACCCTCCTGACGGGATAGACGGCCCTCCTGCTCCCGCATCGCAGCCGTTAACTGAGTCATCTCTGCTGGGTCCATACTGGCCAGTGTGTACTGTCAGGCCGATATATAAACAGGACCCAGGAGCAGAGACTCGTTCCACAGTCTTTATTAAATACAATCTCTTTAACAGAGTGACAAATGCAGAGCTATGAAACTTGACTACGCTCTCTTTCAACCTAGTGCTACTATATAAGTACAAATTACAAAATCTACAAAAAACGCTCCAAAAGGGAGGAAAACCTATCCGCGAGGAAAAGTACAACCAAAATCACTCTAACAAAAAGCGCTCCAAAAGGGAGGAAAAACAAACTGACTAATACAAAACAAAGGCTATGACAAGATAACATAAACTATGAAAATTACAAACAAAACTCACTCTTAAAGAGATAAATCGACTTACGTACTGCGATTGCATAGACTATGGCTTGGAAACAGAATGCTCGTGATATCTGGTCAACGGACAAAGACACACTGGCACAAGACAAAGGGAAACGCAGACTATTTAACACATGAAGGTAAGGGGAACAGGTGGAAACAATCAAGGCGGGGATGACAATCAGACCAGCGGGAAACACATGAAGGGAAGTGGGAAGTGACCTAAAACGTGAGGAGAGTAGGGTTACAAAATAAAACAGGAAATCACTTGACAACACAGACAAGACATGACAATTTATGTATATTTCCTTCCCGTCCGTCCGCCATTTTCACTTCTGCGCCGCCCAGAGAATTTGTGGCAATGCATGATGGGATATCTTGCTCCGGGTAGTGACCATCAGATGTTCACTACATTTCGCGGTGAATTGTGGGATACATTGCACTACATAGTGGACATGCTATGATCCCTAAGCTTTCGGACACCACTACAAAATGGCGTGGTCACTATATAGTGCACTATGTAGGTGTTAGGGAGCGATTTCGGACACAGCCTATAACTAAAATTCACTCCTGAAATGGAGGACAATACAAAACCTTAACAAAACAACTAGAACTAAGGATCACTCCAAAAGGGAAGACAAAGAAAAATGCTGAACTGAAAACTGAACTACGGGCTTCTAACCTGAGTGTAAAAAACAGGTCACTTCTGTGCCGTGTCCAGGTAGAAACTCCAGCCACGACCGCCACGTCCACGTCCTCCACCTTTGGCTGCAGGGAATCTGATGCCACACTCTGCACGGAGAAGCGTCTGGCAGCCAGCAGGACTCGATAGGACTTGTAGGCGGGAGCAGGCACAGGAACATGTGCGGGAATAGGACCTACCACCTTAATCCGAACCCAGCAACGACAACATATTGTCCATGAGTTCCATCGCCGAACCGTCGCCTACACCGGGCAGGAAAAGGTGTTTGTCTGCCCTCTCCACGGTGGACGGACATGCCACGGCTCTGGATCAGCAGTGTGGACCAAGTAGTACCCGGAATCATCTGCAGCAATTCCTTGAAGATGTAACAGTGCCTCGATGTGCTGGAACCACAAAGCCGGGTCGCTCTTCCATTACTCAGGTAGTTTCACCGCAGTGGCTAAGATGGCCAGCTGTTGGAGTCGGGGCGACATGGCTGAGGAGGAGGCACTGCCCGCTGATGCCTCGAAGATGTTCAAAACGGGGTCACCAATGTGGCAAGTGAGGAATGACTCCAAGGTAAAGATGAGTTGCAGGACTTTATTAATTCAAAGTATCAACAAGACTGAACAACATGGCGGACTTGCACCAGATTGCATCAATACCACTGCATCCACTTCAGCCAAAATCACTGTTGTGTTTGTCAGCTGTTATCTCAAAGCACATTGATCACTCATTATAATTTGTCTGGTAAATCTGTCCTGCAGGGTCAAGGGGGACGTTTCCATGCATGGACACCACTGCCTATGTGGTATTTGAAATGAAAGCTGGGGAAAAAGATGTTCGCTCACCCTGTCTCTCACTGCCTCTGCCATATCTGATTTACCTCAGTAATTCAATCATATGAGTGTTCAGAGATGAGATTGGAAAACAGAAGCAGCCATTAATGCTGACGTCAACCCAGGTGAGATTAGGCCATGGGATTTGTTACTATGTTGCAGATGGAGAATTGCTGAGCGGATACAGTCTATAGTAGATCAGAAAACAGTGTGTGGGGCGATAGCGAGGCAGAGGACAGACTGACATGGTGTGCCTGTGTGTGTGTGTGTTTGTGTGTGTGTGTTTGTGTATATACAATCGCTGTGCAACCTGTTGACAGATTGCTGTGTGAGGTGGGTACCGAAGTGGAGCGTTGTTTTGACAACCTCTAGAGAAGTAATAGAAAGGGAAAGGTAGCAGTAAATGAAGGACGATGCACTGCCATTCTCTTCTTTAAGCACGTGTACACACACACACACACACACACTCGACTGCTTCTGCATACACACAAACCAGCCGTGTCCTTCAGCATGCTTCCTGTTATTGGGACTGTATTAGAAAAAAAGGACACTGGATTATGTTCTAGCAGAATGGCTTGGAAGCTTTTGACGAGTAGGAAACAAACGTAATATGTTATTTAACTAAATCTGTGATTCAGAGACCCCTATTGTAGACTCAGCAATGCCCTGTGAATGTTAAATAAAAAGACTGATTCTGGCTGTGAATTTTCATTGCGTGTCAGACTTTCTCTCTCCTTGTGACTGTTTGCCTCCTTACGGCCAACGGAAGCCAGACGACTGTTTCATTGTGTATTTCTGTTCACCAGTCGCTTATTTCCGGAGCAGAGGCGAGTGAACTGTCAGCAGACCCGTCCCATATGACACTGTCAGTCAGAGCTGCTGAGCAGACATCCCTGTTGCACACCTCATCCTGTTCAGTTAAACAGCCTCAGCTACTTTCCAGACACCCTCAAAGCACACAGCTGTTTACTGCTGTCTCACCTGTTCTCACCTGTCACAGCAGAGATCTTAGGTTGACTTTCACAGACCAGAACACCTCTGTACACAGTCGGATAGACCTGCAACCAGTCACAGCAATGAAGCATGTGACATATCATGTTAACAAACACTTTAAGTGCAGTGGTTTGCTACCGTGCTGCCATAGCGGTGCTCCACTGTCAGTCATTACATCAACCAAACCAGGAGCGTCACTGGCTTTTAGGGACAGGGGAGGCTTACACACACACTGCAGGTACCAACTGCAAGTGAGGTTGCAGGAAAAAACGTGGACTGGATTTTCAGTGATGTGGGTGGTCTCTATTTGAACAGGTGGAATGGACTGGATAAGGGCGCACTGAAGGGGCTCTCTGGCTCACGCTATGAAGTGAAGGGAAACGGACAGATCTATGATCATATTTAAGTGAATCATGACAGGTTATATGATGATTTAGGGCTGGTCGAAGTCCATCTTTGATCAGCTCTTAGTTAAGCTGCCATAGGCCTAGACTGTCGGGGGACATTTAGACCTTATCCTTCTCTTCCTCTGTCTGCCTTCCCTCCTTCCATCTACATCATATCATTATATCT
>JAFBJQ010001333.1:25525-42503 GCA_016785345.1 Trinectes maculatus
TTTTCCTCACCCTTGTTGAGGGTGTAGGTCAGAGGTCAGAGGATGTTACACCCTGTCTCTTTGTTAAAGCCCTATGAGGCAAATTGCAATTTGTGAATATGGGCTATACAAATAAAATTTGATTGATTGATTGATTGATTTATTCAAACTCATATTCTGGTCACTTTATATTGAATTTGTTGCCACTTTTTTGTAAAAAAAAAAAAAATTAACACCAAATTATTTAGGGGGGCTTAAGAATATTTTAGGGCACCCCTAAAATAGGCCTAACGACGCCACTGAACCAAACCCCTTTTAGATGAATGGTTGTGATTGGGCAGACCAATCTCAGGACAAATGGAAATCAGTGTCAAAGGGATTACTGGTGATCGGGCTATTTACTGTATATGGTTCATTATAAAAAAAGGTTATTTTGAATGACAGAACATTCTAATGACAGAGCACTAGTTTTATTGTGTACAACTACTCCAACCTGATTAACTTAATAAAGTAGAGTAAATCTATGGTCAAATAGAAAAATGTCACTTGTGTTAAATGTGTTTTGCACATTCATATTCTTACATCACTGGTTATTGTGTGTGATTTGACTGATAGGACTAGACATATGACATGGACATCTTAACTTCCCAGTTAAGAAGCAAGACAACATCCTTTTTGCTGATATTTGATAACCTAGGTATTGGACAGAGTCACAGGTCACTGTTGGACACTATGCATGCTGCTTCTTTGTCCATGCAAACTGGTACACACACACACACACACACACACACACACACACACACACACACGCACACACACGCACACACACACACACACACACACACCAAGGCGCATTTTTAGATTGTCCCTGTATGAACCAGAACTCACTGCAGACCAAGATATCAAATGTATGTTTAATTACCATGAGGGAATGAGTGCATGTCTTAAATCACGAGTCAACAATGTTTATAATAATATAATATTTCACTAACGTTTATATTGCATTATGGGACACTCAGCGTAACCTACATTTGTAGTTAGGACATTTTCAAGTGTAATGCAGTCTGTCACAGTCTGAAACCCATGCACCATGTGGGAAATGCAACAGCACAGTGGAACAGCAGACAAGACAGTTAAAAACGGTAGAAATACTGTGATTGTGGTTAAATGTTTAATAACTCCATATTTTTTATTTGCCAAAATGTGCACTACACTGTCTGGTGCAGTCCAAAAGAGGTGTTCTGATTAGTTTTCAGTGTGGCTGCCCACTCATTGACACCTACTGCTTAATGTACCTGATGTGCTTTGGAACAACATTCAATAAATGAATAAAGGTGTCTTTTATCTCTCTGACTTACCTGATGCTGATTGCAACATCAAACAAACATGTATTTGTATTTCATTTTTCATTCTGTGTGAACCTTTGCCCTCAAACACACACACAGGCCATTCTCTCTCTCTCTCCCTCTTCTCTCGTCTCTCTCTTTCACACATACACACACACCTGGTTTTTCAGGCCTCTTTTGATCACTTGTTGGTGCTTTTAGCTTCATCATATTAAATGATAGATGTGCAGTCACAGGATCTACTGTACATGAGGCAAAATAAATCAGTTGATATGAACCAATCCCTCACTGGTGTAGAATGATATGTGCTGCCTCAAGGGTTCTGTTTCCTCAAACATGAGCTTAGCATTCATTGGTCTGTCTGAGTCCAGCAGCAGGTTAAGGCATGAACAACATTATTTTGTATTAAGTACACTAAAAGAAACACTATACAGGTGATTTACCCATAAAGTTCCTACTAACAAAAAAGGCAAATGTATTGGACATAATTCATCCAAACGATACACAACTGGGAAAAATATATTCTTTAGAAATTATTCAGTGACTAACTGATTCCTGCTGTTATGTGGCAGACCACAACATGAAACATAGCAATGTTGTAAAGCAGCGAACATAAAGTCAGGAAAAT
Organism: Trinectes maculatus; assembly: GCA_016785345.1. Classification (NCBI taxonomy): domain Eukaryota; kingdom Metazoa; phylum Chordata; class Actinopteri; order Pleuronectiformes; family Achiridae; genus Trinectes; species Trinectes maculatus. The sequence goes on from JAFBJQ010001333.1 coordinate 27,479, forward strand.
AAACTTTCATCATTCATCATTTACCTCTGTGATAGTTTGTGTATGATGCATGTACAGAGAAAAGCTGCATAGCTTCTTGTCAAACGAAGCTTCCTGTAACAGATGTAATCAATCCAGGATGGAAAACACTTTGTTTCACCTGCTGCTTGTTTCACCTGCTATGCTAATTACAACCCCTCGGATGAATCCCAATCCTGAAGTGAAAAGCTGAAGTGAAACAAGATGGTCTGGTACAAGCGAGATCTCCCTACTCCGTCACCAGCTTGTACCACTCTCACTCTGTCGCCTAGCAACAGAGCTGCAGTTGGACATCTACCTAAACACATGTTGTTTTTGGTTTATTTACTTTTCAAAACTTTTCAGAACACTTGTCCAAGGAACACAATAAATCCTGGAATGTGTTTGGATCCACCCATTTGAACCTTTCAGTGCATCGGTATGGAAGGAGAGATTTGTTGGCCACTTCAGGAAGAGCCTTCAAAAAATGAGACAGCCTGGTCGCCGCTGTGACCCGGTCTGCTTTCAAAGGCAGCCTCTGAGGGATGTGGCCCTTGGATCGGGACAAACTAGGTGTCATGTATCATCTGATGCTACTTCACCAGGTGTTTGTCTGAGTACTGTGTCACCATCTAAACATGTGTTCTGGAATAATAGTCTGTCATATGAACATTCGTATGAGTATGAGAGGTAGATACCTTCAAATTCTACCACATCTTACCTGCATGTGTGTGCGTGTGTGTGTGTGTGCATGCATACGTGTGTGTGTCATTGGTGTAAAGTAGCGCCTAAACAAATACCACATCATTGCAGCATCAGTAGAGTTACGTGTAGGGAAGTGGATCCCTGAGACATGAACATCTGAAAACTAAAACTATTTTGATTCAAGGTCAAGGTCAATGTCAAGGTCAGCTTTATTATTATCCAGAGGGGGCAAATTGTGGTTCATTCTGTGTGTCCACTGTCTCTGTCACTAACCAAGAATGCAATTGATTAGTTTAGTTTTGACACAATAATAATAATAAAATAAATAACACTTTCCATTATTATGATGAGTTTCCTGATCATCTTTAACATGAGGCCATACTACCTGTCCACTCTGGACACCACCTCCTGAGAGCTACTCTACTGGCAGCTTCACAACATTTCATGTTCCAATCATTAACACCTGTCTTGTTATCCTTTACTTTTTGAGCTCTGTTCAGAACAGCAGTCACACAGTGTGTGTAGGTGTGTGTCCAAGTGGAGTTGGCTACAGTTAAGTCAGCCCCCTGCTAAAAGCTCTTGTGTGATAATCTATTTATAAAATAATTGTGTTTACCCGGGAACTTGCCTTTGTGGTCCCGTCTGGCACATCAGGAAACTTCCTGTCTGTCATTTAACCAGTCAGTCTGTGTGCTGTGCAAGTAACTGCACCAGTGAAGATAAAACACTGTTGAAGCACACAAGAAGTTTACGCCGGCAGTGACTCAGTGATGTGTCACTAATTCTTCCAGTATCCTGCAGTCTGAGGATGTTTTTTTCCACATGTCCTAGCCGCATGTCACAGGAGCAGGACAGTGTCCCTGGAGGCTGTGGCTGCATTTTATACATACACACTGTGTCCAAAATCACTCACTCATTCCCTACTCCCTACTCCCTACATAGGAAAAAAAATGTAATGGACTATACAGTGAGCTCAACAGAAAAATCTTTCGGACACTACTTTTGGCACCAGTAATTACGTGCCAAAAGTAGCTGTCGCACAATTAACACGTACCACATTATTGTTGTCTCACACAATACTTGTCCATTTACCAATGCATTTTTATTAAATTAGAGGCTTTTGATTACTGCCCTGTACTTTTTATTTTCATACTTTGTTTTCTATTTAAGCATATTTTCATATTTTATTCTTTTGGCTCTTTAGTAACAGAAACCTACTGGAATGTTTAATTATATGCTGTTTGTTTTACACTTTTTTTCCAGTGAATGTATTGAATGATATGATGTGATTCATGTAAGTGGAGCAAGTCACCTCACCTTTTGATAGCGTTCTTAAACACGGCCTGAATTTTATCACAAACAAATTCAGAATGAACACAGGAATTACAGAACAAAAGTCACAGAGGCACAAACTTAAAGTGTAAGTTGCTTTGCTTTAATTATTGTGCTTTTTTTGGCACCAAAAAAAAGAATTCAAGGCCCAAAGTGGTCGATTTGACATTTTGAGGCAGCGTTCCGCAGTTTGATCCCGTTCATGGTCAACAGCTACTGCAGTGGTCTCGTAATGCTAAAGTTCTTTACATGGAGCTTTGTGTCTTAAAAAGGTTTAAATGAGGCAATGCTGGAAGTTAGACTAACACAAGAAGTGTTAATGCCTGGTGAGGAATGAGAGAGAAGAAAAAAGAAAAAGGGAGAGAATAACTTCTTCTCATGACTTTTGATTTGTCTCTTCCAGCTCGCTTTCTGCTTTAAATGCCCATTTTGCATCACTTCCAGCAGCCTTTGCTCCACAGCCTCTCCTCTCTGCGACAACATGCAGACACCCAGCCGAGACTGTTCCAGCTGTTTACATTGTTGCCGCTGTGGCTGAAATCCTTATGGTACGAGCAGGTGAGCGATATTGGAGCTCAGGGAACGACTGCTGGTGACTGCTTCTGTTCTCTAGATGCTCAGTTCCACAGGCTACAGAAACGCTTCTGACTGTGGTGCTGCAGCCAGGATGCTACTGTTACCACGACGACTGTGTGCCCATTTTTACTATCCATCAGGATCGCAGCTTCCACCTGCTGGGTGTGCCAGGGCATTCCTGATTCACAATATAAACAGCCATGACTGTGACTGCTCATTCTGGCTATTGTTTACGATGCACCAATAAAAATGTCTGCGGCAGTCACCAATTTCCGAGGAATCTATTAGGCAGAGCTGGCTTCCTTTTGTGCATTTGACAGCTTTGATTTTCATGAACCTCCAGTGAAGAGCAAGCCGTTGTGGCCAGGATAACTGCTGCGAAAATATTGTTCGTTTTGTCGCTTTGTCTTCTCTCGATCAGATAACAGTGCCATTTACAAAGGCGAGCCTTGACGTGATACCACACAAATTGATCACTGTCACTTGGTGGGAAATAACCTCGGCAACCGTTCGCAGAGAAATAGCTCCCACTGCATCATTTGTCAGACTCAATGTTCACAGCGACATTACACCTGTAAAAAATGTCTTTTAACAACATGATTCCTTGGCGATTCACTGGAACAGCTCTTGGTTCATGTGCAGGAGTGAGAGTGCGTGTGTGTGTGTTTGTGTGTTTTTGTGTGTGTGTGTGTGTTGTAGCTGAATGTGAGAACATTTTCCTGCAGCCATTTGTTGCAAATGGACTCAATCAGAACAGGGATAGAAGGAGGAAACAATGATGGCAAAGACTCTCTATTTCCCTCTCTGCTCCCTGCAGCTCTGACATGAATGTTTTTCTTTTTTTTACATTCTCAAAACTGACAAAATCTAAAAAGGACCATGTGTCCATTCCTTCGTCTATGTAATAAATGGACAATCCTCATATGCCCAGTAAAAAGCAGAAAGCCACACACAGGCTTTGATTGTTGGAATTGTAATTAACATCTAGACAGAGCTGAGCAACAACACCACAGGCACACACAGGTTTGTGCTTTCATGTCCCATTCAAAGACTTCTGCAGTTCTTCTTATCCTCAGCGCCAAGCTGCTATCAAACATCTAACATGTCTCTGCCATCTTTTGTTTATTACATTAAAAATAAATGCTTCTGTTTCCTGTGCCACCAAATATCACTCACACCTGCCTCACATTTATTCTGGTTGTTGTCATTCTCAGGCCTTCGAGCCACAAGATGCTGTTCAGAGACTCATCACATTACTGCCACACTGACAAATAGTACTGTTCCAAATAAATGTTATGCTGATTTATTACCTGGGCCCGCATTTGACAGACAGCTAGGGGGCACTCACACTGGTTTTATTTGTATGATCTGTTTCATTTTTACTGTGAATAAGACAGAGCCGTTGGAAACCGTTTGTGAATGTGGGGTGGTGTGTTGGCAGGTTGCGTTGGTAGAATCTATTAGAGTTTATTACAAGAGAGTGTAGATGTAGAATGAAAATTATATCCACCACAGCAAAACTAAATATAGAAGGTTTGGTCCATGGTACAGACAAACAGTGAACCTCACATTACCTCATATTTTCTGCATGTGTCTGATGCAAAGAATAGTGTTGTCGAATCAACTCACATTAGAAGATTTACCAGTGTCAATCCATTCACTACATGTACTGTACTGTTAATTCTGCTAATTCTTTATTAATTGTGTATCTTAGACTAAACTATATTGACCTGCTAAGTTTGCTGTAGTACATTATATTTCACCTTCACATTCAACAACCACTGTTATGCATGATAACATTTATAGATTCGAGATGCTCTAACTCTTGTAGCAACCGAGTAGTGGGTGCATGTTTTCTATGTGTGTCTGCAGAGGTTCTCAGTCATCCCCGTCACAGGAGTTGTGAACAGGAGTATGCAGAACATTTTTCTTGACTTTTTATCTCTCATCCGCGATGCAACTACAGTTTTAACCTCCTGGTCCAAATCTCCAGACAGGTCCAGGTGTCACTGTGTTAAATATGCAGGTCACTGACCCGGCCACCTTGCCAGTAGCAGTTCGGATTGTGCAGTGCCTTGGTGCAACCCTGACGCCCTGCCGCCCTGAGCAGTCCATGCTGATACCTTAGCCTACATCTGACACTGCCTCTGACCAAGTTGTGGGGAGTTGGTATCAAGTTGGGTCCAAGTTGTAAACGGTTGTCACCTTGCAGTTCCCTTAACACCCACTCACACCACAACACACCATCTAAAAGACTCACAATCGCAGCCTGTGTCAGTGACTCAAAGATGAGCAGCACACAAATACATTAGCTCCACGGAGGTTTCAGTCTATTGAGGTTAAATAGTTTGCACTGTCAAAACTGAAGAAGCATATTAGAAATGTCTTTGAGGAATTCAGGGCAAATCAGTAGCGAACTTTTATGCACAGATCTTGACAAAAATATCTGCCTATTCTTTTATATGCAGTTCTATTTTATTGTTTGTTATCCTAGTTCTTATTCTATTACATTGCCTGTGGTTATTTTCACATTTCATCTTGACCATTAACCTACTTTTGTTCCAGGTTTTAGAGACTAATGTAACTCTCCTACACTGGCAGTTGTAGCAGTTTTGTGTCTGCCTGTCTTGTGCTTCCGTTTTTCCTTGCATCACCTTACCTTGAAATCAGAGAAGACAGAGCTAACGTGGTAAACTTTACCACCAATACAATAATGCAAATCTGCATTAAAAATAACCCTTTTTCCAACTTTCACGGGTCATGTCTTCAACCTGATTCCATTTGTGTTTGATGAGCACGCGGTGGTGGTGGTGGTGGTGGTGGTGGTGGTGTTGCTGTTTCAGTTCTTAGGTTATATCTCAGATGAGTATCCCTAATGTGATCAAGAGTGTGACTGATAAATATTGTAATTACAAGTATCGGTTATGTCAGATAAGACTCACTGTTGCATCAAGTGTCAAATTGCCATTGCTCCCTCTGTAAACAGCCGTTGCAGTGTGAGATGAATACAGATGTGAGTGGGGTTACAGATGTGACTCGTAGTGGGGTTGGTCACACATATTTGAGCAGACTGGTACAAGGCCTGGATGATCAGTCATGCGTGCTACACACCCTGGAACTTATTCCATTCCTCTGGTGACCTGCCAGAGAGACAAGCAATGGCCTTGTTATCACATTCTCTCATATTGGTGGCAGAAAGAGCAGGTAGGTGTCGAGTGATTTGATTGACAGCAGAGTTACTTGGTGTATTTCACTGCAACATATATTTTCCCCTCTCGAGAGTCATGTGTTTACACAGGTGAACCTGGTGAGGTAAATACTGTATTCACACCCTCTGTAAGGTTATTTATGACCAGTGAGCTAAGATGGCAAATCATAATCGAATAATGAATAAAGCAAGGGGCTAGTTAATAAAATTACAGTATCGACAAGAGGCTTCTTTGACTCCTGTATTTTTGGATCCAATAGATACTAAAGTCATTAAGTGTGATGGCAACATTTATTACAAGTTCACTCTTTGGAGTCCTTGATAAAAAATAGAGTGCATCTTGGGCAACATTAGTTAATGTGAAAGCAACCTGTTCCCTCCCTTATGCACTGTCACCTTGGCTAACGCTTCTCTCCTGAATTGTAACTGCAACCGTCAATACTCACAGAGATACCAGGCTTAGGTCAGCGATGAAAACTAATGAACTGGAAAAAACCTGAGCCCTCCAACTTTCACATGCTGCATCTGCACAAGAGCCGTGGCGGTGATTCTGCTCTCAGCTAATCAGAACAGAATTTATTCATGTGAAAATAAATGCTGACTATAAAACCAAACCAAAAACTTAGAACAAAAAAACGAGATGAAGATAAGATGCCGCCTACACGCTGACCACACTGTGGCAAGCATTTTTTCCCCCTCTCACGTTTCGACTCTGAAGTTAATTTTGACGGTACCTGACATTGTTAAAATTCAGCTACTGAAGGTTGAATTCCTCCTCTAAACATAGATGTGATTAATTACGTGTTCACTTGAGAGCTGCTTTCAAACGTTACTCTCGCGCTTTACTGAAATGAGCTACCTGATAACTGTAGCTTTTCATAAGTTGACCCCTATAAAGCTGCAATATCTCTTTGGACCTCATACACTTGATATTTGGCTTTTAAAGTCTGAACCTTGGGGGCTGGGGGGGTGGAGCAGCTTCTTCCGTCTCAGTGCAGATTAAACGCTGCTCACGTTGGTACGTCAGCCCCTTTGCTGCGTTTACTGTCTGACTCATCTGCCTTTATGCACATGTCTGATTTTATTGTGTCTTATATTACATTGCTGTAGCACTTTGTAACCTCAGCTACAGAACGTGCTATAAAATAAACAAAGTCTGACATGGATTTATTCTCTTTCCCTTCGCTGTGTGCTGCTGCTCTTAAATCTGTAAGATGTGATGCTGCAGATTTGTAACCTGTAAATAAACGTTTGCTAGCAGATGGAGTTCACACGTTCATCTGTCACTCACAACATGAAAAGAGGCCTCACATAAATAACTTTGTTCGAGACGGACGTCAACGCTCAAAATCCAAGTATAGCATCAATGTCCATCCATACATGTTCATCACAACATTAACATCTCATCTCATATTAATGGGTCACAGGAGACAAACTTTACCAGCAAACATCGCAGGGTTGGCAGATGTGTGCGTGTTTTTATCGTGATTTAATCAGAAACTGCGCCTCCTACTGTCATAACTGAGAATCCAGTGAGCTTCAACTCACTGTAACTCACTTCACACTAAAAGAAACCTTCTTTGAATATGTTATTAGTATATAATAACATATATAAGAAGAAGTTCCTCCCTGTTTTTCCGTGGGCATTTTCTGTTTCAAAAGTTGAAACTTTGGAACACAGCCCTTGGTTGGATGCAGCATCTGAGATTTAGTGACAACAAGAGGAAACAAAGCAGTGGTAAGGCTTCTTTCTTTGAGTGTGCCATGCTTTTGTATGGCTGCAAAGGACCTTTGAAAGAAATAACAAACTGGGTGATCAGTTTGAAAGGAATCTTTCTGTTGCAACGCAGCAACAGCTTCGGTACCAACCAAAGTGGCCTTTCATAAGTCGTATCACCACGCTTAGGCTGACAGTACTGAGGGAAAGGGCTTTAGTAGTCTGCAACGCACGAACCAAACAAACCAAACCCTAACCCTAACCCTAACCCACCCCAAACAAAACACTTAATTAAGATGTTCTATGAATTAACTGATTTATTCTTTATATTCTGTCTCTCAGCAATCTCCCATCATCTGCTCATACAATCATTTGATAGGCCTTGAACTGTATGGCCAAACACAAGTTCTAAGGGACTACAGGACTAAAACAGAAGGACTCCTAGACAGTGTATTAGCATAAAGAAGCAGGGCTGTGCGGTCATTTCTGACCAGTTTATATAACCGATAGCTACTCAACATACATAAGAGTTTGTCAGAAGTGCTTTAGCACAACCAGCTCTCTGGATAAGAGGCACTAGGGATCTGACGCTCACACATCGGACACTGAAGCGAACACTCAGATGGAATGACCTCCTCCTGCACGAGGTGGTACAGAATGTCACCATTTCCTTCACTCCGTCCCCCACCTCAACTTTAACAGAATATGATGGAAACATTTAATTTGATGACCAAAGTAATAATGGACACACTGTTTACCTGTTTGTATTAAGTTCAGGACAATGTACAAGCCAGCAGTGGGAAATCCATGACAGATGTACTCAGCGCTCTGCTGCTCCATCTGAGAGGCTCATTTCCCTTTTTAATAAAAACACGCCGCTCCGCGATGCAACGCTGTTTAATTCCACTTTGACGAGAAATCTTTACAGTGCTGAGAGAGAAAATGGAAAAAACAACGAGGCTAATCTGCATTCGAAGATCTTGCTGTGTGAATAAAAACTGTGTAACAGCCTCTGCATAAACTATTGTTCACCTAATAAACAAGCTACAGATGAAAGAGGATTAAAGAGAACTGAAGACTGATGATTATTGGTAATTACTAATGACAGTAATGAGTGACTTGTGGTGGTGTTTCATAGGTCTCACCGCGACAATGAGGAAAATGTACCAGCAGTTGCTGTGCTTTGGATTTTTTTTTAAGGGTCCTAAAGGGGCCCAAGGACACTCAGTGCCAGCCTGAATTAGATCGGACAATAACTGGACCAGAGCAAAAAATGTGGTCTCCTCAAATAGACCCGTACAAGAGGAGAACAATTGGGCTGCTTCTTCGCTGAGGTGGCAGAGGTTATCATTTGTTTACCTCTCAAGCTGCTCCTCATCTAATCTAATTTTTTTTTTTTCTTCACGCACACACTCAGGCACTCAGGCACGTACAGTTAAATAGTTGTAACTGATAAGTAACCAGTATTCTCTCTCACCAACCAGAGAAGCTGATGACGACGCAGAAAAAATAGTCTGGAAAGCCAGACTAGATTTTTTTCAGACTCACTTATTCAATAAATTTAAAACTCTGCCAGTATTTTTATGCAGTAGCTTTTAAAATCGACAATATATGAGCAGTGACACCAGCACTTATAACACATCCTTCTGAATATTACTGTCTTCCTTTTTATTCTCTTGCTCTTCCTCTCTTTGCCTGGCACACAGTTCTGTCCACTGTATACATAATTGCTTTGAGTCATTAATAACCTATTAATATTGATGCATGTTATTTAAATGTGGGGGTTAACGACTCAGTGGACCTCATTAAGGCTCGATGGGGTCAAACTAGGCCTGCAGTCCCACCACAGTGTGCCTGATTGCACTTTTAATAGGAAGCGGCTTTGATTTAAGAGGCTGTCCTTACCAGTTATGTCTGCAAAGATACACTATGTTATCATATCACCCAAACTCTAAAAGAGCACATCTGGCTTTGAGTGCCTGCAGGTGACACAACATAAGCCTGTTTAGGACTGTGTGGATTTCTCCACATGTCTAAGTCAGGTTTGGAGACCTTTCTGTTAGCAGATGTGTTCTAGAAAAAAATAGCATGTTAATTTCATGTTAGAAAGATTATTATTATTATTATTATGTATAAGTGCAGCCTCAGTTCAGAACCAATTACTACTAATATACAGCTGGGCATTTCTCATGTACACAAAGTCTAAATACTTGCTACATGCTCCATACTTTAATATATACATACTTTATACTTTCTGTAGTATGTTGTGAATCGGCTGATTTGGCCAAAGTGAATGACGTAGCTGTGGTGCAGGTTATTGAAGCATCTCACAGAGGCTCTGCAGTGACAAACTGCAGTGATAATAGTGCTCGCATCTGGAGCCTGTATCTCCCACACGCCGCCTGCGTTCACATCATATCTGTAGTTATTTCTAACAACGAGGGGTAAATGTTTGAGTCTGAAGATGAGAGCGAGGCAGCCAGTCGATGTTTGGCACCTTTTAAAAAAAAGACTCCTCGGTACTGTTGACTCACAATCCCCGTCTCTCGCTCTCTCTCTCTCTCTCTCCGGGCGTGTGTGGGACTGAGGCGCACTCTGCAGATGTGGAGGCGGCTGAGCAGCAGCTCCAGCTGTGCTGGGGTCCTATCAGAGCACGACGGAACAAAAAGCTCAAGGTCTTCATGAACTTTCATCTCTGCTTGTACCTCCCTGTTTTATCATCCACCATCTCCATCTCACTTCTCCAGTCAAAGAGTCTGTCACACTGTCAGCTAGACATGCGCTCTCTTCAGCTTTCCTCTTGTTTTCCATCTTTTTGGAAAACTGTCTGTTTGTGTCGTTGTCCTGAAAATGTTCTCACTTTTCTGTCCTCTGTCCCCACCTCTCTTCATCCCTCCTCCCTCCGTCTCACTTTTTATCTTCTCTCTTGCTTGTCACTTTTTGTTATTCCAGTATCTGTGAATACAGACGTTGAAACTGTTCATGAGGCTCAGAGGAACCAGGATGGATATGGTCCCATTGTGCATTATTTCCCATCAGCCCCAAAGTGCATGTTTTGTCATCGCCTGTGTGTGTCCGTGCTGGCATTGTGTTGTCCTCGCAGTGCCACTGCCATCATGTCCAGCAGCCCTGCCTCTGCTCTTGCTTCCATCACCCATCCCACAGAGGTCTTTTCGGGGTTCCCATAAATCATTTCTTCCTCACAGACTAGTTGTGAGTTCGGGCCAGTTCACTTAAATGAATAATTAGGTTCCCCTGCAACACCACCATTGCCTAATTAAGAGCGCAGCCATAAAGAGTTATGGTGGCTGCATTTGCAACACACCTCTGGGATATTAAAAAATCCTCCCTCCAGTCTCCTGCTTTTTTCACCACTTCCTTTTATTTTTTTTCAAACTTTAAATTCAGACATCATGAAAACATGTGGGTGAATCCTGCAAAACATTAAAAAGCTCAGTAGCTTTGTGATATCTTTGTGATGCTTCAGGTAGTGATATGGTGAATATTAATGAGTTCAGCGTTATGTACTATAAAATGTGTGAATTTGGATTTGCCCACTAAATGTTGTCAAGCCCATGTGGAAGTAGATTGGATGCACATGACTTTATAAGCATGTTGACTACAGAGTGAACCCGTGCCCTGAGGTGGAGACATTCTGAAAAGAAATGTTTCATCACCCATTTCCAGGCTTAATGAAATACCCACCACTGGCACTGTTGGCGGGGGGTGGGGGTGGGGTGTTAGCTAAACAAGACTGCATCCAGGCATTTGTAATAACCACTGTTTAGGCCTCCAGTAAGTTAAAGATGAAGAATCTGCTTTTCTTTTCAAAGCTGGCTTCGTCATTTGCAATGCTACTAATTAATGCCCAGTTATTTGCTTTGTTGGCCCTTGCAATGTTTTCATACCCATAATACAATATAAAATGGCACTAATATATATTTCCCTGAAATAATAAAGTAAAAATAATAAATGACACAGACAGAAATAAATAAAATACCTATTTTGGTGGAAGACCTCTCCCTTCTCTTGTCAGCACCAGAATACAATGTATTCTGCAAGATGTAACCAGCAAACAATGGAACAACTGCTGGAAAACCAATATGCAGTGCTCTTCAGTTAGATGAACAGGATTCTCACCTGAATTGCTGGGCTCCACACAATGGTCGTATGGAAGTATTTATCATCACAGTGTAAAAATGTTTATTCTGCTTTTCACACATCACTGTGAAAACTATTTCTGTTTTATTTACCATCACCGAACTTCCGTTTTGCCACAAATTTATACATAATAATATAATGACCATAGCACATTTATTAGACATCAAGAATTGTATGCACAGGATATAAGTGAAAAAAGACCACTAGCCACTAGCCCTCCTCAATGAATCACTCTATACTGCAGGGCATTTCTTCTTTATTACCAGCACCAAACTGCCATTATGTGGCAGCAGAAGACATATTCATTGTCCTGGTAGCAATAACAAATCATGCTGTTAATTTTATGGACCCATTACTGTTTGTTCACAAAAACGACTTTGGTTAAAATAAAAACCGATTTAAGTTTGGAGGCCTTTTATCATCATCGTGACAACAATAAACACTTGGTTAAGGTTAAGTCATACCCAAAAGAAAAAATAACACTGCGATGTAACATCCTTTACTTTGCAGACACATTCCATATAAACACTGCAGCTGAACATGGCTGTTGTTATTAACAAGATAAGATAAGATAAGATAAGATAAGATAAGATAAGATAAGATAAGATAAGATAAGATAAGATAAGATAAGATAAGATAAGATAAGATAAGATATTCCTTTATTTGTCCCACAGTGGGGAAATTTCAACGTTACAGCAGCCACAGGGATAGCAAGAGGAAATGTGCATTAAACAGATAATAAAAGAGTAGTAAAAAATAAAAAATAAAATATAAAGAAGTTGCAACAAAACACTAGACATCTCAGAAAAAAAACTAAATATATCAATATGTAGAAAAAGTTAGGTAAATTTACACATTGCACATGTACTACATGTAGTAGTATACACTATATACACATACATATATGTCTATATATATACATATATATATATCTCCTATATACATATACAACAATGTGCAACAATACAAAATGAGTCATGATGAGCTGCTTTACTTATACATACTTAAAATATATGGTACCAACAAAACTGACACAAAGGTGTTGTAATGTAACGTACCATAATGTAATATGATTTGGTAATAACAAACCTAAAAGTCTCTTTCTCTCTCTGTGGAGCCTTTATGTACTCCATTGTGTTGTAGTGTATAGAGTATATTTAGCATTTGTCCACCAGGAGCCTGCTCAATCATGTGGGGCCTCCTCTGTAAAAGGGACCACAGCTCAGTAACTCTTCAATGACCACTGGCACCACAAGGTTGCTGCAGTTACCTGCAACCTGTGATCATGGAGCTTGAGTGGCCATGCGTAACTATCATTCCCTTTCAGACAGGCTTTGTCCTCTAAAAAAAGTTTCAAAGGCTGGAATGGCCTTTCCTCGTAGCTCTGCTTATACCAGTGTTTGCATGCCCTGACAAAATGATGACACCCTGTACAGAATGATTTGTGTTCTTTACCCTGTGTGGATCCAGAAAGGAAAAGGGCCACTCATTAGTGATTCTGCAGTGCACTGCAGTTTGGACACTTAAAAAGACACAAAATTGCATTGCATGCCACCAGACTGCTAAGAACTGATCGGAGGCCCATGGCCAAAGACAAACGTAAACGTGATTTGAATTTTATTTTTGCTTTTCTATTTGCTCTGGATGCAAATGCAGAAAAACAGCATAATGTAAGTGGTAGAAATTAGATTAGCCATAAGTCGATTCATGATTCTAACCAGTATCTGTCAGTAACTGTTGCACAGATTCATCCTTCTACATAATCTGAACAGGCAACGGAGCTCACAGGGTTATGCTAAATTCACCCGGAAATGTTTCATCTCAGCACATGTGATATCTGTTGGTGGGGCTATTCGTGTGTTGCTAAAAGCACAACACTATTATCACTGTGTTGGTGTTGTTCCTATATCATTATAAAATGTTGCCCCAGGTGCATCATTACAACTGGCCACTATTCTTGCTGTGATGCCGTAGGTTTTAAAAAAAAGGCATTCAAGTCTTTATTAGTAGAGGATATGAATGACAAACCTGCAAGGTCTAATTTAGCCATGAATATTTGCTAAATTTAACTTTCTGTCTGTTCACTAGTGTTAATTCTGCTCTTCTAATTTCACTCTATGGCTAGAGTGAGAATGTGAAATTTAAACGTTTGTAATAACCAGTCAGTTAAGCCAGGAAGAGCTGTGGGGCTAAGTGGTGGCCTCGGTGTAAGCTTTAAGTGCCACCAATAAACCAAAATAATGTTGTTGTTATTGTTTTTTTGTTATTGTTGTTATTATAGGCAGTGTAACCCATTTGTGTTCCATTGAATTACAGGTTTAATATTTACAATTTTCATATGCACTACAAACATTACACGCACACCTGAAACCTCAAGCAGGAATGGTAGTATTTATTTTCTACTTTTCATTCATACTGTGTAATGTTTTCTTCCATTTTTTTTTGAACATTCTTTTTATTGAACATTTTCAGATTTATTACAGTCCAGCACAGTACATACAGATTATATAAGATGTATAGCAAATCCAGAATACATTTGCGGCAATGATCTCCAAAGTCTTGTTAGGTCATACACTTAAGGCAATTGCGCTCCAAGTTCACAAGTACTTTAACACTTCACCAAACTTTGCTATGAAAAGTTCATTCTGACCGTTAATTCGAAATCTTAATCTTTCCAAGGAAATATAATCTGATATCAGAGATTTCCATAGATGTATTGATGGAGGTTCAGCTCCTACCCATTTAGACATAACAGCTTTTCGGCCCAACATAAGCAAAAAATGTACAGTGTTCTTATGCGATCTTAGTGAATCAGGGATATATCCCAATAAACACAACACTGGATTAAGCTGTAGTTGCTGCTTAATTATTACACTAACCTCATCACATACATATTGCCAAAACCTTTGAATCTTTTTGCATTCCCAGAGGCAGTGAAATCTTGTCCCTAAAGCAGTCTTACATTTTGGGCAGTTTGGAGAGGCCCCTGCTGTATATTTACTATACATATACGGAGATGTATAAACATTTTGTAGGATATTATATTGCATTTCTCTGAATCTGTTACATATAGATATTTTTGATGGTAACAGTAAGATTTCCTCCCATATTTCACCGTCTATCTTTGTTTTCAGCTGAGTCTCCCATAGTTTTCGTAGGAATGACAGTCTGTCTGTTCTCAGATATTGCAATTTGGAATAAAATTTGGAGACAAAATGACCTTGTTTAAGACAATCCAAAATAGTCTTTTCTAATGAGTCAAAGCCATCTGGAAGATTGAGGGTATCCATTTTAGTATACACATAGTGTCTGACCTGGAGGTATTTATA
>JAFBJQ010001333.1:42527-68019 GCA_016785345.1 Trinectes maculatus
AATGCTTTTTCTGCATCCATTGTTACTATAGCACTTGGAGTTTGATGAAAATTAAGATAGTGAATAATGTTAATTAAACGTCTTGTGTTGTTTGACGAAGTGCGGCCTCTCATAAACCCTGTTTGGTCAGCGTTAACTATATCGGTCACCACTCTTTCCAGTCGATTAGCCACTATTTTTGAGAGTATCTTTACATCCACTCCAAGTAGGCTAATGGGGCGATAAGAGGCACATTGTTCTGGATCTTTCCCTTTTTTAGGGATAACTATAATATGAGCTAAGTACAAAGATTTTGGGAGTTCATCCTCTTCAAAAGATTTGTTGAACACACGTTGTAGTAGTTTGTTAATTTTACCTTTCATCTTTTTATAGAACTGTGCACAAAATCCATCAGCCCCTGGACTTTTCTCTGACTGGAATGAGGAGATTGCTTTATCAATTTCTGTTATTGTAACAGGTCCTTCCAGCAGTTTAGCTCGTTCATGTGTTAGCTGAGGTATCTGTAAGCCGTCTAAAAAATGACTACTGGTAAGTGTATCATTGTCCAGTTCTGAGGTATACAATGTTTTATAAAATCTCTGAAAACACTCATTAATCTTTGTATTGTCAGTATGACGAGTTTGACCCTCATCAGATATTGCAGAAATAAAAACTTTTTGGGGAGAGTTTCTCGCAAGACGAGCTAAGAGCTTATTTGGTTTATTTCCATATTCAAACATTCTTTGTCTAGCAAACATAATATCAGACTCAGCCTTCTTTGTCAGTAAATTAGTCAGTAGTAACCTTGTCTCCTTTAACTCTTTAAGCACCCCATCCGATTTGGATCTACGAAAATCTTCCTCTAATTTTTTTACTTTATTTTCAAGCCGTGATTGTTCCTGAGTGCGCTCTTTTTTCTTCTTACTAGAGTATGATATAATCATGCCTCGCATATAAGCTTTATAAGCCTCCCACACCCATCTTGGATCAGTATCATTGCAGTCATTTGCTTCTAAATAGAGGTCTGTCTGCGTTTCCAAGAATTTAATAAAATTATCGTCATGAAACAGTGATGTATTAATTTTCCAAGAGAATCCTCGCTCTGCAGGCCTAAGAGGCCGCATTTCTAGAGTGACAGGAGCATGGTCAGAAAGGGCAATGGCTCCGATGCCAGACTGTTCTACCAAATGGGCTAGATGTCCAGATATAAAAATATAGTCAATTCTTGAAAATGACAAGTGAGGTGGAGAATAAAATGTATACTTTTTGTTATTAGGATTCATGTATCTCCAACCATCTAATAAATTCAATATCTCAAGCCAATTTTGTAGTGCTCTGCCAGGTTTTGACTGATCTTTATGAGGGGGGTGTTTATCTAAAGAGGGGGAAATATAACAGTTAAAATCACCTCCAATTATCATATTTGTACAGTCCATTTCAGCAATTTTACTGAGTAGGAGGGCAAAAAAGTCCTCGTCATAGACATTAGGAGCATACACATTGCCTAACAATACTGATTCTCCATATAGCTCTCCTTTTACTAGAACTATCCTTCCATCTGTATCTTTGTAACTGTCTTTAACTGTAAATGGCAATAATCTATGAACTAGTATAATTGCACCCCTTTTGTTTGTAGAATAAGATGTAAAATATACTTGTCCAACCCATTCCCTAAGATATTTTTTGTGCTCCTCCTCATTCAAATGGGTTTCCTGGAGGAATGCAACCTGAACGTTCTCCTTTTTAAGATAGTTCAGAACCGCCTTTCTTTTGACAACATTATTGGAGCCCTTAATATTCCATGTACAAAACTTAATATTCATGATAATGTAGCATTATATCGTGCTGCACTGTCTCATTTACATCATACCATAATTTTGGATATGCTTCTAATCTGAAATCTTGCCTGGACCGGAAACAAAGAACAATAGAACAGTCCAAGCACAAACAAACTAAGCTTGGATGATACCTACCTAACATGGCTAAAACAGAGCCAAGAAAAAGAAAAACAAAAAACAAAAACCTTGTCATACTCTAGCTATATCAATACAGCTGAGGGGGCAAATGACCCAAAGCGAGAGAGAAAAATAAAAATAAAAAAGGAAGAGCATGTCGGGTCTTCCCACCTGGATTATGTCCTAACCATAATACCAGCATGTCGACGACTAGTGACGAATAAACAATAATGATACACAGCAACATAAGTAGGCAGAGAAATATCCATGTATACGTGTGTTTACCTTAAGATGAACAGAAGTTGTTTTAATGTTATATAGTTCCCATTGTCCATTGTGCGAGTCGTTCTCTGCTCATTTGCATAAGACGTCTTTGGCAGATATAATTTCCCTGATTACCGATGGATCGATAGACACTAGGTCGGGAGTGTCTTCACGTAGTCGTTTATTTCCTTCATCTGTCTGCCGGTGGATCCCCCTGGAGGTCCCACACGATGAGCTCGTTCAATTTTCAGCCGCTTTCCTTGCATGTCCATGTTCAAGACCTCCGGAATCCATTTCTCAAAAAACACGGGTGGATTCTTACCTTCAGTGCCTTCTTTCAGTCCAATAATTTGTACGTTTTGTCGTCGACGCTGGTTCTCATATTTCTCGAGTCTCTCCATTGCTTTTTTCAGCGCTGCTTCCAGCGATTCAAGCCGTGGTGTATTAGCCGCTGCATTATCCTCCAAGTCGGAGACTCGTTGTTCCACAGATCCCAGTCTATCAACTATTTTGTCTAGTTTTTCTGACATCTCTGTGACCGGCTTCAGGATATTAGCGAGTGTCGTATCCAACATCTCCTTAATATTACGCGTCACCTGCTGAACCACTGCGCTGTCGTTGTTGGGGCTGGAAAACTCTCTTCCCCCCCTTTCTTCTATTTTAAAAAATAAAAATATAATAAAAATATAAGTAAGTTTGAATTGTTATATGGAAAATGATGGAACGCAAATAAAAATAACTTAAATACATTTAATGTCTCAAGGAAACTTTGTGGTTAATATTGTGTTCAGATGATTTAGGTTTGTTTGTAATGTTTTTTTTTAATTTTGAAGCTGCATTGTTTTTCTTATTGTGCAGGACCAAGTTCTGCTTTATGTTCAAACAAGTTCTCGTTCAATTGGTCTTCAACCCGGGGTACGCAAGCCCCTTAAGAGGTCCATGGAGGTACTGCAGCGGGTCCACAAAAATATTTCATCTGGGGCATTTTTTCTGCATAATTTTATTTGCACATGTGTAGTGTGTGTGTGCGTGCGTGCGTGCGTGCGTGCGTGCGTGCGTGTGTGTGTGTGTGTGTGTGTGTGTGTGTAAAATGGGGAGTGATGGCCAAGAGGTTAGTGAGAGCAAGCTTGTGAGTGAAAGGTCGCTGGTGCAAATCCCTGAACAGGCAGGATAGTTGGATGTAGTGCCACCATCCGTCCCCACCCTCATCGGCAACATTGTGGGCCCTTGAAGAACGCTTTAACCCCCTTATTGCTCCCTTGCAAATTGTTCCCTAGGCCCTAGTGTGTGTGTGTGTGTGTGTGTGTGTGTGTGTGTATGATGGTGGTCATGTAAATGTAAACTGTTTGGTCAAAAATGGGCCACCATCTTCTTGTGGTCTCTTTGTTGTTAAACATAGAACTGGGTCATTTTTACCCCAAAGCCAACACAAGAGATACAGGATATGTACAGATACAGATATAATTATTTCGAAATATAGACTGTGCTGCTATATTTTTTATGCCACTTTGCAAAATTACAAATGTAGAAAAGGGCATGGAGTGCAAAATTACAAATGTTGAATGGAGTGATACAAATTCATTACAAAGAAAGGCAGAAAACATGTCGCGGGCTGATGTTCTATTGAAAGAAAGAAACATACTATTATTGATCCCACAGTGGGGAAATTCATTTTACTGCATTGCTTGCCCCCTACAGAAAGCGCCCAGAGAGCAAATTTGGGGGTTAAGGGACTTGCTCAAGGGCCCAAGGTGGTGGACGGCAGCAGACAGACGGCGCCTCTCCCGATTTTTCAGCCAATCCGGGGTATAAACCGACAACCTCATGTTCCCAAGCTTGATTCTAGCCCAGGTCTGGGCTCGTGGCGCATCACCGAAGTTTTCTGGCCGAGGTGGGATTTGAACCAGCAACTTCTGGGTGCAAAGCCTCTTGGTCCCAAGCCTGCTTCGCCACCACCTCCCCAAACTGAGCACAGGGCTCGTCCGGGATTTGAACCCCGGACTTCTCCCACTCAAAGCGACAATCATACCCCAGGACCAACAAGCCGTCAAACATTAGGTAAAGCACCTGTGCCAGTATGAGAATGACCACAGCTGTCCTCACACTGTGTAAAGACGAGACCGTTTCTCTGTCAATGACAGCATCATCATTTTAATGGGCTACACAGAACACCAGCATGGTGGACATCCAATTGGAAGCAAATGTCCCTTTAACAATCTGCTGTATCATAAAAGGGATTTAAAAAAAGGTGAGTAATTACAAAAGAGACAGTCACTACTACCAGACCCAGACCCAGAGAAAACAGAAGTAGAGGTTTGTCTAAATACTGTACCTAGTTACAACTTAAATTACATTTGTGCTCTGCATCGCTCTGGAGAAATAACTTTGCATCACAACTAATTCCACATGATCTTACAGAAGACTGTTATTGACCGATCTTTTAGCATTGTTTTCTTTCACACTGAGTAGGGGGATGAAAGTTTGCAACATGAGCTACTCCACATGAGTAAACAACACACGTCACAATTACCAGAGGAAAGCATCAGCCCACTAAGAGTGGACTAACTTGTACTGCGTAGGTAACTGAGTTCACGGAGAGGCAGGAAGAGTGATACGCCGTGTGGAGCATTGTGTGTATGCATGAAAACCTTGTTGGAGTTTATAACTGCAGACGTCCTTCACAATGGGCGATCAGCAGCTGTCACAGTGTGCTCCTGGCATGTGTCAAATGATGCTTCAGAGCATAAAGCCGGATGTGGGATCACACAGGCGACTTGGGTCGAAAATAAGACAATCAATGAGCCAGAGAATCAGCTGACCTTTCATTTTGCTCACCTGCCGTCATTTGTCTGCCTCCTAATAGAAACTGCACCATGGAAGATTAAACAGGGAGATGTGGCCGGCCCTCGTTATGGACTCTCTCAGAGGTAAATGTGGTGCTGCAGATTTCCAGTTCAGCTGCCCTTATGTGTGAATCATCTGTAGCTCCCTCCCTGGGAATCTCCACTCTAATCAGATTTGAAGTAATAAAAGTGAAGGTTAACCTCTGTAGCCCTGTGTTTTCTGTCCGTTTCCTGTCAGGAGGGAGTTTGTAGTTGCTTGATCATCCAAATATTGATTTATATCTCTGTAGCAGCTTTGCCAGGATACCCGATGAAGTTTTTATTTTTCTGTATTTTGTTTTGTTTCATTTAATCACTACCCTTGCAGACACACACACACTCACACCCATACAGAGCTATGTATACATGTGCACAAATAGACAGACATGTAGATACAGTGCACTTTACTCACACTATTTAATCATGTTTCTGTTTGCCTTAACATTTTGAATTTATCATCTCATCCCAAACACAGATATGGAGATTTCAAGGAGGTACTACGAATCCCGTCTAGTCCCCTTGTTGCTAGGCTCCCAAGTGCTCTCCATCATTTTAAGATTTACTTGCTTTCTTCATTTTCATTTGCAATCAAGTACCAGTCCCCAAATTGTGAGCATGACTCAGAAATTCTCACATTTCTCCTCTCACAGCAGCACTATACAGCACGACTTCAGAGTTGATATACCCCGGTGACATTGCATCAGTTCAGCCACTAATCATCACATACATACATAAAGAGTACAAACAGCACAGGCACCAGTACAGCAATTGAACAACCTCAAATCATGGACCTGTTATAATGTTGTGGCTGATTGCTATAGTTTTGGACTGAGAGTGAATGATGACAGAGACAACCTGCTGGCAGGAGGAAGTTGGCCGACCTTGGATAAGAGCAGCAGATTGAATCACCATGCATGGTCAGCCTCTCAGCCATCTGCTGGTACTATGGGAATCTGGTGTATAGATCCCCCCGCTGGAGCGGCCCCAGCCCTGGCCTGGCCTGGATACCGTTCAGGTGGCTGCTACATATGCCGTCATCCCTAAAATGGTGTCCAATTACATTTTATCCAATGTATTTACAGCCGGAAACAAAGAAGAGTTGGATTCACAGTTGGACAGTGGGTCACTGTTGGTTTTATCTAGGAGGACTTCAGGTTATGGTGCCCCAGGACCCAAGGTTCTCCAATGTTTCCCAAGTGACTTAATTTATTTTCTCACAACAATAATCCCTTTAAAATTGCAGTATCAGAAAGGTCAAAAACGAACATTATAATATATAATATAACAAAAATATAAATCACAACAACTTACCATGCATATTTTATTAATCATTTGTGTTTTTTGAATAAAGACTGTTAAAATAGATCATTAAAGCAGCTTTATTGCATGCATTCTCTGTACATAACTGCTTTTTCAAAGGGTTAAACTTCATTTTCATAAAGGGTGACAAACATATTGTTATTAACATATGTTATACATTGTTACAGCTGTTATTTTTGGGATCAGTAACTTTGATATTGAATGTTCATGCTTTGAAAAGAAAACATGGTGCTCAACATCTCCAGTCCAAACTTTAGCTCACCACCTCAATAGGGGGAACGATTCTGAAAGTCTCCACTGTAAGCTCACAGTAACAGTGTCTGTCAGATCCACGGTATGTTTTCATTAGTACTGATAGACTGAGGGAGACAAAACAGACTCTGCTACTGCAACAACATGTTACTAAGATGTTCACCTGACTCCAGCATAATACTGTCTGAAGTAAGGCAGTGTGTCTAATGAGATCATGGCCCCGCTGTGTGGCATACATACTTCAGACCTCCTTCATGCCCATCATCAAGACACGGTGAAACAGGGTAAAGATTGAATTTTCAAACTTACCCTGAAGCAGCTGTGTAATCCACATGGAACATTTTTGCCGACTGCTGCGTTTCTCTTGTGCTGTGCCGGTTTGCCATAAGGAGGTCTGGTAAGGCTGTGGTCTCTAAAGACTGCTCTGCGATGGACCACAATGGATCCACATTCAGGCTTTGGACAACTAAATGCCAGAATGGAATCAGTGTACCCAGATTCTAGCTAAAGTGGTAAATATATATTATACGTATAGCAGTAATGTACATTTATTTACATTTTTAAGATTTTGACTGAAATCAATCAGCACATTGCATTGAAGGATAGGTCATGATTAGACCTTGTGGTATGATGTAGTCACCATCACCATCACTCTGTACTTAATGCAGTATATATTCAGTGATAAAGGTAAATTGAAAACAATGAGCAGAAAGGGGGTTGAAATGCCCAGGCAAAAAGAACGAGGGTCTTTTCACGTCTGAAACAATGCACAGCTGATCTCTCCCCATTGATTTTGTCCCTTACCATGCCTAATACAGTAAAAGCTTCTTAAAAGTAAAGGCTTAATCTAACGAACCCCAGATGACTAGACTTCATTAGAGAACTGATTATGGGGTTTGTTCAAGGCCACTTTAAGGGGAAAAAAAGTTCACCTTAATATAAAGTGGGGACAATGGAAACCAGTGTCAGTCAGAGAAATCTGATGATATGGGCAATCCATAATACAAGCTAAGAAAAAAACACACACAAAAGAGCTGGAATAGCGGTTAAAATGGGAAGGTAACATGTGATGGAACTGAAGTAGCCACTGACAGAATCCTAATAAATGTTACTAAAGGTAGTGATTCTTTCAGTAATTATTAGAGTGATTTATACACTGCTCAGCCAAGAGATGACACGGTCATCAACAGTAGATTTTCTTTACCCTACTTAATCTTTCACTTGTATCTGATGAAGACAGAATTTATGAGTAAAGCCTTTTCTCTGTCTGAGTTATCTGAAGCTATTAAATTGTAAACCTCACATAAATTTCCCAGAGAGTTTGGTTTTCCCCTAAGTTCTAAAAAGAATGTACAAAAATCCAAATAGCATTTTAAATGGATGTCTTTCAATTAGCCGGGAAAGAATGAATTACTGCATGATCTCCAGGAGACCTGACTGGCCTATGCACCAGGGTATGCTGGTAAGACAGTCACTTCCAGAACACATTTAACTCGCTGAGCTTGTCGCAGAATAGAATCTCTGCATCCTGACCTTAAAAAGGTCTCGGTCAATATCAGAACATTGGTTTAAGATCAGTATTTTCATGTGGTTCCCTAAACTAGAGCAACAATGCACATTATTAAACATAGACATTTTCATTTAAAATTATACTAGAAGTAGTATAGTTCGTGACATATCATCCTTATGGTCAATCATGTCAATCAACAACAAAAATTATTTTCTTATATCTTGTCTGAGGTGGGAAAGGGATTTTGGTACAAACGTAATAGTCCAGCCACAGATCAGATATAAGTCAATTTAATTAAAACTTTTCTATTCTCTTCTATTTATCTCAGCCAATCCAGGAGCAAAGGCTTCAACCCCAATTTCTCATTTTTGATTCATATGCTGTCTACTGGAGGGCACTTTCTGTCATTCCACTTATAAGTGCAGTAAACTACAAGGTTTTCTGTGAAGCCTATATATATATATATATATATAATTATACTTTTACAGTACATATAAAATGTCTTTTGGCCAACCTCTCAAAATCAGTTCTTACACATTGTGATTCCATTAGGCTTACAGAAATCCAACTATATTCTTTTTTTCCCCTGTAATGTTAAGTGAGTGTCTATGGGAAGATGGAAGATTTGGCAGTATCAGACTCAACAGCACAACTCACAGATGAAGAGCAACATCAGGGTTTTAATTGCAAACATAGTCAGGTACACAAAGAACACACAAGGAGCTACACAAGAGAATTACAGCAGGAACAACTTCACTGCAGGAAGACAAACTGGCAAAGAACATGGGGGAGCTCCAGGCATATATACACTCAAGAGGACGGGGACAATTAGACACAGGTGAAATTCATCAGGTAATCAAAAGGATGGGAAGTAAAGCAAAATAACAACGACAAGACAGACCTCCACAATAAAAGAGGAAATACCAAAAACATAAGACACCATGACAGAAGGTTGCACAATTTGATTTCAATGCCAAAAAATATAATCTAAATACAAAAACAAACAAACAATACAGAAAATCAAGAGTGAAAGATGATACTGACAGTTTGCTGGTATGTAGTTATGCATAGTAAAAACTTTACTTTACTTTGTTTTTGCCTTACTGCCATACACAACCCTTCAAACCTCATTCTCATTGGAATTAATGTTTTTGCATTTTTGCAGGTTTTACACAAACTAATAGCCAGACAATCTATACTGTTCCTGTTGTCAGGCTTCATCTCGTGACCATGATGACCTGTCACTGTGAGGTTCTGCATGCTGGTTATGATGGAATCAGTACTCCATCCTTCTGCAGTGGAACTTGTCATTAAAGCAGTTCCTGCAGACCAGAATGATTAAGAACTCTCCCACTGCTTTATTACAATGAACAGAGAAACTTTCTCTCGTGGCCATTATTCAGACACAAAAACAGCAGGGCAATTGTTACATCAATACAGTTATATATGCAGGCACGCTTCAGGGCTCTGCTGTACTTACTTACCAATACCACATCCTACACCTTCCCCTGCCCTCAAATGCCTCTACATTAGGTCCGACTCAATCATTCTGCAGTTACAGACTATATTAAAAGCACAGAGAGCCCATTTAGCTTTAGATCAATCCATTACTGGGTGGCCTCACACACTGCTGGACTTGTTTTTAATTAATAAGATGCCCAAAGTTACGCTACCAAAGATACGGCTAATAATGTTAAATGTCCAACAGAAAACACTGTGGCGGTGATTTTGGGAAGGCCATGATGTTAGGACTGGTAACTCTCTCCCTCGATCACTTCTGAAATCAGAGCAAGAGAGGGAGAGACCTGAGCTGAGAACACTGGACAACAAAGGTACGCTGATTACGAAGCTGAGTTCAGAATTTGTCCCCAAGATTTAAAGTTATGGGCGTGCTCAGGTTTTTCAGAAACATGCAATTTGCGATGTCCAGCTGGTACGTAACGTTTTGCATCTATTTACGATTGAGGGTAAAATACAGTATATACTGTCAAATTAATTTATCTTAATCTTTGCAGCATTTACATGGTATATCTGATGCTTGGTAAATAATATTTATTTACATACACACCTGGTATGCCTGTTTGTATCTAAAGAAATCTGAATCAAGATTTGGAATCAGCATGCCTGATATATTATATATTGTATTAATATGTGTCAGCTAGAATTGTTTCAGTAGCAAACAAAAAGTACTTTTTTGTTGACCAGCCTCACTTTGAATTCCAAAGAAATGATGTGGGGCATCTTCTTGTTTCGCTGTGGAAGTGACTGATGTGATTCGAACGTGTCAGCTCCGCTGTCGAAGCAAACCGCTGCCTTATTAGTGTGGAAATCACTGGCTGATAAAAAGCACTGTGGTTTGTCAAGAGGCTCAGAGCAGCAGAACCCTCCAGCCACTGCAATCAGAGACTGAATCCGGGCCTCTGCCTTGGCAGCTGACCACCAAGTGAAATACTACTTGGGCTTGCAAGTTTTATAAAGCCTTGATTAGCGCACGTTTGCTGCACTCTATTGCAGCCGTGCCTACATCCTTAATCACCCAGCAGAAAATCTTTGAGGGCTTAAAGCAGCAATTACAGTAAAGTCAATCGATAATGACAGGTTTCGGAGGAGACCAAATGACTTTTAATGGATTTTAAAAGGTGACATAAATAATGCACAGGCTTAGGTGTATAATTACAGCTGAGTGCCAGCTGCTGTTTAACCAAATGTATGTAAAGAGGGATATTTCTTTCCTTTCCCTCTTGCACACACACACACACACACATTAAAAAGAAGCGCCGTGTCAAGGTCGACCTCTCTTATGCAGCACTGTGGCCAATGAAAGCCAGACTGTCAATGCAAATGAACAGCATCTAACACCCAAAGCCTCGGGTCCGGAATGCTTCCTCCCTGGATGCTGCACACAGGCCAGAGTGCTGTCTCCACTACTGCACCACAGCAGTGTGATACATTAAGTCGAAGTTGAAATTCACTTGAGCCCTTTTCTGAATGAGATGTTAGCGTGCGGATGGCATCAGACACTAATCCCAGCCAGGTGTCGCAGCAGCTTTATTTCAACAGCTGGGATAATTACACACGAGAGGTGTGAAAAAGCAAGAGGATCAAATGAAATGTCAGCGTATCTGATGAAAAGCTCGCAAGCTGAAGTTATATTTAGATTTCATTTGTTCTTTTGTTGCATTTGTCTTTTGTGTTTCCTCAGGTTTCCCTCCTGTGTCACTCCTCTGTACCAGCTCTGCTCAGGACGTCAGGGAAGCTCTGGCTCTATAGGTGAAAGAAAAGCATTTTTTATTTACTTGCGATTAAATACAGTGTCATCTCAAACTGTGCAACGTAACCATGCTCCATTAACTCTCCCTATGTGCCAGTGTCTCATCTCCTGCCCCTCATGCTGCGACTTTGACATAGCAACGGTGACAGTGGCAGGGGGGAAGAATTAAGGAAAGTTTCTGTGTGTGCATGTGTGTGTGTGTGTGTGGCTCTGGCTTCCTCGCACCACCCGAAAACATGCACTATGGGGGTTAGGTTGATTGGCCACTCTAAATTGTCCATAGGTGTGAGTGCGAGTGTGAATGGTTGTCTGTCTGTATATATATTCTGTATGTTTGCCCTGTGATAGGCTGGCGATCTGTCCAGGATGTACCCTGCCTCTCGCCTGAAATCAGCTGGGATCAGCTCCAGCTCCCTCCACAACCCTGAAAAGGATAAGCGGTAAAAAATGGATGGATGGATGAATGAATGAACCTCCCGTCCCCCAGTGGCAGGAATGCGGTTTTGATTTTCTTCTTCTGTTACAGATGCTTTCTAAGTGTCCAGGGTCAATTATGACTCAAGTGGCTGATTCATCAGCGGCGAGTGGTTGAGAACGTCCTTGGAGCCATGAGCAGTAAAGATCAATGAGCTCTCTCCAGTACATTGACAAGAAGCTATAATGACACGCTGCTCTCCTTTAGTTAAAACAAGGCTTCTGTTAAATTAAGGGCAGAGTTCAGGTGGTGACCTTTGACATCATCAGCGCTCAAGCACGTGAACTCTAATGCTCCCATCAAAAAGTTCAACAAGAAACTTTGATGGAGAGTTTATACTCATTATCCAGCAGTGACAGAGCAAAGTCGCAAGTTTGAATGATTGGATTTTTCTTCATCTTTTCTTCTTCCACCTTTACCCTTAGTTATTATTCAGCTTCCATCACTTTCTATACGTGTTCTGTCCAGAGGAGAGAACGTCTATATGAAGGACATTTGTTTTCATAGCTTAGACATTTGCAGCCACGAGGGAAAATATCAAAATCAATTGAACAAATTAAGAATATTCAGACAACAGTTGTGGCTGATCAGAGTGCGTGGGCTGTGACAAGATATGGATCTGAACACATCACTGATTAGACTGGGAAATTAAATCATTTACCAGTATTACAAGCTCCCTGTTTTTCTGGATAGCAGCTGCAAATTGAAATTTCAAGCCATATTCATACAGCCGTGAAAATGATAGAGTCCCATGCTCTGAGTGGACGATGTGTTTCCGGCACAGCACTGAACTACATGAGAGCGGAAAGACAATAAAATCACCGTAACCATCGAGACAGCTAGCTTACGGCAGGAGGAGAAAGGTTTTGGTTTTAGTCCTGCCTCTAAAATCAATGATATATTTATTGCCGCCTCATTAGTCCTTTGTTTCTCTGTGTGTCTCTGTAAGTGTGTGCGTTGCAATACTTTTATATGATTCTGATGATTCATGATGAACAATCACAGCTTGACAGCGATCCTCCCGTTAAACAGGCAGGGCGAGAGGTGCCGAGCAGAGGGCTGACAATTCGGCAATAAAATGAATGCAAATGAAGCCACAGGTTATTACGACTGTGCGAATGTGGTGTGTGTGTGTGTATGTGTGTGTGTGTGTGTGTGTGTGTGTGTGTGATCCAGCCTCTGCGGTCATGTTGATGGTCTCGCTGTGGAAGCACAGCTGTAATGAGAGGTGATCAAGTGTGGCACACACAGTGTGTAGAACCCCCACACTCACCCTGCCTGTCCACTCTCATATCCACTCAAACACAGACTCGCACATACACATTACTGTACATGGAAGGACTCGTTCTGTGGGGTACTAACGAAACCATTAGTCTCTATAGTAATACACCCTCCTGCATAATCAGGGCAGGTATTAGTTAGGCTTGGATAAGCACATGAACTTTTTAGTCATAGAAGAAGAGGAAAGGAGTTTTACAGGATCTTCATTTACAACAGTATTAATTACTGCTTTCTGACTATCATACAATTAAAAAAACTTAAATAACTACATATTTTGAAAAAAACAGTTTTTTTCCGGCCCAGGGCTGCAAGAACGCCAGAAAAAAGGCGGAGTCATCACTCACACATGATTATTCTAATTATGACGTGACACACAAGGTGCTGAGGTTAAAGGTCTTCCCAGCAATGTTAATATAGACTTTGTCTTTACCTTCCATAGAACTGGATCCATTCAAATGAGACAGCTAATGCTTGTGTGCCAAACCTGTCAATTATCCACCAGTAGTTAAATGAACGTGAACAGAAAACAACACTAGAGACAACAAGGCGAGGCTAACTTCCAATTTCAAAGTGCAGGACAAACCTAAATGCATCATGGGCCTCGGTAAATGCTGTCTGTTACAAAAGGACGTGCGTCTTCCAAAGAGGAAGGATATGGTGGAACAGTGTCCATGGGCTACGAGGCTGTGACGTGCTCATCAGCGAGAACATGTCTCCCAGCAACGCCAGCTCTCAAATGTGAGTCAGTCACTGCGCAGGGAAACACCCAACCTCAGGCTGGAAGCACAGATGCTTTATTTCCCACAGATACTGGATCTGCTCAAAATCTGCCTACATCCTCTTTGGTTTCACAACAGCTGCAACATCATTTTTGCGTTTCCTTATGCTAAAGCTGTGTTTTTTCCTTGTGTTTATTTCAGTTCTATAATTTGATTGTTATATCACTAGAGCTCTTGCTCCTTTTTCACAGACACTACAATATTTAATTACTAAAAAAATGTAATTACTTTAAAATAAAAACTGTACAACTTAAAAAAAAAATACACGAGAACAAATCCACAAGAAAAAGCAAAACTACACATTCAAGAAAACATCAAACCAGCAGGTGGTTAATATAGCCCTAACTGCAAAGCCCTGTTTGTCACATTGCTGAATATTACCTTTGTTCCCCAGTATAGTGGTAACTGTCAAACCATATGTCAACATTTAAAATCCTATTAGCAATTTTAAAAGCTAGAACTAGTTTGGCAAAAAAACAACAACAAAAAAAAAAACAACATCATGCAAACATGTCAGAATTGAACATTTTTACCAGTGGTCTGTTTTCAGTGATGTAAATGCAGTTTGTGTGGATGAAAGACACAAAATGCATAAAATGTGTTACAGCACGA
Source organism: Trinectes maculatus (assembly GCA_016785345.1). Lineage (NCBI taxonomy): Eukaryota > Metazoa > Chordata > Actinopteri > Pleuronectiformes > Achiridae > Trinectes > Trinectes maculatus. The sequence continues at coordinate 57,108 of JAFBJQ010001333.1, forward strand.
AGCACTGAGGTACGATGGAAATGCACCTTTGTTAGGATTCACAGCAATTTGAGAAGCCAGAATGTCCAAAAAGAATGCAACACATTTCTGGACTGGAGATGTCTTCTGAGCAGTAAGGGTTTATATGCGGACACTTTGCTTTGATTGATTCAAGCCTGAGTCACTGGCAGACTGACAGTTTGTACTTTACTTATTTACTTTTTCTTCATCTCTCTGTCGAGCTAAAATAAAAATAATAAAAAAGCTATCCGTCATCTTACACTTTAACTTCACTCAGTCATGCAGGATTCGAGGGCGTGACATCATTAGTCAGACAGTCAGGCTGCCAAGGACACACATCCACTGTTGTGGTTCAACCTAAAAGCAGCTCGATAGTGGCCCCTTCTGAGGGGGGCCCCGAGGCGGTCGCACCCTTTTTCTCTCCGCTCAGGCAAAGAGGGAGATGAGGGAAATGGAGCATATAAGGGCAAGTAGATAGATCGACTCTCCTGAAACCAAGAGACAAGCAGAGACAGACAGACAGACAGAGACACACACACACACACACACACATACAGGAGGGCAATCTGAAATGATGTGGCCAGCAGATACATTGTCTTCTCTGTTATTTGTACTGTGGGTGTAGTGTCCCAGTTCAGCTGTATTTCATGTGCCACTCACTAACACACTGTCTAATTGGTGTTTAGCCTTAATGAGACATTGTTCCTGTACCTGACTCACAAATGAGCCTGCCGATCCCCCTCTCAGGTGCACGTCTTTGGATAAGGACGTGTGATTGGTTAAAAAAAGGATCACAGAGCAGGAAGTGAGTCCTCTTCAGTTGGAAAATTTGAAGTTTTTTAACTTCACAAATCTGTCCATTTTTTACCTACTTACACTAGTTTACACATTAATACCAAACCCAGCTGTCAGTCATAAATAAGGGACAATACGCAACAGTCAGATTTTTACAAACTTAATTCCGAAGTTTGGAAAAGAATATAATATTTTTTTCCGAAATAGATGATGACTACATGAAACCTAATCAGACATTTTCACTGTAACTGTGCTAATAGCTTGCAGGCATGTGACATGAGTGCCATAGGCGTTGTGCTAAAAACAGTCTTAACATCTCAGCTGCTTAAGAATGATAAAAAAATAATGGAAACAAAACAGTCTTCACTTAGGTTTCATATGCATGAGAGCCATCATGTCTGCTGAGTTACGAAGGATCTATCATTTAATTGTTTTTATCGCAGCAACGACCAGCAACTCACGCCACATCATGGGACGAAAAGTAGAGTTGAGGTTTCATTTATCACTGTGAGATTTTAGCATTTGCTTTGACTCCAGTCAGGAATGTTACACTGACTCCTGAGGACATTACTCTCAAAATAAATCTATATATCAGTCTGGCTTCTAAAGATTAAACACTGCCCTCAATGGGGAATATTTGCAGCAATGGATTTTGAAGCAAAGTAAAGTATGGATCAACAAAAATAACCACGTTGCCCATGATCAGTGAAACAGTGGGGCTCTCTGATGTGCCTTTAGTTCTCTGATAACTCTGAGGCTCTTGGGCATTGGGGGAATAATAGAACCTGATGACGGCTTCCCAGGAGACAATATTAAGTGTTATCTGGTGTTTGTGCCATGTCATTAACGTTCTTGCAAGTATTGCATGTCGTTGTGTAGGGGAACACAAAGACATGAAGGGAACTCTCCGCTAAGTGCATTAAAAATATCTGCAGAGAACAGAAATAAAAATTTGGCACTGACTACCATATTCGGTGCATCCACCCATACAACGGATTACATAACAGAATTCAGGATTGCCCTGGAATATTCATTGAACTTGTTCCTTTCTTTAATTGCAGCCAGTACAGCTATCTGCACTCAGACAGTTCTTCAGTCAAATAGTCCAACCACAGATGCACACTCGAGAAATGGGAATTAATGACGGAGTGGGTGGTCTGTTCCTCCTGGCTCAGGGTGATCTTTGGTCCAACTCCTCTGGGTATTGGTTCGAATGTTGCCTCCATTGTCAAGAAGAATCCGAACTGTGAGGTTTTTCCAGAGAATCCGAGAAAAACCCAGCCTTTAAAAAAAACAGGCTTCCGCTACATCGAGCCATCAATCCTCTCTGACAACAATGGATATCACAGCAACGTTTGACGCTGACACTATGACAATGAAATACACAATATGAAACATCAGCCACAATTAAGCATTCACTAGGAATCTGGCACATGTGACTCATAAACACTACAATTACACATACAAACCCACATCATTATGCATCCTGCCTCCCTCATAGTCTCATGTTACAGGTTCTAATTATAGTGCAGATAGTCAAGTCATCTTCTTAAAGAAAACACATGTTATGATAAGTGGCACTGGCAGTGTGTAACATACCGTAGCCACTACACTGCAAGTGCACATAATGATACACACAACAACACCAATAAAATATTCTCTTCCTCAGTGATGTTGCATTTCAGCCTCGAGGAGGAGGCTTTATTAGTTGTCTGCACAGCCTTAATATTACCAAGAAAGACCAAGTAAAAATAACTCTGATGCATTGTTCCCACCACTGAAACTGATAATGGAAATACAATTATACCACTGCGCCTATATTTTCTTCTCGTTCCTTCTTATTTCAGTGAACATGTCCAGCTAGCTGACATCTGAGTACACGTCTGATCAGCACTGACTGCAATGAGTTCAAATTCCAAGTTTACTCTGTTTATAATCTGATCATTAGCTGCAGTTCAAGTGATGCCATCTTTTCAAATAGGATTATTGCTAACAGTTTCTAGCTTTTTCTTAAGTTTGCTATAAACAAAATTACTGTTCTTCATTTGTTTGAACACTTTGTGTATTGTCTGTCTCCGTGTGTACACTGTCTATCTGTACACTGTGTGGTGTGTGAACAGCCGGTCGCGTTCTCTTGGGTTGCTGGAGTGTGACGGGCCTCACTCACTATCTATCAGGCAGGTAATTAATTAGAACAGATCGATTCAGAGCCTCTCTGATAATGATCTTTCTTGGACATCTCACTTATTTGTCTGTGGAGGAGGGACGGACACACACAAACACACACACAACACACACACACACACACGTGTGGGAAATGTTAATAGCCTTCCACTTTGACAATGAGAAACATTATTGAAGAGGATTATGCAAATACGTGCAACTGAGCACGTGCGTGTTTGTGTGTGTGCATGCGCTCACCTAAACACTCACCTAAGACCCAATCAAGACGCACATCATGCACAGGTAAACAGTCCAAACCCAAATAATCAATGCCTGCACACAGGCAGACGCACACAAGCACATGCACACAAGCACACGCACACACACACTTGTCGGGACTCAGAGGCCGGCAGAAAAGGCAGCTCTCCTTTTATATCCCTCAGGTGCTTTTTCGCTGTAAACACCCAGAGGAAACGTACCCTTGTGAGTGAGCCAACCCCAATTACAATCACGAGACACATTTGTCATAGAAACTTTGTGCACGGCGGAATTCACTGCTTCAGCAAGAAGCGTCCCTTTTATTTATGGCACAGGGCAAATGCAGCAGTTGTGACATATGGTTTCGTTTGTAAGGAATTTGCACAGCGCTGAGAGTTCAGCGCTCGTATTTTTCATATGGCCCCTCCAGTCGTCTGAATGAATCAAACTTCCTCCTCACATGCACCTGTGAAGTGAACCTTCATCCCATGGGATCTTTACCATAAGGGATGCTTTGACCCGCTGGTAGTGGAGGGCGCTGATGGCTCTGGTAGCCCCCCCTCTGCCACTGGATGGGATTGGATGTGCGCCTGTTGTTTGACAAGGTTTGGCACCAAATTCCCCACACAGTGGCACCGGTGCCACTTGGCACGCTCGCACCAAGCGCCACGAGTCTCGTCCCGTTCTGCTGCTATTTCTGACTTGTTTGGAAGGGGGCACTGCGGCAGTGTCGGTGTGGTCACAATTAGCTCCAGCTTTGTCGTGCGACAGTGTTAACTTGCCACTCTTCCAAACAAACACAGCACACGGTTTGTCTGTTTGCCAGTCTCCTCCGCTCCACACTTCGCTTCCAGCCCGTGGCGTGTTTGTCCTGTCATCAGCGCCGTGCCACAACCCTCAGCTGCAGCATCGTCTGTTAGTCAGCCAGTCAGTGCAGAAGTGAGTGAGTCAGTCAAGTCAGCTGGTTGTCAGATGTGCTCTCCTGGGACGAGCAGCGGAGATGGCCTTTGCCTGTCAAGCGTCAGGTGCTGTCATCACAAACCAGTGCTAATGACTCGGGATGCGGTGGAAGTGTGTGACACCTCCGTATCCTCCTGCACTGTGATGTCGCCGCGTTTGTGCCCTGACAGCCGCTGAGTGACAGAACGTTTTATCTGCTCTTGAGTGCAGCTGCTGAAGGTTGACTGCTTTCTGAGATGTTAATGACTAGTCAGTAAATGGCCGACATTTTTTTTTTTTTTTTTTACTTTTTTGTGCCTGCTGTCAGAATAAAAGTCATTATCACAGCACACAGCAAAACAGCTGCAGCGTGACACTATGATTTATGAGCCGTGACTTTATAGTCAGTTGTAAAGCCTGTGACTTACACTGTATGCCACTGCTAAACTGTGATTTTTAAAGGAGGTTCAGAAGGCTCCTGTGTAAACATAGCAAGCAGAGCCAGCAGATTGTCACACACCATTTATCATGTGTCTAATTGGAAGAAAGCAACTAAGTCTTGTTTGCTAATTGAAGACATGATCTTTGTCAATTATGTTGGTGTATTGTATTGAGATAATTAACCCTGTGTGTAATGTTATTTATATGAACCCCAAGGAATAAACAATTAATTTAATCTCATTTTCTATGGTTCTGTCTCCCTGTCTAGCATCTGTGATGTTTTCACAGCAGAATGGCTCAAAATAAATCTTCAGACAGAAGCCATAGCAGAAAGGCTACTGCACACATACACATACACACACACACACACACACTCAGAGCTTCAAGGCTGCACACACTTTTGCATCTAATCAATGATAGGATCAATTGTTATTACATTGCCTCTCATTTTTAGTTCCAGTTGGTTGGGGATGAACAAATGCATGAGAGGTTTTTGTAACAGGGAACCTCAGAGCTAAAGCTGGTGGTCTGAAACGTAGCCCTAATTTGCATTTGCACCTGGTGGCTTAAACACTTCCAACCTTACAGGTTTAATCACAACAGTAGTTCAGATAGGTAGCTAATAATTAGCTAACGAACTGCATTACTCACTTTTTCTGGGCAACATCAATTTAAAGTTATATGTTTACATTTTAAAAGTGTTGATCATACAATAACACCTTGGTGAAGGATTCGTAATTGTTTATGAGAGTAATTGGTCATTTTATAATAGCTTTAATTAACGTCATAAATAACAGAAATGTTAAATGTTGCTGCCATTGACAATTGACAGTAGAGAAATATCACAGAAGTGAAATTTATTCCCCATAGTCAAATACTATTGACTTTAATGACAATTAAACGAATCCTAATACATCCTGCTTTTCGTAATAGAGTAAAAAGGACGTTTTACATTGTTAAAAGGGAAAATAAAATTACATTTATAAAATGCGCTGTTTGCATTATATGAGAACATTTTAATCATGCTATTACACTGTCATATTTAGTTACCGTCTTTGAGGTTTAATTTTACCTGCAACTTTCACCACCAGGTATTAGAACACAGTTCCTTGTCTTCTGCTGCTACTCTGCCTGGCAGTTTGATGGCTTATTAGAAAATCATAAGCATACACACTTAAAATATAGAACAATTAGCAGGTCAGACAATCAGACAGTAGCACATCATGTAAAAGCAGCAATTCAGACCCTGCATCCAGACACACTAAGATCCATAGGACTATGGGACTCATGCAGCGCCTCATGAAATAAACAACATGTACTTTCATTATTTTCTACCCAGTCAGCACAATAGGATATGTAGACTACCATGTGAGCTTAAATTATAATTGTTCTCCCTAATAAACCTAATACAGCAGGTATTTTCCAACTCATGCTGGTTGTGTAGTTTCCAGCTCCTTCAGTTAAAACAGAGTTGATTTGACCAAAAGCTCTAATTTAGTGTGAATCTATGAATGTCAGGTCTCTAAATACGGATTGAACATGTGTTATAACAAACTGCAGCTCGGCTTTTTGGTTTTTATTTCATTAACATTCAGATAGCAACAGCACAGTGTCACTGGACTGTATAGTACCTTTAATCTTGGAGGCAGGAATGGCCCTAGTGGCTTGTGGCGACCCACAGCAATATATGATAACCAGTAAAGCTTGCTGGCAATAAGATTGAACTTTATCATGATGGGAGGATAATTTTTGGCAAAAAATCTGTGACATAATTAACAGTCTGCAAACAATGTGTAGTAATTGGTAATGTTTTCTACATTATGCTTTTGTCATCTGTATTTAGTGAAAAAGTACATTTGTGAAATCTGGCAAAACTGCAGTGCATGTTGGGTATCATAATGCACACCCAACCAAACCAGAGCCCTAGGCTGCTCTAACCCCTAGCATCCTAACCCCTAACTTCCTAATCCTGTAATCCCCTAAACTCCCACCACCTTCCTACGCCCCTGATTCAGTCATTTTTACTTCCCCCAAATCCACCCACCTCACAACCCTTACACCCCCAAACCCCCATAACCCTAACCCAGCCCACTGCTCACACATGTGTGTGATGGGTTAAAAGGGGTGACCAAAGCTTTCTTCTTCTACAGGGAACTAAGATTTTGTTTCAAACCATGATGGTCTAGGGTCTGTATTAAATTGTCAAGATTATATCTTGACTAATATAGACGTGTAGTAATGTGTTTGGATGAAAACAGTGGAGATTGGTTTAGGTCTTTGCTGTTTCTTCTACTTACTTAATTACTCTTCTGTCTTTTTTCTGGAAAGTTATAGAGGTCTTCAGACTTATCTCTGCTGATGCTCTGCTCACCCCCATTAGGAGATAAAATGTTGATGTTGACCCTCTTCTGTTCTTCAAACAAATTTTGCACTTTGACTCAACGTGTGTCTGTATTAAATTAAAGGCTTTATGCCTGGGCATTTTATAGGTTGCTAGACCTACTCTAACAGGAGGTGGTGGGGAGGGGGGTTTCCTCTGCCAATGCCACTGCCCTTCCTCCATTTAAATGTCTTTTGAAGCATTGCACAATTTTCTATTATGGCCACATTCAAGGTACTTAGACATGATCTTATTGCTCCTACCTTGAACATATGTCTTTTTTTTTATCTCCGTAGACAAGGATTTTTCGTTATGATAGGCTGAATGACAAATCATAAGACTGAAAATACATGTGATCTAATTTGAAGACAACTGTCTTCTTAAAATGCGCAATCTTATTTACCGTCAAGGGGTTTCAATTACTGGGTTAAACCATTTTCGATCCATGTAGACTTGGCAAGAATTCAACTCTGTCGCACCCTACAGTTTTATTCAGTAGCAGACCAAAGATATGCAACTAACTATTACTAATTGCATTTAATTTCTGAACACAACAAAATAATGTGCTGTTTCAGTGAATCGTAAGTAAAAAGTGTTGTGATCAAAAAGCTAAAGGGCATGTTTTATCACATACAAAACTACCCTCTGGACTGGACTGAGGCTAAATGTTATTTGCATATACCATAGAATAACAAAAGGAAATTACATTTATGCCATGTGCAACATTAAACTATCTTTATTTAAAATTTGGGTTTTATTTGAAACATTTACACATTTTAACAGCTGGCTGCAAACTGTCTCAATCACCTTGTGAGGCCATTCGCAAAGGGCTTCCAACCCAACTCTAATGCATCCGGTCTAATGGATGTATTATCCAGTCTGCCTGACACACATGAAATGAACAGTAAAGATGTTAGGGGTGCACTGAGTCTGAATCACTCTCAGTGTTTCTATTGAAGCTCCCTTTTCAAAGGTGACTGAACGCCATAGCCAGTTATGTCATCCAACATAGACACCAAAATACAACCAGTAACTTTCTGAACAGTATTTATACAATAACAACCTGACTAAAGAGAAGCAGACAGAGACACTGCTGTGCTGCAGTATTGTTGTTACTGTTGTCTTTACATGCCCACACAGTCCTGAGAGGTAGTCTAATCAGTCAAAATCAAACCACTGGGTGGTTGTCGTAGGGTTTTTTAAAACACACAGTCAATGGTCATGCACTGTACTGAACAAATCTATTTAAATCAGCGGTCATTATTTAATCCGCCATCACAAGACCATGTGGTTTCTTGGAGGAGTACTCAGGATGTTATGTGGATATTTAGAATTGTGAGAGACAAGGAACTAAATGCTGATAATATCTGCTTTGCATTTACAGTTCTCTTCTGCTAGATCATGTCACCAGACCATTACCGAGGTATGTCAGTCTCCTTCATGTCTTTGATACTGGGAAATAATTAAAGCTCTGTGTTTTTGTGGGGGCACCGTTTATATTCACATACTACTACTACTACTACTACTACTACTACAACTACTACGATTACTACTACTAATAATAATGATTGTCCAAAAATTGGACAGGACTAATTGCTTCTCTTCACTATCGTTAATGGCTAAATGTGCTTCCTACCTACCAAACAAGTTCCTGACTGCTCCAGGCTACAAAAGAAACCAACAATGAAGGCCTGGTTTTGATCTTCCAGACAGGAGGAGTGCAATAAGGATGGGATGGCAAATTCCCAATAAACCTGTTTATCTTCTGCTCTGCATTTCACTTTGTTGTGCAATCCGTTTATGTTTTATTTAAGTCCATATCCTAGCCAGGTGCTATATGTCACCCAGTTATGTGCCTGATAATAAACCCCTAACTAGGAGCATTATCACAGAAACATCACCAAGCTCATTTCACTGTCAGCATCAAATTGCAGTCCACTGTCGAGTGCAATGTGTCGGATTTGCTAAAAGACTCTGTGCCAGCGAATGCTACTTTGCACATAGTGCACATCCAGTCCCACACAGTCGTACACTTATCCATATGACTCCACACAACAATAAATGTCCCATGTGCCTAGAAGATACTGAGTTCAAGTCATATTAATTTATTCAAAACAAATGGGCTTTGAACAAACGAGTGATTGTATCTGTGTCTATTAATTCAAAATATAGCTGTGTAAAACATATGATGCATAATATCTATATCTGTATGCTTCATTTGGCTGTGTATGTCATAAAACCAAATGTCAGACAGTCTCCACATTGTCCTTTTAGGACTTCATCAGTTTGCATAGGCAAAATAAGGCGAGGGGCATCAAGAGGTCGTTACTCGTCAGCCTTATAGACTCTTCTCTGTGGATCAGAGTTAAAAGGGCTGTCTCAACCAGAAATGCTGCCCAGAAGACAACATGCAATGAATTTGTACAGTACGTGTGTCCAGTTGTGTATCTGTGTGTGTGCTATTGCTCATAGGGATTTGTTGACACACATTATATACATTAGCTTCTGTTTTTGAGTCTGTCGAATATGTTCCTTACACACACTGATACATGGTGCAACTGGACCTGAGGATGGCCATGCTGCTTGGTGAATCCTCAGTGTTTGTCAGGTTGTCAGCCTTTCCTCCAACACTCTGGTCCACATCAACATTCCTCTGTAGCGATTATAACTACAGTAATATGCTATTTGGTGTGGATATTAATTGAAATTCATGTTATCCCTTGAATAGCATCAACATTAAATCAAATACCTCTCGAGGGTATCATGAACTTTGTTGGACGGTGCTGAGCAATACTTTGCACTACATGATCAGCAGATGACGAATGCCTCTTTAATGTTCCCAATCTGAACATATACCTCAAGATCTCTGTGTCGTTTCTTCACACAACTGGTTTTGTCACCTTTTATTGCGCGTACACCCAAATGCAACACCACGAATGCCTCTGAGGAAAGCTTGTTTAAAAGCGTCTATGATTGCGTGACTCCCCTCTCTACGACAGCAGCGTCACTCCTGCCTAGTATTATAAATGCTTTTGTCTCAGAATTAATTCGTTTCAAGCACGCCTCAACCCTAATGTTATTCATGAACCTCTGATCAAAATGTCCACAAGAAATATGAAGCCATAATAAGGCAGTCTGATTTTAGTAAGCCTATTCTGCGGTCACTGGTGCTATCGCTTGTACACAAGATATGACATTATATATTAGGCTCATCGCTGTGACATTTGCAAAGTTCCTCAAGGGAAAAACACCTTCTGAGTTTGGTGAGTCCATGACCTCACTGAAATAGAATAGTAAAATTGTCACTACGTTGTTTATTCCTCCAACACGTTACTATTAGGAGCTGTAATGAAAATCATGACCTCTAGGGGAAGTAAATCTCAAATGTTAACTGTTAAATTTACATATTTGAAGTAGACTATGATGGTAAACTTTAGATGAATAATTTTACATTTCCTTAATGCTACTTCATATCTGTGGTTATAGTTATAGTCTTAATTAAATTTAGTATATCAGGTCAAATTTCAGCCTTAATTCAATAAAACCTATTCAAGCTCTGTTATGTGAGGGAATATGAGATGTTCCAAAAACAAATGAATACCATAAAATGCAAAGGTCAGTTTTTGAAATTAATACCAACTGCAGAGCTGGACCCCAGACACTGATAAAAGAAGTAAAAAGTGCCAGAAGTGAAACGAAAACCTCATAACAGAGTATTACCACTGCAACGACAGGAAGAAGGAACTGGGAAGCAGTTGACACAACTTTTATTACTGTATATATCAGTCGAAAACTATCTCACACACACACACACACACATTCTGTCAGTGTCCTGACACGATGTCCCAGTACATGAGGTCTATATATACACAATAGGGGCTCGTGACTGTCATGTCTTGTCTCTGTTTTAGTATAATTTCCTGTTTTATTTTGAAA
>JAFBJQ010001340.1:7025-36438 GCA_016785345.1 Trinectes maculatus
GGTTGATATCAGAAATCTAAAGGAAATGCTCATTACACTCGCGATATCAACCCCTACAGTGACAAAAGGCAATTCACTATAGTAAACTCTTATTGTAGGGTGGTGTTATAGCGACATCTAGTGGCACAATGTATGCACAATGGCACAATGAATGTATGTATGTATGTATCTCCGTCATAACTCGAGGACCCCCTGTATTATATTTATGATTTGGATCCAAGTGTTCATATGTGACTGCAATTCTAAGTATGCTTGTGTATGTTTATTTACTTTATTTGAGTTTTCTCATCTATCTACTGGATGAGGACAGGAAGTCCATGTTCCAGCAGTCATTCCTCCTCACTGTCCGCTCAGGGTCAGAGAAACAGATGTGTGTTTATTATTGTTTTTGGGCAAAAGGGCAGCAAGTTCCCTGTAGCGAGTTCTCCATAATGAGCCACACAAGGATAAAGACATGCACAAGGACACAGAAGGCAGAGTAATGACAGTGCTAATAAATAACAACAACGTGCAACAGAAACACGATGATCTTCCTGTTTGAGGGAGAAAACCGGTTGCAGTGTATTTTGATGATTAAATGATGATTTGATGATAATAACTTTAGCTACTATATCTTCTTTAATTGTGCTATTCATACAAGTGAAAAGGGCGATAATATTTGCCAATCAATCACAATGTCAGATGCTCATTTCAGGCATTAATGAAATACAGAATTGTTACTGTTCGTTTTAGAACAGAACTCTAGAATCCAGTCAATCTGAGAGTGTAAGTGGTGAAATGGTTAAAAAGTTTGAATGGTAAAAGCAGTTACAGCTGAAAATTGTGCCAAGAAGTTCTTCTTTGAGGCCAGTGCAAAGAAAACATGGTGATGGCGGAGACTACAGGAAGGAGAGATGGTGGAATGATGAAGAAAGAAATGTGGAAAATGTTGCGCATCAGTGGTGTGAATGGTTATTTATTTATTTATTCTACCCGCTCTGCAGCATCTATTGCACATCTGCATATCCAAGGATCCACTCTCCCTGTGACTCTCCCTGAGGTTTCTGTGGATCTGATTTGATTTTAAAAAATTGCAAAAGCCACCATTTTGATCGATCAAAATGATTAACGACAATGACAGGAATGACACCCACAAACAGAGCCTTATTTAAAATGACTACCAACCAAACAATGAATGCTATCCTGCCTGTTATAAACACAGGTGCCTCTCGCAGTGCATTGTTCCCAATCACGACAGGACACACACGCTCTTATGTGACAATACTTTGGCAGTACTTGCTGTAACCCATTGTCCCACAACTGAACACGGCCTGTAGTAAAGGAGACAAACAGAAAGGCTGTTTGTTGCCTTTGCACTTCCTTTGGCTCCATCTTCTTGGCCCATATTTTGCCTCTAATTATTAACTAAAATGAATCACAATACGTGAAGGTAAGAGACACTGCGCTGACAATGATATCTAGTAAAGAAGGTAAAAATACAGTACGCAAGTGCGACACATCCAATGAAAAAACTGCATTACGTCTTTTTAAGTAACATTTTAATGGAATGAGCTATGGTTTATTTTTTTGTAGTTACTATTTACTATTGGTATTACTATTTCCCCCATTTCTCGCCATATGCATCATGACCACTAATCTACAAATAAGCCATGGTTACTGTCTGTGTTGATACATCTCCCAGTAGCTCAGTGTATTCGTTTAGAGGCGTGTTGATTGATTTTATTCTCCAGTGTGATGTTGAGATGGTCTGAGAGCAGTCATTGTCAAACAGGAATGCGTGGTTTGCTTGTCCAGTAACAGCTGTAGAAACAACACTGGTCCACAAGTAAACAATCTGAAGGAGATACTTAATACGGTCATAACACAATGCTATAAAAAGTCATCAGCTACTTTCACGTGTACAGAATATTATCATGTGTGTCAGGCTTTGAAAACCCTCATCAGGTGACAGCAAGTTTGCTTCGAAAAGAAACACAAAGAAAATTAGGATTGCAATCAGTGTGTGTTCACACACAGACATCACAGTGATGAAACAGTTCTACACAAATTCACTAGAACTGCTGCCAAGCTGTATGAAATTAAATATCTAACTGAGATAAACTTTATAATGGCAGAAAGGAAGTTCAATTCTGACAAAGTTAACAAAGAATTAAATGGAAATTTAATTCAAAAGACTTTAAAACTTGTCTTCACAGGTTGACCTGTGACCTGTTGTCCAGCTTCACTGACTAACAACTCAGCGTGTTCACATAAAGGAGCGGTGTTTCTAATGACTAATCTCAGACATTATTAAGTCTAACTGGCGACACGGTGGCATATTTTAGAAAAAAATTAGAAATCAAATTATAATTGTAAACAAATGTAGAGTTACGACATTCAGCTGCCAACAGCTGCAGTCGGATTGCGAAGACTCTCTCACGGTCTGCATACTGAGCCTCTCCCACTGGTGATGCTATTTTCAAGATAACTGTGGGGATTTATTAGACAGGGTTTGCCAATGCACTTGTCTGTTTTCTTGATCATATCCGGCTCCAGAGCAGCTTTTATGAAGGAAATATATTAATAGTTATTTCGGCAGATTAAACCATTACGTTTGGTTGCGAACCGCAACTCAAGCCTCAGACACAAAGAATATAAAGGCCTAAGTTAGAGCCTTGGGGCTCTTTACTTTAGATTGAGAACATTCCAGTGGAGTCAAACCTCAATCGAGGAAATGAAACACACATTTTCTGAACCAAAAAGTAATACGATGCCTTAAGATCATAGGGCATGTTAATTGCCATTGGCATTCTGGAAGGACCAATTCAACTAATCTTATTTCTGCTAAAACAAATATGTTTAATGTAGATTCATATGTAGACAGATATGTTAGGATGGATCAAAAACCTTAATGGTGGCCAGGATAGAGTATCCAGTGTATTTTTTACAGTATATTTGATCTAATAGAATCTGCATCTCTTGATAACACCCATGAAGCACATTAATCAGTCATACATAGAGGAATCTGGAAAGAGGCAGTTTTCCTGACTATGAGTTTTTAAGTGTTGGCCACTGTTCCATACTTTCATCTTCTGTTTCCTCAATGTGCCTCTTAATTTAATTCAATTATGGTCTCTTGCATTTCTCTGTAGCCTTTGGACCAATTCCAGTGACTGGTAATTTTCCATTTAGCAGCACAGCCAACTTCTAAATCGGTAGATGGGAACATCAGAACTTCCCAGTGTGGCGTAAAAGGTAGAGAGCATAGCTACCTGTTTTTTTGAGATAAATGTAGATAATAGATATCAAATGTATCTGCTTTGACAGGAACTTTCTGTTTGATAATGCCATGTAAACACTTATCTTCTTGTTTCCATTTCTCTTTGAGAACCCCACATGTTTTAACTTCACAGTGACTCATGCTACTCTCATTGGGAGGTGGGTTGATCGGATGGAATGATGGGAAATCCAAAGACTGTTGTTTTGCTACACCACATTTAGGCTTACTGGTCCTCGTGCAGAGGGAAATGGACTGCAGATGCTGCTTTGTGGAAAACCTCAGAGGCTGATACTATTTGAGATTGGAGCAGCAGGAAGTTTTCCGTCTAAAAATAAACTATTATTATTTTATGTGTTTTTACTATGTTTGGGCTTGAAGTTTTTCAGGGTGGAAAATCTGATATTTGCTATTGGGAAATGTGCATTTCACAAAGCCAGCAGATGGATGCATTGCAGACACACAGATATAATATTTAGAATAAAACCTAGGAATTAAACCTTAAATGGAAATGATACTGCTGCTGTCACCAACAAAAGAGGACAACAAATTTTATAATGAATGTTCTTTTAAGAGAATGTGAATATGACTCACAATCGGAGTGTTGTGCTGCAGATGGGGGTGTTTGCCGGAGATAAGATAAAATACCAGAGACACAACACCAGAGAGAAAAGAGGGCACAAAAACACACAGACAATTACTCCAGAGCAGGCCAAGAATGAAAAACAATGGCTTAACCTTTAGTCTCCTTGAAGGACTGGGAAATTATAAGCCTGAGAGCGGTTATTGACATATGGTAAAGAACCATTATGAATAAAAATAATATTTTTATACTCTGCACACCCACACAAACTAGGGCTGCACCTAACAATTATTAATTATATAATTATTTTGAATCAGCTATTAAATTTTGTTTATTGTCTTTGGTCAAACCTTTACATTAGTGTAACACAACATAAAGGTAGAAACGAGTGGTTTCGTCTTTATTGGCTCTTAAGTAATTTGTTTGACTACAATTATTTATTAAAATGTATATTATTATGTGTGTGTGTCCATATGTATGTGAGGGACGGCGGAGGAAGGATGAAGGTTGAGAAGGACGCAATTATCTCTCTCTGTCACCCTGCGACCACTTCCTCCCTTCGCTCCCTTCGCCACATTTAAAGAGGCCAACAGGTTAAAAATAAGCCATTGTTACCACACACAAAGAGACGTGGAAGGGGTTTCCATAGCGAGGGGACACAGCTAATATCCTCCCAGACTTATAGTATTACAACACAGTGGGAGTCAGTAAAATGTGACACGTTCATTATCACAGATTTTTTTTTTTTTGTTGGCAACATTTTGCCATATTTGCCTCAACTACTGCTTTCAATGTACATTTACTTTTTGTTCATTATTCTTTTAATTGACCACCCAAACTACACCTTTCACAAACACTGAGATCTCCCACAACTGTGTGAATGTCCAGAAGATGTCAACATCAAACCACATAAGTAAGATCTTATAAAATTTTAAAATGTAAATATTATTCTAATTGACTGTTTCAATTATAGTTTTCAGTTATTCATCATTACCATGAGTACAACCAGGTGGACATTTCCGACATTTCACTCAGAAGACATTTTGACTTGTGAATAAAGCAAACGCACCTAAATGGAATTCAGCCATCACCAATATTATTGGTTACACCTGTGTTTGACAAATCTGCTATTAAATATAAATATAAAAAGCCTTTGGAAGCAAGCAAGTTATTTCAGCAGCCCAGTGTCACCACTTTAGCAAAGCGATGTGAACTTGAACTAGAATGAAATTAATGAAAGGCTTAATTGAATTTTATAACTTGAGATTAGAGTTCTTAAGGTAATATGTTCAAGAAAAGGGGGGAAAAAACGATTGCTCCTTTCGCACCAGGATATACAGACACAGTTCTGTCCACGTATGAGTGATTATGGATTTGGTTACTTTCCCATAGCTGGACCCAAAAATAGCTCCTCCAGTCTGGAACTGTGCCATGCGGTGTTGTTTTTATTTTCACATTCCCCTACCCCGCCATCTTACGAAAAGGAAAATGAATGAGGAAAATGAACATCAACCAATAGAGCAATAGCCATGTCAGCCATAGAGGTCTCCGCGCCTATCAGTCAGAGTAGGGGTCAGCACACATAGTTCTCAGATACGGTCAGGCTTATGTTAATGTTCATTATGTGGACTTTTGGCTTTACGTGTTGTGGAAAAAGTCCCACCCCCTCGTGTGCATAAGAACTTATGAACTACAACCCCTGCACCTACTATTTGCAATAATATTATTTACAGTATGCATCGCTGACATGTCAGTTATCTACCACTAGGCCTAAAATACACACAAGGTTTTTCCTGGGGGTGGGGTGGGGGGTGTTGGCATTAAATGGGGGGATTGGGGGTGGGGGGGTGAAGAGTGAGTTGGGGGTTGGGACCAAAGTAGCAGCCAAAATACCTATTAATACACTGATAGCACTCTGGCAAGAGCAGGCTGCTCCAGTCACACATGCTGGGGCACTGGTTGGGCGAGGGTGAAAGTTTCCCACGGGCAGACACACGACCGCACTGTAAAGACAAGAATCAGTCCACGAAGGAGCTGGTCTGGGATCGATGTCTGTTGCATGAGGATTAAAACTTGGCAACACTAAGTGCCGGGGGTAAATGCAGGGTACTCTTGAATACACCCTGCTCGGATGGCGCTAATCATAGACAGAATCGTATAAAGTAAACGTGGAAATAGCCTTTCCCTTTGAAATAAACACTGCCTAGCAAAATCTGCAGAGACAATGACAAGACTAAGAAAGGTATTTTAATAAAATTCGCTTTTTCAAAGAAATAATAATAAGTATGTACAAAGGTTTACACATAAACATATGGAGACGTGATTTGCTGTTTGGAACAGGCACAGCATGACAGGATTTTCAATTGATTGCTAATGTAAATGTAAAACTAAATGAAAATCACACAGGTCAAATGCAAATTCTGTACGAAAATAACAACACACTTGCCAGTGCATACAGCCTGTTGGGAAGGTGTATTTAAGTTTATGCACCTCCATGTATCCTATGTGGCTTTTCCCTACATTGGTGCTTTTGGAATGAACTGAGAGACAAATGGAAAAGAATAATAGTCTGTTGAGTCCTGTTCCACTGTTTCACTTGCACTTGTTTTGTTAGTTTATTAAACTGCATGAGTCAAGCTTTTTGAGCGATATCAATTAAGTAATATGTAGGTGTAATTTCTTAACATGCCCAAAACCAATCAAACATGTTGTTGTATTGCAAACTGATTATAGCTGTTCGGGTGTCAGAACTTGGCTTGAAAAAAACCCAACTACCAATTTCCGGAAAATGATAAAATCATTTTTATAGTTAATTGTCAGACACTTTTAACTGTGTGTTGACTCACTGTTACTGAATCAAACGTGACCAAGGACTCATTGGCAATCTACTGTGATTCACGCAATCAGACATAATCGTAGCAACACAGCAAAGTAAATCCTAACTCTATTTCTATTTTTATTAATGTGCTGTCTGCAACAGGCCAGCTGAGTGTGTGACCTTCCTTCAACCTGCAGTCATCCTCAATGACTCAAGAAATGATATAACATATTAGATCAATCATATTTGGTCAATATTATAGGGCTCCTAGTGTGCCTGAACCTGTCAGTGGTTCTTCCGTATTGACCTTACATATTGTAATAATGAACAATTCTATAACATTTTGGTTCAAAAACGATTCAGATGAACACATTTACAGACATAAAAGAGGTGTATTCGTATTGTACTTTCATTTATCAGTAAAATATATATATATGTGTGTGTGTGTATGTATGTTTCATTACAGTTTCATTTCATTTCACACAACTGATTACAAGTGAAAACTCATAACGCCACTAGAATAAGTCATGACTTTGTAAAAGCACAGATTTGGGACTTACCGTTCCTTTAAATGAGATGTCAACCGGATTTTTCCATCAAATTTTCCCATGCTTGCATATTCCGACCAGAGATGTGTCTCATACTGCTCACTCTGTCAATACTAATAAACCCCGACCGCTCAGGACGAGCAGTCAAGCCGAGTATAATACCAAATATATGATTTCCTGTACGTACTTCCAAAATAAAATTCCGCGGTTTTTAATTGACCCATTATAAACATTTTTCTATTTTTCGTATTGCAATATTAACTGAATCATTTCCACTACATAGGCCTATATATTTATTACTATAGTTCATATTATTATAAATGCAGTTTTTACTCTTGCAATACTGATATCAGTTATGGACACACGGACAAAAGAAGTTACGAACAGAAGTTTCCACAATCTATCCACGCCAACTATATGAAGCAATTTCCGAGTTGTGTTCGTAAGGAGTCAAACTATGGCGAACAATGCCTAAATGCCATGAGGAAATAGAAAATGTATTGTTATATTAAACCACTGAACATTTTGTCACAGTCCTCTACGAACAGTAATAGATTTATATTATGGTCTAGTGGTCTTCAGCAGCAAAATACAACAGTGCCCCCATCTGTCGTTGTAGACGATTGTAGCTGGGACGACATCTATCAGCAATCACAGTAAAAAAAAAAAAGAAAAAGAGAATAACTGCTTTTATTTTAGCGTGTATTACGATGCACATAAAAACGCGGTCTTTATCATGTAAATTTGTGGACTTTAACAGGTTTTACATTTTGGACCAGAGCGGTTGAAATCCCAATGCAAAGAAACATAACTTGTGTATGCCACAACACAATATTAGCATGGAAGACGTTTTATAAGTTAAGATTTTAATTTTATCTGTTTAATTTATTTGTTTGTTTGTTGTTCTCGGTTGCAGGTTCCTTCAAAGCGTCAACACTTTTTCTGACCCTTCATTGGCCCGTCTATCTCTGGCTCTGGTCCAATCACAGCGAGAAGAGGTATATTAAACCATTGAACATGTTGTCACAGTCCTCTACGAACAGTAATAGATTGATATTATGGTCTATATTGTGGTCTTCAGCAGCAAAATACAACAGTGCCCCCATCTGTCGTTGTAGACGATTGTAGCTGGGACGACATCTATCAGCAATCACAGTAAAAAAAAAAAAGAAAAAGAGAATAACTGCTTTTATTTTAGCGTGTATTACGATGCACATAAAAACGCGGTCTTTATCATGTAAATTTGTGGACTTTAACAGGTTTTACATTTTGGACCAGAGCGGTTGAAATCCCAATGCAAAGAAACATAACTTGTGTATGCCACAACACAATATTAGCATGGAAGACGTTATATAATTTAAGATTTTAATTTTATCTGTTTAATTTATTTGTTTGTTTGTTGTTCTCGGTTGCAGGTTCCTTCAACGCGTCAACACTTTTACTGACCCTTCATTGGCCCGTCTATCTCTGGCTCTGGTCCAATCACAGCGAGAAGAGGGCGTGGTGTGCGTCGTGCGTGCGCCCAGTCTGCACCCCACCTTGTTTCGGTCACATGACGTGAGCTTACGAAGATGGTGGAAGTTTCTTCTTCCGTGAAGTGAAACCTGGACTGAAATCCAAACATCCTGTTAACCGAGGGCTGAGAGTTCACCTCCGTTCCACCAGGAATTCACACTGTCCCTTGGGATCCGGGTAAGCGATACGAGTTGGTTATTAGGTCCCCTGACGATGGTGTTTGATTTTTTTTTTTCATAGACGTTGGACTTTGGGATTTCCAGCCAGCCATGATGATGACATTAGCTAGTATGCTAGCGGTTAGCCGGGCTTGGATAGCAGCAGGCTGTCAGTGCTAACACTCAACTCACTCGTCAGGTCCTGCGACCACACCACCATTGTAAACACAGACACCGTTTCACCGTAGTACAATTATGAACAACTCTCAAATGTGCTGCGTACTCAGCTACATTGCCAATTGGGTGAAATTATGCAAGCTTTACCAGCGTTCGTTATGTTATTATACAAGATAGTTGGTGTGAATGGATAATGATTACCGTCGGATGATCTTTTAGGCATGTTGGCTAGCAGAGTCGGAATTTAAGTGGCCCGAGTTGCTGTTAGCCTTAGCTACGTGTACTGATACAGAGAAAACAATACGCCAGACACTACTGTCTGATAGATTGTTACTTTCATGTTTTGCACACCCAAAATACTTACTAGGCGCAACGCCTCATTATGACAGTCTATAGAAAATGCTAGACACGACAAATTTAAATTATAATAATTAGTGATCCCAAGTTGAGCTGTGGGAACCAGTTTTAAGACGTTTTCCAATGTAAACTCGACAGTTAAATGTCGAGCAAACAGCTCACAAGCTGACTTAATAGTTTTTGTCCCATTGGTTATTTGAGAAATATAGAATGGCTATAGAATGTTTATTTTATAGTTATTACTTATCCCCACTTTGGCAATATTGATTACCAAGGTGGGGATACAGGCAGTTTCTTCTATTTACTCATCTGGTTAAAGGTGTGTTTATTTGTTTATCTATATTTTGAGTAGTGCTGCTGTCATGGGATATGTAAAAAATAGTAATCTAATAATGCACCACACGTTGACCTCCTTGACATATAGTCAGCCATGTTTGATTTTCTCTGATTCTTATAGTTTGTGATCTTATATAGACATATAGACTGCTGTGTTGAGTTACTATGAACAGCTGAAAAATTAATGATTGCAGCTTTTACAGTTCACATTTCAGGCATATGGTAAAGTGACAACTTAATAAATACATAATATCAAAGTGACACGTGGCTCTTGAACAAACTTTGTCCTTTTATGATCATACCCAGCTGGTGACAATGAAGTCATGTTGAGTAATATGTATGATTGTTTTGTATTGTGGTGTTAACAATGTCGGACTGAGTTACAATGGGCAGGGGGTTATCATATGAGACATTTATGGTAGTATTATAAAAGGTGGACTGATCAAAGTGGGCTGTTCAAGTGCATACTGAGTCATTACCGAGCCTTATATCCAAAGAAAATAGAAGAGTCTCAGATCAAGTGAAGGTAGGGTAATTTTAGAGTTTAATATTCAGTGAATAATCTCATCCACAAAATGAGTTTGGCCTGCTCATGAGGCTGTAAAGTCAGCAGTTGCAATGAATTATTGACAGTGACTAAAGCAGTAGCCAAAGTGAAAATTTACCCAGGAGCTCCCCACTTTCTACTGCTCTGCCATGTGCATATGAGAAAAGATAGACTGAAGAGCATGTATTATTCAGTGGAGCTTCAGATCGGATCCAAAGAGCGATCACAACCGATTTCCCTTTGATTGACACAGTTGGTGTGGTCCAATTAAGTTCTCACTGATTGAACAATTCCCATTTTAAATGGACAGATTGTTTCGAGGGGATTTGTGGTCTGTAATATGAGCAATACAAATGAAACTACATTTGAAAATTAACCCTAGACAAGTAGCATTTAAGTTTTTTTGTGATAGCTTTACTGAATACTGAAATCATAACCATCAAGTCTTGGTGACAGTTAAGTCACTCCAGAGATGTTCATCTGGGTTCAAGTCTGATCCAGGGGAAATCCTAAAAGGCACATTCTAGTTCTGTGCTCTTTCTAATTAAAATCTCAGTATTGAATTAAATACTGTTTATATGTCTAAAAAAATTTCTTTGATGAGTTAAACGAATACACCTTATGAAACAGAAACACGCAAAGAACAGAAGAAATGTAAAGAAAACACGTAAGCATAAAGAAAACATACAAAACACACATGCAAGGATCTATTTCTGTGCTGCAGAACAGAGAACTCAGTTGTTCACATTCTGCAGAGTTTAAAGGAAGTGATCTGTGAAAACAGTGAAGCAATTTGGGCTTTGGCTTTGAGGAAAAAGCAGGTCATTAAAATTATTGCTGACTCCAGTCTTATAGTGCATCATTTCCCCAGAAAACTGTCACAATTATAAGGAAAAAACTTCCCTAAAGTTGCTGGTATGATTTTATTTTTACTGAGATGTTTCTTTTGCAGCAGACTTCATTGTAAACTTTTCAGCTGTAAGACCTTGCTATATATAGGCAGGTGTGCATTTCAGTCTGTCAGGTTTACCATGAGTGGAAAATAAACACCTGAAAGATGATCAAATAAAAACAGGATCCAGGAAGTGTCATCGTAAAGTGTTTGAACACATGTCAATATGACATTTTCGATTTTTCTTTGAATTTCTGTTTTCCATTTGTCATTAACGGAATTAATGAATTAAGAAGAAAAATGCAAGATTAATACTAAAAAAATTAAGTGGTCTAAATACTTGAATGAATGCACTGTAGATGTCATCAGTATAATCATGCTTTACACAGTCTTGGCTTAGGGTTACAGGGGGGTATTGGGTAGGCTCTGTGAGACCAGACCATTATATGCTTTTGTTTTTTGTGTACTGTGCTTTAATGCTTATTAATATTTCAAGAGGAAACAGATGAATGTTAAGGATGTGTTATCAACATCGATACACACTACAGTTCCTGATCATTAAAATACAGTTACTCTGTTTTTTTGTATCTTAGTAATTTAAAATGTCTTCTACATGTCTTTTACTTTGTCGGTTTAACAAACCTCACAAAGATGATCTCATCCGTGTTCTGTAAGTGTGCAGCCAATAGGAATCTGCTTTGTCACCACCTAATTATGTGTTATCTGTGCTGCAGGCCTTCATCCCAGCCCTATGTCATGGCCAGTGGAGTCACCAAGTCGGGCACTTCCAATGGATACCCTATAAAAGCACAGCTGCAAATCATTGGTTGGTGCTCAGACTTTAATCAAAGTGGACCTTTTACTTCTTTTAAACCTTTCTTTAAAGTAGATTCTGCTTTGATATATGCTCATAGAATATGTTTTAATACTCAGTGAGGACAGTTTTGAAATACTGATTCACTAGCAAAATCAATATTACACTGCTTGCAGTTTATATTTTTAAAATCCTGGTTACGTTGCAGTCATGTTGCCATTAAAAAAAGCAATGTATATTGTATTTCCAAATAATTCTTGTTGTATTATTGCTATCCACTCATGACAGCTTTCTCTCTTCGGTGTTGACCATCACTTACTGTCTTCTGTGTGGTCTCTTCATGTTCTTTTAGTGCTATCAGCAAAACTGAAAGAAAACAAGAAAAACTGGTTTGGTCCCAGTCCTTATGTAGAAGTAACAGTCGAAGGCCAGTCCAAGAAAACAGAGAAATGCAACAACACCCACAGCCCCAAATGGAAGCAGCCCCTCACCGTGTGAGTAAAAGCCTCTCTGAGTTTACCATAAACACATGAATTTTGATCACATTTATGTCAATCATAACCACCCAACATTCAGGGCTGTTGTCAGGCATGAACTATGGAAAATGTCTGTTAGACGGTTTCCACACAGTTTCCAGCGTTTGTCGTATGACGAATGCAGCAGCAGTTTCTCTGAGTCATATGTGCGACAAAGTAAAATCTCCAGAGCATTTAGGTGAGGGGTCACGCTTAGGCCGTGCATGCAGGAGCCAAGACATAAGTTCCATGGTCAATTCGAAGAGCACTAGTTGACCCGAGTATATCAAATACGATACTTATGTTTGTTTTTAAACCATGTCAGTGTACGCAGTGGTACGTCTGTAACTTAACTAACCCTGTCCAAAGTTACAGTCACTGTACCACAAGACTAACTGTGATTAAAAATAAAGGCAGGTGATGGAAACTGAGGGCAGCATAGTATGGGCATGGTTTCTGTTGGTCGCTCTGCTTCCCTCAGCTATGGTGTCTAGCACTATCAGCAGCCCGGCATGACAAACACTCAACACTGGAGTAGGATTTCACGTCCGACCCATGACCAAGGTTTACTTTCACTGACTGTGTAGAAATCTTTCAAGGAAATCATAGGACAGCTATTCTTTGCTCAAAATCCATTATCATAGCTGATTTGATTTTGAATCTTATGGTAAATTATTACTACTGACTGTATTATTGTACTAGTGTAAGACATGACCTTGAGATATGGCCTTCCTGCAGCATTATGAAGAAGCAATCTTCTATCCCCACGTGGCTGGAATAGGCTGTACTTAAATGTAGAATGTCACACAGTGATGAGAGAGCCTGTCCACTTCTTTGACATGAACACGGTACATTTATTGCACTTGACTTCCTGCACTGCAACATATTCACACGTCAGATGTCCACTTAATTATAGCCCATACAGGACCCTCTGCTATGCATCCCCTGCTGTTTCTCTGGTACCCTTGAAGTCGAGTTATAATATGTGTTTACTATGGGATGTAATCGAACCTGAGCCCTTGTGTTTACAAATGTCTTTCGAGGCGACCCTGCTGAACAACTGTATAGTAATAGATACAGTCACAAATTACTGAATTGCTATTGAAATTTTTTGACTCTGGGTTGTTGTAACCACAAGACAAAGACATCAGTGCTTGCACAGACACATTGGCATTCACCTCCATGTCCCATGTGTAGAGATAAGGATTCTTGTCACGGTCATTTGTGCCAAATAATGACAAAATGTCACATCAACTACACTCTTATTAATTTACAGCATTTGAGCTTAAAACTTCATTTTGAAATAAATGTTTGTGAAGACTTGAGATTTTGTCTTTGCTGTCAGATCTACAGTGAACAGATCCCCGCTCTGTCTTTGATTCTAATGTTCAGACGCATTGCATATATCAATAGAACCATTTGTTCCTTCAGGATTGTGACTCCATTCAGCAAACTGTCGTTTCGTGTGTGGAGCCACCAGACACTGAAGTCGGATGTGTTGCTGGGCATGGCTACACTGGACATTAGTGACACACTCAAAGCAAATGACATGAAAAGTAAGTATATATACTAAGCCGACGCACACAGCATTTGTATGTATTCTATTGACTTTATTGTTATTAAAACAGCAATCTGAGCAAAGTCAATTAGTACAACCCCTCTCTGAGGTCTTTTTGTGTTTGTATGTGTGAGAAAGAGAGAGAAACAGTGACAGAGAGTAAAATTAATAATGCACCACATGTGGTTCTACAATAAGATTTTACTCATTTGATAAAATATCAATATAAATTGTATGTGTATTGTATGGAAAACAGAGAGTATTTTTGTCGTCCCCCCCCCAAATCTCGTGTTATCTAGTCTCAGAGGTGGTGCAGACCTTGCAGCTGTGTGCCGACAGAGACCAGTTAGATGTGGTGGGAGACCTGTCTGTCTGCCTGGATGGCATGACTGTTGACCCTGAAACGTTTGCCATGGCCAAGGCTGACCAACACAGTAAGTCAGAGCATGAACAAGTTGAAAAGTGTTTACATCAAAAACAATCAGCCTTGTTTAAATAGTTTTCTATTTTTATGTTACTGTAAATGTACATGACAGGGGCAGTTGAGGAACGTGTTTGTCTAGTTAGAAAATACCTGGAAACAGGAACCAGGCATGTTGATCTTTTGAAGATTGTTAAACAAAAATGCTTGTATTATTATCCTTAGTTTTTCACATTAGATTTTTTTCCCTTGTATGAAAAGGAAAAAGTAATTCTGTGTCTTTTTTACTTCAGGCTCATCAAATGGGGATTCACAGTTAAATGGCGACCATGCCATAAGGTACAATAGCACTACTTAATTTTATTATTGTCACATTTCTATTTTTTCCTGTTGATTAATCTGCATCTGCCCTTGCTCCTTACAGGGGGAGTAGAGACAGCTCTCCAGCTGTGGATGGTGCAGAGTACAGGTCTTCTCCCAGTGGCCAGAGGTCAGTGAGTGGCTCAGGGTCTCCCTTAGTGTCATCTGGGAGCACGAAGCCTCTCCGACCACCCAGGCCCTCCAGACCCCCTCCTCCAACCCCCCGCAGACCCAACTCTTCACCAGGTCAGACATTTACTCAAGGAAGGTCCCATGCTGATCTGTTGTGAACTCAAAGATCAAGCAGTTTACTTTAATATGAGCCATAAACACAATCACAAGTTCATGCTGTAACAATGCACACATATTTATGCTGAAATATTTACTCATTCTTAAAAATTCACCTGAAAGGCTTTATGTTTAAATCTCAGTGCTGTCTCTCCATGTTTCCTCAGCATCTTCCAGCAGCAGTTCTGCACCAGTGGATGGCAGCGATGCTCAGTCTGGTTCTGACACACCAGTACGAACACCGGCCTCAGGACCCTCAACAACCCCAGACTCAAGTCCATCAGCAGGCACAGACAGGAACTCCACACCAGCCACCAATTCCGGAGCAACAGCAACCAGACAGCCAACCATCAACCCTGTAGTCACTCCCAGAGCCCCCAATGTCAACGCTGGCCCATTGCCCCCTGGGTAAGGGCTCACTTTATAGTCTCTGCACTAGAGTTGATCGTATATCACATTAGATGGAGTAGCTGCTGTCCAATAGAGACTAAACAAATCAAACTGCACTGCCTGGCATCAGTGTTATGCTGCCATCATGTTATTGTGTCACTGACATGAAAAGGCAGGTATTAACCATTACATTGCATTATTACATTCATTTAGCTTTTATCCAAAGCGACTTACAATAAGTAAGTATCCAGTCTCTAGTGTTAGGTCAGGATATAACTAATTTAATTGTAACGTCCGCTTTGTATAATAAATTGTAAGAAATGGAGCAAAATTGGAGCGCAAACAATAAGAATCACTTCATCAGTAGAGTTTGATAAAGAAATAAACTATGGTAGTTAATCACCCAGAGGAGGATTACTGGCTGATTTCACATCAAACTTTTACTTAAACCCATAAGACAATGTAAAGAAGACAGTAGCAATGTGCGCATACAGTTCATTTCTGTGTTTTTTCTCTGGTGTCCCTTTAGTTTGACTGCAGTTGTTTTAATACCGCTTTTTAGCTATCCTGATGTCGACATTTTGGCAACGTCGTGACCTCCATTGACTCGTTTCTGCTTTTACAGCAGGATGACTCATCCCTTCATAGCTATTATAACTCTACACTTAATCTTAATGGAAGTCATGCACCCCTACCCACTGTCCTGAACTTTATTGTGGATATTTTATCTAGGTGGGAACAGAGGGTGGATCACAGTGGCAGGGTGTATTTTGTCGATCATGTGGAAAAGAGAACAACGTGGGAACGTCCTGAACCATTGCCCCCTGGGTAAGAAGTCTTTCTTTTATCTTTCTCCTAACTAGTAGATAGCGGCTTTATTTTAAAATAGTATCCACACTATAGTTTGTGAAAAGAAGGACCAGAAGATACACAGGTGGATACAGGTACAATGTCTTTCATTTGTCTTTAGCTGGGAGCGTCGTGTTGACCAGATGGGGCGTGTGTACTTTGTTGACCATATCACAAGAACCACCACATGGCAGCGCCCCACAATGGAGACGGTGCGTAACTACGAGCAGTGGCAGCACCAGCGCAGCCAGCTGCAGGGCGCCATGCAGCAGTTCAACCAGAGGTTCATATTTGGGGTAAGATGACCTCTTTGTAAAATAATACTATTGTGTCAATGTGGGTGTTACTAAAACTGCAGTAAGAATACTGCTGTAGCTAATGGCATAGTTTTGCCATCTCAATTGATGACATGAAGTGTTAATCTGTAAATATACAGATTAAGTTTCAGTATTTATCTGTATGTTTGTGTTTCAGTCAGTATGACTTCTTTATAATTGTGATATTACTTAATTAATTAATACAACAATACTGTTTCTACATCAGCCATAATATATTATTTTATTCATATTAACTGTTCTGTTTATCTACTCTGTAGTTGCAAGACCAGGCCTCAGCCAATCAGAATAAAGAATTTGATCCCCTTGGGCCTCTGCCACATGGATGGGGTAAGATCATAAAATGGTTCAATTTAAATACGCATAGCTGAAAATGATACAACTTGTCAGGTTAAATATTTACCATTCTTGCAAAGCTAAGATGTTCTCATTGTGTTGATCTGCAGCTTATTACCTTTCCTCATAAGGGCTTAATAAAGAAGGCTTATGATGCTTGCCGTTGGACTCATTTGCATAGTTCAAGGCTTAAGTAAAAAAAGATACAATCACATTAAACCTCCAGTGTCTGGGAAATATTAAGTAAATAGACTTTGGTCAACGTGAAATGCCACTTGTGTGCAAAACCTTTTATAATGCAGTAATTGTCACTTTCAGAGAAAAGAACGGACAGCAATGGCAGAGTTTATTTTGTGCATCACTCCACAAGGACAACACAGTGGGAGGACCCACGAACACAAGGGTTAGTTTGTGTGTGTTTGCATGTCCCTGTGCTGAGAATTCACATATCACATTGTTTACTGTATCTTTTTTCTGAAGTAATTCATCACATATTATTGATCTAATGTCATGGTTTCAGATTGCTAAATGAGAAGCCGCTTCCAGAGGGCTGGGAGATGAGGTTCACAGTAGAAGGTATTCCTTACTTCGTGGACCACAACAGGAGAACCACCACCTACATTGACCCTCGCACTGGAAAATCCTCACTGTGAGAATCACATTATAGTATTATTGTATGACTTAAACATCACTTATATTACATACCTATTAGTGTGGTAATATAAAAATATATTATATAACTGTCATGATAAAACTGCATTGTATGTCTCTGTTCTCTTGGCAGAACAAGGCCATCAGGCATTTGTGTTTTGTAACAGGAGAAGCAAAAACATACTTATGTTACTAGTGTTTCCAAAGCATAAGAATGTTTCCTGTTTTCATAAGCCATTAGGCGAAATGAGTACTGGCACCACAAACCCAATTCATCTACTTCGACCTGATGGTTATTTTTACTCAGTCAGTAGGGACCTAAACAAAAAGTTAACTAAAGAACTAGTCTGGCTCCTCCATTTGGGGAAAAAAGTAAACCTGTAAACATGTTTGTTGCCTGGAGCCACAGACGATTCTGCCTTTGCGGTTCCGGTACAGCTGCATGCCAGAAATGAACGAGTTATAACGTGTCATAAAGAATCATAGAACTGATAAAGCAGGGACTACGAAAAAATTTATTTGTTTATTTGTTACTTGAAGGTGTTCCGAGTTGACATGTTAATGCTTTTTATACAATTATTTATTACATCCCTTTTTCCTCCATTAACCCAAATGGTTTTGTCTCAATCACTTACTACAATGCAAGTCATTGTTGATATTTTTAGAACTTGCATTACTCTGACATCACTAATGGGTCACCTCATCGTGTATGCTTTTTGTCACTTCAGATGACTCATGATAATAACCTTGAAAAGTAATTACTTTGGTTTATTTGCTGTGGTTGAAACGGAATGAGAATGTGACAGCATAAAGTGGTATGAGCAGCAACCTATTTCACAGTGGCAGCAGCAAATAAAAGACATACAGCATACGAAAACAGCAAGGAATATCGGTATCAGCTCATTAAAATCAACGTCAAAGTAAAGTAAATTTGCTTTAAAATATTAAAACACTAACAGACAGTTTATTTTCCTCGACAGTGAAAATGGACCTCAGATCACCTATGTTCGAGACTTCAAGGCCAAAGTACAGTACTTCAGATTCTGGTGCCAGGTAAGAGAAGGTTTAGGTTTGGATTAGTACTAAATGTTAGTTTGACAGTTATTTTCTTTTAATGATATCCCCCGTTTATTGCGGGGTTAGTGAAAATCATGAACTGATATTCCTTTTAGGTTTTTTTATAATTTATAAAAAAACATTCCACACTTGTGTAGCATAGTAAAAACAAAAAAAATATTGCATTTTGAGGATCGGAATAATTCACAATTAATTATGTTGACACATTCATCCTCTTTTCTCCAGCAACTGGCTATGCCTCAACACATCAAGATCAATGTATCCAGGAAAACCCTCTTTGAGGACTCCTTCCAGCAGGTACGCTGGCTCACGTTCACTGAACTCCAGTGAGGAGTTCATATATGTATATCTTGCAGCAAGAGGCACCCAGTCACACAGAACACAAGGCACTGTAGTGAGGAGTCGTACCCTCCCCTCAGAGTTCAGCAGTTATACATGAGAGATGAACTTAATGGAATGCTGGTGAACGGAATGACCGCCCAAACAAGATACAGTTATCACATAGTCTTCTTCAGTTTCCCAGATGTACCAGAAGGTGCATGGTACTGGAAAATCCTTGATAATCTGCTCTAAGAGAAAAACACACAATATAATGAATACCAGTAGTTACATTTAAGTAGTACAGTATACTAAAGTCTTTCATACCATGAGTATTCCAGACCACCTCTGAATTTGGTTTGAGTGATCAGATCTCAGAGGACACACTCAGGGGACATTTGGTATATGGTATATATCCACACGTGGTCTAAGACACTGTTGTATCATATATTATGTGATGAAATGAGTGGACCGTTGTCTACTGTCTGCGTTTTAGATAATGAGCTTCAATGCTCAGGATCTGCGAAGGAGACTATGGATCATCTTCCCTGGAGAAGAGGGTCTGGATTATGGAGGTGTTGCCAGGTACGTGAGAAAACGTGTAAACATAAATGGTTTGCACACACATGTGGGATAATGCCTTTGCCATGTCTCGTAGTTTATCACAAAGGCTTTTCATTTATCACTCACAGGGTCATGTGTCTTTACCACAACATGTACTGCAGTTGATTTCTATGACATGATGTGTTCAAAATTCGCTTTAAGTGTGCCTCATAAAATAATGACCTAGACAGTTATTAAAATATGTTCATCTACAAGTTTCATTGATGCATTTGGAGAAGTTACAGTCATTTTTGGACGTACCACTACTTCTTGCTTTAAATGTGTTTACTAGCTACATAGCCTCATGGTTCTTTGTTCTCACTTTTTTTGTCTCTTTTTCACAGAGAGTGGTTCTTCTTGTTGTCCCATGAGGTCTTGAATCCCATGTACTGCCTGTTTGAATACGCTGGTAAAGATAACTACTGTCTCCAGATCAACCCCGCATCTTACATCAACCCTGACCACCTCAAATATTTCAAGTTCATTGGACGCTTCATTGCCATGGTTAGTAGTTTTTACAATACACAGGATTGTTTTCTACTTCGTAGCAAAAAATACAAATACAGTACAAATCTTTGAGTTGTACTGACAACAAATCCAACACGTCAAAGAAATCGAATCGAGCACAGTTGAACAGCATTTGTTTCTGTCCCTCAGGCCCTTTTTCATGGAAAGTTCATCGACACTGGTTTCTCGCTGCCATTTTATAAGCGCATCCTAAACAAGCCACTGGCCCTCAAAGACCTGGAGTCTGTAGACCCAGAGTTTTACAACTCCCTCATGTGGATCAAGTGAGTGCATAGTCCTGGTGAAAGCTGACTGAGAGACGTGACACAGATGGCAGAGCTCGATTTGAGTCTGCATTTTTTTCTCATGTAACTGTTCTCTACTGTCAATGACTCCATGCCACCATATTACCTAAGTTTCCATCATAGTAAGAAAACACAAAACTAAGGTTGTCAGATACCTGCAGCCTTGACTTGCTGTTTGTAATGAAACAGCAGCATAGAGGCGAAAACAGTCGTGAAATTCCCTTTGCCTCTGTGTATGTGTAGGGATAACAACATTGAGGAGTGCGGGCTGGAGATGTTCTTCTCAGTTGACAAAGAGATCCTGGGTGAAATCACCACACAGGATCTGAAACCAGGAGGTGGAGACATCCAAGTCACTGAGGAGAATAAGGAGGAGTACATCAGGTGGGCTTTATTAGAGATGATTTTAAATTAAAACCATAATTGCATAAAGAATTGTACATTCTACGTCAGTTTGCTTCCATGACTACGGTTGGAATTTGGATTTCCTGAAAATTTAAACTCAGTGTTTCAGTTCTTTCGGAGCATTTTAGTGGAGTGTAATGTCTGCATGTGTCTCCCCTCACAGGCTGGTAGCAGAGTGGAGGCTGTCCAGAGGAGTGGAAGAGCAGACCCAGGCTTTCTTTGAAGGCTTTAATGAGGTCCTTCCTCAGCAGTACCTGCAGTATTTTGATGCTAAAGAGCTGGAAGTAAGGATGAATCAGAAACTGTCTCTGACATCTGGGTCGCATGTATAGTACTCAAACTTTTAAAACGAGAAAACTAAATAAAACACGTCCATACCTTGTGTTTTGTCTCAGGTGATGCTGTGTGGTATGCAGGAAATTGACCTTGCTGACTGGCAGAGGAACACTATCTACAGACACTACGCTCGCAGCAGCAAACAGATCGTCTGGTTCTGGCAGGTCAGTGTGCAGCAGAAGGAGCATTAACCTGTTCAAGTTATTGATCTAAGATGGATAAATTAAATAGATTTTTGGATATGTGACAAGATCACATTCATATACCGTGTTATGAGCTTTAATAAGGTAATATTAATCTAATGTTTTCATTTTAATAATTATCTTACTTTGTTTAAGTAGGATTTCGGATTTTTGTGTTGTATAATGTTCTGACATTATCATTAAAATGTAAGATAGTCAACAGCAAGGTGGATGTGATAATTTGTGACTTTGTACAGAACATTATTGCCATCAAGTGTCACAATAGAAATGTGTGATGCAGCTTCAGATGGAAAAGTTCAGGATTGTACTTATATTTGTATCATTAGGTATTTGTATGCACACTTAATTTACATTTTTTGCAGTAGGTATTTGAGTTCCTTTATTTCTTTTTATTAAAAAAAGCAACCACTCACGCTCCTTTAAGGATCGGTGTTAGCTGTAACCTGGGGACATGTAAGTGTTTTTAACAGCGTAACACTTTCCCACGCAGTTCATAAAGGAGATGGACAATGAGAAGAGGATGAGGCTGCTGCAGTTTGTCACTGGTACCTGTCGCCTGCCTGTCGGAGGCTTCGCTGACCTAATGGGTAACAATTCCAACTGAATACGCTTCAATTTCCAAAATATCTGTCCAGATGCAGTAATCTTATGATAGCCTACTCTGTTTTGATTCTCAAGAAACATACCTGAGTAAAATAACTTGGTTTAAGTGTTTCCATTATAAAACTTGTGTTAAATGAACTACTGTTATTCAAGCACCTACTCACCTGTGCTTCATTTTACAGGAAGCAATGGTCCTCAGAAGTTCTGTATCGAGAAGGTGGGAAAAGAAAACTGGCTTCCTAGAAGTCACACATGGTGAGTTAAGGCCAACTAGGTGGCTCGGTGTTGCAAGACTGACCTTAATCCCAAGCAGCAATGTAGCCATGTATTTTCCTAAAGCATTTATTGAGTAAAATAAATCCTTTAGTTCTATTATTTATTTATGGGTCTCATTCTCATATTCTAATCATATACTACCATCAGAATAAACACCAGAAATGTGAAGCTAAAATCCACTTTCAATTTTTGTCTTCCAGCTTTAACAGACTGGATTTGCCACCATACAAGAGTTATGAGCAACTGAAGGAGAAGCTGATGTTTGCCATCGAGGAGACAGAGGGATTTGGACAAGAGTGAGAGAAACCAGAGGAAGTTCTCGGTGGCTGCAAGAGTCTGTATGAATAAAGGGGTTGGAGGTGGTGGTGGGGTTTGTGAGTTTATGAGTTTATGCTGATGCATGCACGCACCTGTACTCTGTGGGTGCATCTATGAGACTGCACGTCATTGGAGAGGGAGCAGGGATCTGGGAACTAGCTGTCCACTGTGCACTGTGTGGGGTATTTGTCCAAACCAAAACACAGACACTTCTCCGTGTCTCTCAGATATCTCAGATCCTAAAAGCTTCAGTGTCATCAGTGACATCTCTGAAATGGGACAGCGGTAGTTTTTCTTTCATGCTTGGCATGTGCCAGTGTGGCCCTGGGGCTACAGGCAAAATCTCAAATCTCACAACCAGAAAGGTCATCGACCCGATTTCTCCTAATGAAGTTGCTGTACAGTAAATCCTCCGCTGAAAGGCAAAGGTGCATTTATTTTAAAACAGGGTTGTGTTTTACCAAAAAACAAATCTTTTTCCTCAAAAGGTTTTGTTTGTGAAGAACTTTGAGCACCATCCCCCATTACTGGCATGTCACATTGTACCCTTTAATTTCCTCCCCTGTTTAATTTCCATCTCTCATGATTCAAATGGATCTTTAAACAATATGATTTAGTTTTTAATGATGATGATAGCTTTGGTCAATTAAATTTATAAAAACATGCTCCAAATTCACACTTCAACAACAGACAACCAAATGGCTTAAAATCTTATGTCTCATATAAGTAGCAGGAGAGGAACTGGTTTTACAGTGTTTGATCTGTGAATGACGTAATGATTGTGAAATGTGTGGTAACTTCCATTATTTATAGTAGTGGAAGACTTAAAACAGAACTTAAACTGACCCTAGTTTTATAGGGTTGGAGTCTGTATTGGGTGGGATGTCTTAGATCATAGTGCTCTGGGAGAATCATATAAATCTTAATGTCAGCTTTGGGTATTTTCACTTTCTGTTGTTTTGTGGGACAAAATATGATCCTGAAAAAATCCAGCAAGGATGAAGAAAGTATTTGAGTAGTGTGTGTATTCAATACTTGTGACTTGTCAGACTTGAGGATCAGAACATTGGAAACACCAAATTCAAGTCAAACCAAATCAAAGTCAGTTTTGATTCATGCTTTGAATGATTCTAAAAGAAACGTCCTGTCATTCTTTATATGCATACAGGATTTGAAGGTCAGTGAGAAAATTACCCGATTGAAAACAAGGAAATGGACATTCTTTATATACCACATATCTTTGGTGGGTCTCGATGGGACCTGGAACCCACTTCCTAACTGACAGCCAACCATTCATACTCAACTGTGATTCAGACCTTGTTGTTCTGTCAAAAAATGCAGTGCAGTGAATAGAAACTCTTGTCTTCCAATCGCATTACAACTCAGAATTCCTATAATGTCATTTGCAAGACAATGCTTAAAATTCATTTCTGGTGTGTAAAATGATAAATGATTCATGTGCTTACGCTTTCGTTTTGGAAAATATATTAACAATTTGATTTTTAGATAAATTTTTTTTCTGTGGATTGCTGATTTTTCAGATCCCAGATAAGTGATGACAGATAAGAAACTTCCAGTTGCCTTACCAACATCCAGTACTAGTGTGCACAGTAACAGACAGCTTTATAATGTAGCTGTGAATGCTGGTTTGGTTTGACTAATTATACACAGTATTTGATCGACAGTAACAGATAATTAATCAGATTTGTCAGTGTGAAATTAAAACAGCAGGTTGTATGTTTGCACATTTCCCTCTGAATTGTTCGTGAAGTTCAATAATCGCAGGTCTGATCACTGAAACATGGGACCCAGTTGTTTGTCGGACAAAGCGCAGCACTTTACAAAAAGAATCTCCCTCCACAAACTCTTGCTGTGTGTGGTGCCCTGATTCTCTGTTAAGTTAGTCGAGACCTTTTGTTTTGACAAGCGTGGTGAGGTGTGTCCTTTTTGTTTGTCCTCAGCCCTCAGGTAGTTTTAATTTCACCATCCGGCAACGGATGATGGACCTCACAGGCTTTCTAGTCAAATCCGTTCTCTCATAGTTTTGAAGTTCTTGTGAGGAGAGACTTGAGGTGCTGAAATGTGGCCTGTTTGGATGGCTCGTTGCAATGTAAGGGTCACAAATACTGTGAAAGTTGAATAAAAACAAATGTAACATAATGAAAAGTTGATTGGAAGAAGGTTCTTTTGAACACGTTTGCCTCTGATTGTTGCCCTCTGAGTGTGGTCTCATTCAGGGCTGATGACATCATGAAATCCTGGGTATAGAGTAGAAAAGTTAATACAGTGATCCCCCGTTTATCACGGGGGTTACGTTCCAAAAAGAACCCGCGATAGGCGAAATCCGTGAAGTAGAAACCTTTATTTTTTTACAGTTATTATACAATGAAATACTCCATAAAACATTGAAAGCAAGGAACAAAACCTTTTTACAGGCCCAAGCATTTGTTTAAGAAATAAAAATAGAAGCGTTTTCTATCAAATAACTGTGATAGTTTTTAGAAATACTGTCAAATAATCATTTTAATAATCAACCTACGCGGTTGGACACATTGTGACTGACGCGTATTTCACAGTTCCTCTGACTGTGCCTCTTCGTGCTGACTCAGCTCCGCTGTAGCGTCTTTTTCTACTGAAGGCCGTGGTGCAGGTATCTTTGTCGGTGCAGAACGTTTTGTCGACATTGTGGGTTTTGTCGTGGAGACAATATGCAAACATGTAAATTTGCCAAGCCGAACGCATTCTGTACAGACAGAGACGAGGCACGGAGGAGACTGATTGACATTGGCCTACAGTCCCTTAGCCAATCAGGATACAGAGTAAAAGATAGTGAATGGGTAATTGATGCTGGTGGAAAGGTGAATCACTGTGGTGAGTCCGGTTAGAACTCAAAAAAAGACTCAGTTGCTGTAGTATGCCGATTTAATGACTTTAAACACTACAAACAAACTTTCTCCTATTTCTCTCCTTCCTGACTCCTCTGCTTGCGGGCGAGACGGTCGGGTCTAAGCTCCGCCCTTTAAAGGGCCAGCGTCTCCACGCGCGTGCATATACTGTAAAAAAAAAAAAAAAAAAAAAACAAGGATAACAAACTGCACTAAAAAAATCCGTGAAACAGCGAAGCCGCGAAAGGTGAACCGTGTGATAGCTGGGGATCACTGTATGTAAATATGATAATCCCTGTCTCGCTTTTTTTTTTGGTTTGTTTTCCAGAATCCTTTATGTACAACTCAACCACTGTCACTCCTGTATATTGAAACCGAGCTGTAAATCATGTCAATAACAAATTTTCTTTTGTAAAAGATTGATTTTAATAAGAGGTCTATGGTAACGCTCTATTTTCCTTTCCTTGTTTAATTTCTGATGTACATGACAGATGTACAGACCTTAATAAATTAAATCAAACAGTGTCAAACAGTGTGTTTGTGGTTTGGATGAACACATTTCAGTGTAAAAGATACTGTGCATTATTGTATATCCATCCCCTAAATAACGGATGGAGAGATAGAACCACGTAAGTGGTAATTTTTTTGGTGTTCTGTCCATCTATCCTCTAACAAATATATGATGCAAAGCCATGCACATTGTCACCCATCCAGTGTGTTGTCTAAGATCAGTTGCATGTGTTCACTCCTTAACTGTAAACTCAAGTCACAAGTGATGCTGTCAGACCTATTGTGTCATTAAGTCAGTTAAGCAATCCCTTTTGTTTAATCCTTCCATTGTTCCTTCATTGTTAATTAACGCACACATGATCAATGATTTAATGTTGGGATTAGGGACGTTTACGTTGTATAACTGGTTGGTGATGACATCCGGCTTCTGCGCTTCCTGCCTACGTCTTCACACACCTGTTCCACATTTATTCAATCAACCAGTCAACTGCTGTATTACAGGACCAGTCCCATCTCCTCGCTCAGGTTGTACCAGTGTTTGACCAGCATTCTTATGGATCAAATATTCTTTGGGACACTAGTAAACTTAAAAATTGTTTCATTTGGTTCATCAAAGTAGAGAAAATGTTGCCACTGCTTTTGATACAACTGTGGTTTAAGTTGTACTGTAGAAGGCTGTACCAAAAAAACATGGGAATGATCCACTGGTTGCCTGGGCAGCAAAGACTTCCTCATTAATATTACCCATGAAACATTTTCATCGATAGTCACCGGAATAAAACGAATGCTTAGAGTTTAAATTGCGTTTTAATTTAAAACAAATCACTTTCCCGGACACTGTTCTTGCATTAAATAATGGATGACAGTGTGTTAGATGGTGTTTCTCCAGGAAACATTCAAACTGATGCCTGAAACTACAAACATGGCTGCTGCAAACAGTTTTGGCCATTGCTCTCAATCTGCTCCAGCGCCCCACCGCCTTGTTCCACCCCATCGTCCTCCTTCTCCTCATCTCTTTGAGTGTGTCCTTGAATGGCGGTGATGCACATTGTGGCCTGACGACTCTCACCGGTTCTCCGCTCTCTGTCCTCCTCCTCCTCTTCCTCTCCATGTCTTTCCGCTTGGTGAGGGCTGCCTTCCTCATCCTCCCTGTCGTCTCCCCCAGAGTCTGGCCTTTGTGCTTCTCTTGTGAACCGGCCACACCTTCCGTTATCCTCCCCGTCATCCTTCTCCTCTGCCATTGGCATTTCTTCATCGACCTCTCCTCCCTCTGCCTCTTCAGCCCCTCCTTCACTTCCTGCCCCGCCCCCTGCCGCAGGACATTTGTGGTCTCTGTAATAGCTCTGTCTGCTGAAGCCCTTGTTGCAGGTAGAACATCTAAATCGGAAGTTGTCTGTGTGGGACTGCTGATGCTCGAGCATGTGAGCCCTGCGGCTAAACTCCTTCTGACAGAACAGACACTTGTAGGGTTTGATACCTGGAGACGAGAGGAGATGACAAGAATCTGTGCAGTAGTGCAATGTTTATACAAGTTACCTAGTATACGTTTCTACCCTATGTAAGTATTCACTAAATGTAAGAGTAAACTGAAGCGATGCAAATAGTTTTGTTGATTTTCATCAAAATATTCTTTTGGGTTATTCACTCACCAGAATGTGACAGGATGTGGGCTTTGAGTTTGTCTGGTCGATTGAATTCTTTGGTGCAGCCGACGTGTGTCCTAATGAGAAAACACAACAGTCAGCCTAACATTAGTATCAAATTAAATAAAAAAAACAAAACAGTTGGTACATGTAAATCTGTAAGGCAAAAGTATGAAAGAAATAAAGGAACAAGTCAGAGGGGACAGGTGTTAAGAAAAGATGGAGAGGGTTAAAGGGTTAAAATGGTTTGATTGGATGAGGGAGGCAGGACTGTTCCAGTGACCTGACCTGAAGGGGCATTTGTATTTCTTGAAAGGTTCGTGGATGAGCATGTGCCGCTTCACTTTGTCCTTCCTGTTGAACGTTGCGTCACAAAGGGAACATTTATACGGCTTTTCACCTGAAAAGTGAAACCAGCGTCATACTTCCAGCTCTGCTTTGACTCATGATTCATGCAGAACATGTCACCTCGGTTCATGTGGTGTGCAAGTGGTGCTTGCACACCACATTTCTCAGTGCTGAGAAAATGCACAGTTGTCAGGTGGCTTAGCAAAACTTAATGAGAAGCTTTTCATACCTGAGTGTATGCGAGTGTGGAGTTTGAGGTAGTGCTCCGTCTTGAAGGCCTTCTTACAGATCTGACACTTGAACCTCCCTCCGGCGCCATGGGTGGGGAGGTGGCGCCTGAAGTACCGTTCACATGGAAAAACCTGAAAGCCGGAGAGGGATCAGATCAGATGCTGCACCAGGGTGTTCAAATTCCAAATAAACAAAAACATGAACCACAATGAAAACATCTCTCACTTGATTGAGTCATCAACAACTGGTAGATCACCAAAAGTAGTAGCTGCTTCTATGTGCGAGAAAATACATCTAAAAACATCCACAGTTGTGTGTCGTACCTTTTGGCAGTGTGGGCAAGGGAAGTTGTGTGAGGCGGTCAGTAGATGTTGTTCCAGCGCCTCCTGGGTGGAGTATCTGCTTTGACATTTCACACACCTATGGTGAAATGCAAGGAAAGGACTTGAACAGTGATGGGGTTTGTTAGAGAGTGACAATAATAACTAGCAACAGTGCATTTCCTCTCATAGCATGGTCTTCAACAGAACGAGCTGAAGAGAGCCAAAGATCTGCTGAATGAATACAAATGTAGTAGTAGTAGTAGTAGTAGTAGTTACAGTTATGCTTCAGTTACTATAATAAGTACTAATAGGAAAAAAGTTCTGAGGCGTTGATTGAAAATATGAAAATAGCTGGGACCTGGAGCTTTGATAGTAAATGAGTTAGATACTAAATCATACACATGAGAAGCCATTCCCAGGGTACTGCTCTTTAACGATGTAATCAATAAACAAGGATGAGCAGTTCAGCTGACCTGTAGACAGTGGTGTCCTTGCGTGTGTTCTGCTGCGGGCAGAAGCAGTGGGAATACTGGTGGACCCCCAGTTCAAACAGCGAGGGGAACACCTTGCTGCAGAGGTGGCAGCGGTACGTCAGCTGCTCCTGGTGCGTCCGGATGTGCTCCAAAAACTGATCCAGCTTCTGGAAAGTCTGGGAGCAGGACTTCAACACACACTTGTAAACCTGCAGCGAAGAGGAGAGGATTTCCAGTTCACTAATCCAGTTTATCTGGATTTAGTCAATTCCCAATTACCAAATGATTTTACACCACTACCAAACCATTTGCAAATGCATACACTGCCATGTACTTTTGCGATGC
>JAFBJQ010001340.1:36443-62863 GCA_016785345.1 Trinectes maculatus
GTATGTATGTATGTATATATATATATATTAAACATTATAAAACATTTCATAATGCCTGGGATCAATAATTTTACTCTTTCTGTGTCCCACAAAAAGAAAAATTAAACACATATGACAGTGGGAAAGCTTCACAAAAGCGGCCCTCCCCTTTGATCCACACATGCACGTCCCACCTGCACTAACCTGCTCCCCTTTGTGCTGGGTCATATGGGACTTGAGCTGGAAGTAGGTCTTGAATTTGCTGGCACAGAACTGGCACTGGTAGGAGCTGTCAATCACAATGATTTGTTTAGTCTGAGCTTGGCACTGCTGGCTCTGCTCAGACTGCACCTGCATCTCCGACTGAGCGTATCCATTATGCATCTCTTCCCCTCGGCTGCCCTTCGGATCAGCCCGAGCCTCAGGTGCATGTTCCTCTTGATCCTCTGGACCTTCTGTAATCAAGCATTGTATTTACTTTATCAACTTCTTAATACTTTATAGTTTAAGCTGAGCTGGTAACAATAGTTCACAAACCCATTTATGGTAGATTGCAATATATTTGCAAAGCTGCATTTTTAAGGCCCAATGCAAACTATTTGATTAAATCATAAAATCATCAATATTTCCATAATAAGAATATTTATATTGTACATAAAGATATTACCTGTTAGAGCGGTCTCTTCCTCTGCATGTGGTCGAAGGGTGTGCTGCTCAGCTGCTTCCTCCTGCTCACCTTGCTGTTGCTGCTCTCCACTGCCCTCTTCCTCACTGGATGACACTGGCACCACCTTCACTGTGACGGGCAATCTTGACACTGTGCTGGCCACGCTCATAGGCCATACCTTGGGGGTAAAGGCAGATGGTTTTAATGTATTGTTGACATTGCTTTTTGTGTCTATTGCTTTTAGAAATGACTGCGTGACTCACAAACGGTATTTGTGAGTGTTTATTTGTGAGTGTAGTTGGTTGTGTGAACCTTGTGCGTCTGCATGTGTTTCTTCACGTTGGACTTTTGGGCAAAGGCTCGGCCGCAGACGATACACTGAAAGGGTTTCTCTCCTGTGTGGCTGTAAAAAGAAAAGGTCAAGACTGGTAAAGTAAACTGAGTCACTGTCGTCTGGACATGTGTTTTTTTTCTCTGGATGGGTGCAGCCACCCGTGGCGGCCGGAGACTCACCTTCTAATGTGCTGCTGAAGATCGAAGTTTTTCGAGAAGATCTTGTCACAGAAATTACACTTCAGCTTTGGGCCCTTTCCCTTCAGCTGCTCTGCTGCGGAGTAACATTCAGAGCATGAACGTTT
The DNA here is from genome assembly GCA_016785345.1 of Trinectes maculatus. NCBI lineage: Eukaryota > Metazoa > Chordata > Actinopteri > Pleuronectiformes > Achiridae > Trinectes > Trinectes maculatus. The sequence goes on from JAFBJQ010001340.1 coordinate 37,728, forward strand.
ATCTTGCAGTCATGATTTCAGTCATTTTAAATCATGTGCGGTTTAAATCAATAACCATTTTCAAAAATGCATCAACATGTTAGTTATGAGTAAATCTGAGAGAAGAAGACATGAACACATTGTCCTTTGTGGTGAACGCTTTAGAAATAACAGTAATAGCTGTAGTAAATTTGGGGTTTTTCCTCACAGACCTGTTGCAGAGCCATCTGAGACCTTTTTGCTACTTCTTGGCTGTTTGGGAATGATGACCTTTTCAAAATCAGCCAGCTCAGTTAGGTTGCTGGTGATGCTGCAGGTCTTTGTTTTGGTGCCCTGCTTCACAGGGCTGTAGACAGGAGGAGTGGTGAATGACTGGCTCTCCACACACTGACTAGGCACCTGAGGGACACACACACACAGACACGCAAGCAGAAGATTTTTTTTTTGTTTGTGCACAACTAATCAAATACTAAGATGCCAATCAAACAGCAGGATCTTCTCACTTGTACTGGATGGAAGGGTTGCAGACCCAGGGTGTGGATCTCTGCACCACCACCAGTCCCAGCCATATGAGGCAGTGTGCTGTACACCTGGACCACTGAGTTGCTGTGGCTCGCTGCAACTTGAGATGAGAGCGGCTGCTGGGCAGACTGGCCAGCTGGGAGGGGGTGGGCTGGGGTTTGGCCAGGGGGGAGAGGGTGAGAGGACTGATGCTGTTGCTGATGATGATGATGGTGGTGGTGGTGGTGATGATGCTGAAGGTAAGGTAATACACCTGCTGTGTGCATGCTCAGGTTACTCTGCAATGCAAAATATATATAGGTAAAAGGAAATTGCATTATCTGTTCCCATTTTGCTTTTGTTAAATAACATTTTGAGTCAATTTAATGCCGTTAAATAGAAAGAATCATAAACAGATACTTTGTTACTTCAGCATTAGAACAATGTGTAATGTTGCACCTGCTCTTTTACCTGTATAGGCGTCTGCATTGTGGCCATGGGCTGGTCGATGGAGGTGAAGGCCGAAATAGCTGACATGAGAACGTCATCACTGACCAGCACGTTGCCTTGGACCAGAGTGTGTGTTAGAGGGGAGGGCGGGACTGTGATGTAGGTGGACACCTGGTGTGTGATGCACACAACATAAAACATTAATGATCCAAAATCTTTTTTTCCTGACTATTTAACCAGCTTGTCACTTCCCCCCCCACATAAAGAAAGTGTCTCTCTTTACCTGTCTGTTGGCAGGAGTCTGTGGTCCAGAGCTGATTGATGGGACTGGGGTGTAGGCATTGGTAGATGCCAATGACACAGTAGACAGTGAGGGGGCGCTGGATTGGCACTGTTCCCTCTTGTGTGTCATGAAGGCTGGCAAAGAATTGAACTGTTTTTTGCATTTCCCACACAGGAACACATCCTCATCGTCTGCAGGAGGGACAAACACAGACGTTTCAGGCAATCACAGCAGGAAACACTGGAGAGATGGAGTAACACGCCTACACTGCTCTACGATGCAGTCGTAACATCCAGTATTTCCATACAAATATTTTGATGTCATAGTTGTATGTACCCATAGACTGGATAGTGGACGTCCCAGAGACACTCTGGGTGTTTGGGTCTGGAACCCCGCCTTGACCATCCAGCAGAGACTGGACCGCCAACACTGTCTGGTTGTCCATCCCTACAGAGGAGGTACGGTATTATGATGAAGAAACAGCAAAACAATACAATCTGAAAACACAAATGTGGTTTTCAAGTGTCTTAGGTCTGTGTCCATTACATTACAGGCAGACAGACAGGCAGGCAGACAGACAGATTTTATTCATCCCCGAGGGGAAACTCTACAGCCACTGCAGCTCTGCTTATCCTATAGTTATCTTACCATACCTTAATGTATGATGTACAATAACATGTTCATAATAATGATAACAACTTTAAGATATTGCAACACATCCATAAGATTGCTCTCAGTTTACTACCAACTCATAGGTATTGTACAGCATTGCTGCAGTGAGCTTTCATCAAAAGGGCCTGTTGTTAAAATGTATATATGCAGTCTGAATAGGAAAAGGAGAAACATAATTCCACTGTCTAATTGCAGTATGTAAGAGCAGCTAACAGCCATAAGCTTCACATTAAGCCTAAACAGTAATCAGACTGTCTGTTTACAGTCCATCACAGCTTGCCTTCCATGGGATGTTTTGATTGTTAGAACAAACATATACGGTTTTTTACTTGGTATTACTCTAAGCTTTGTGTATATATGCGGGTCCTGTGTTTTGACCTTGTTTAAAATACATATTCGCACTTTACTGAGGTTGTAATGACGCGATTAAAAACAAAATATCCCTACCTTCGAACACTTCATATATAGCCTGCGCCATCTTGTTGCTTGCTGCTGCGCGATCGGCGCTCGATTGTTAGTGTCTGCCTGTTGAGGTACGCTACATCCAACTGAGTGGACCTGACACAGGGCACAGCGCTCAGGTTAGTACAGTAGTTCAAGACAAAAATCCCCAACCTAATGTGTTGGGGATATAAACTAGTATATGGCACCCGAGAGGACAGCTCCAAAACATCTTCTTTGTGCAACGATAAAACTTTCTTCCACTTTAAATATGAATAAACAGAAAATACGGCTAATTGCCTTCACTTAATACACTTTCAAATGCAGTGATATTACGCTTTTTGTTATGTGCGACTAATTTTACAGTATCCCGTACAAACAATCTTACGATCATTTAACTGGTCCTATAGTGCAAAACTTTCGCGACCCCCCTGCAGTACCTCTGCGGACCCCCTAGGGGTCGCGGACCCCCTGTTGAAGACCTCTGCTCTACAGCCACTGCAGCTCTGCTTATCCTATAGTTATCTTACCATACCTTAATGTATGCTGTACAATAACATGTTCATAATAATGATAACAACTTTAAGATATTGCAACACATCCATAAGCTTGCTCTCAGTTTACTACCAACTCATAGGTATTGTACAGCATTACTGCAGTGAGCTTTCATCAAAAGGGCCTGTTGTTAAAATGTATATATACAGTCTGAATAGGAAAAGCAGAAACATAATTCCACTGCCTAATTGCAGTATGTAAGAGCAGCTAACAGCCATAAGCTTCACATTAAGCCTAAACAGTAATCAGACTGTCTGTTTACAGTCCATCACATCTTGCCTTCCATGGGATGTTTTGATTGTTAGAACAAACATATACAGTTTTTTACTTGGTATTACTCTAAGCTTTGTGTATATATGCGGGTCCTGTGTTTTGACCTTGTTTAAAATACATATTCGCACTTTACTGAGGTTGTAATGACGCGATTAAAAACAAAATATCCCTACCTTCGAACACTTCATATATAGCCTGCGCCATCTTGTTGCTTGCTGCTGCGCGATCGGCGCTCGATTGTTAGTGTCTGCCTGTTGAGGTACGCTACATCCAACTGAGTGGACCTGACACAGGGCACAGTGCTCAGGTTAGTAGTTCAAGACAAAAATCCCCAACCTAATGTTCATAACACTGTGTTGGGAATATAAACTGGTATATGCCACCTGAGAAGAAAGCTCCAAAACATCTTCTTTGTGCAACGATAAAACTTTATTCCACTTTAAATATGAATAAACAGAAAATACGGCTAATTGCCTTCACTTAATACACTTTCAAATGCAGTGATATTACGCTTTTTGTTATGTGCGACTAATTTTACAGTATCCCGTACAAACAATCTTTCGATCATTTGAAGCAAGTAAACAAAATTAATAAAGATACAATTAGGCGCTGTTTTGTCCGTGGAACATGAATGCACCAGCACATCGACGAATCTGTGTTAGGCAAAGTGACGGACAACATTTTGCACCAATCAAAAAGCGCCAGTCCCGCCCTGTGGAAGCTGCGGCTTTTTGACCAATGGTAACCGTCGGATGCACGCACGTGCTTGTTTCGCGGTAAAAAAGATTTCGCGCGAAAACTGTCCGAGCCTTGTTTAGACGTAGATCAGCTGGGACAATAACAACAATAACAGCCGATAACGGGGTCGGGACGGCGCTTTTATGGATGGACCGTGCCCGGTGTGAACAACCAAAAGACCAGTGGCTGTTATTTTAAAGGATGCATCTATCTCGTCGCTTTATTTCCTTTTATTTCCAGTTTTGTCGGACTGCTTCCTGCCTGCCCAAACAAAACGACTCTGTAGAACTACGGCTACTATTTAGCTAGCATGCTAATCTGTCATATATATTCATTTAAACGACTTCTCTGCATTCTCCGTTGAATTTAATGGTGCTTTTATACGCGTGCGCTCAAAGATGCCTTTGAGACATGACTATGCCCGTTGTGTTGTAGTTATTTTATTTCGATAGCTTACTCCTGGAAAGCTGCCTCAAAGTTTTAATAGGCTTTTAACCGAACCCAATCTGCAGGGTTACTAGAAATAATATCGTTTTGTAGCTGTTAATAGCTAATCTGGCGGCAGTGCCGGGTTGTTTGTGAACTTATGTCAGTGTGTGTTGCTCGGTCAGAAGCTAGCTCGTTAGCAGGGTTGTAGCTGTTATGCTGAGGGCACAGTGTGGCCAGGCCTCAAGGCTCTACTGACAGCAAAGATGAAAACAAAAGATTAGCTTGCACCCTCGCTAGCTTGCTAACCTCCTGCGTTTATCTTCACGGCCAATGTACGAGTCTTTCATTGATAACATATCAGCGGCTGAGCCTCGAGGGGCACAGTTGGTATGTATTTAGCAATATTATTTAATTTGCCAAATTTCCTGTTTGGCAGTACATCCTGTCTTGCTGTTTCATCATTCGTCTAAAATTGATTAAGCACGTTTGCAGTTATTGCTAGTTAATGGCTTGTTAAAATTATATGTATATGTATGCATAATTATGAAGCATAATGAAATCTCAGTGATAGAGACGTTGTACAAAAATGTTGCAGCTGCCTATAAAAACCTGCAAGAAAACTTTTTTCAACTTTTAGCCTTTACCATTGTTTGTTAAAGTCACTAAGTCCAGTAAATGCAAAGTGGTGTCGATCCCCTGTATTACCACAGCATCTTAGTTTGTGACGCCCCCTCAACACACCCAAAGTCCAGTGAGGGACTAATCAGTGACACTGCAATGTCAGAGACTCTGATAACGGGGCAGACATCAGAGGACCTGTTGGCTGACTTCGAGACTTTGCTAAACTCTGGGAGCATTGACCTGGGCGAGGACCAGCAGATTGTGATCATCACCAGCCCCAGCAATGAGGGATTCCACCCAGCCATTGCCCCCACCAGCACAGGGGAGATCCTCCTATTTGCCACACCCCAGGGTCCAGCTGATGTGGCGAGCCAGGACAAGAGGCGGCCGGCTCTAGGAAGACCTCCGGTGAGCAAAGAAGGATGTCGGGTGGTAACAGGGAAGAGAGATAGGTTGGTACGGAAGGTGGAAGACCGATAAGAGAAGTAGTTAGCTGAGGAGCTGCCCTACATCATATTTTGAAACGATTACATCAATATGGTGTTGCTGGATAGCAAAACAGAATTTGTTCATCCATCTGTTGCTCAGACGTTTTGTTTTGCTCGCCATTCTTTCCCCTTCCTAGTTTATAATAATACATAGTTATATTAAGACATAGGCTATTATCATGATAGTTTTTTTTAATGTGAATTATTATTTTTCTGCAACCACTTGTATTTTTATAGGTAAAGCGGAAGTTAGACCTGGATAGTGACCATCAGTATGTCAGCACCACTCGACCATCTGTAGGCCAAGTACCACCTTCCACGCCTGCCCCACCCAGAGGTACACATGTGCCCATTGTGCAACTAATTCTGCTTAGCACGAGCATTTCCATCCATCAATGCATCCATCCATTCAGCCAGCAATCCTTGTTTTCGCCAGGAAGACAGTTTCTGTCATTTATTAATTTACCCATTGCTTATACGGAAAGAGATTTGAATCGTCCTCCTTCACCAAAAAACAAACGATGAGATGAGAGGCTTATAGGCTGATGTTGAGCCAGTAATTGTTTTTTATTATTGATTTATGTAGCAATTAATATTTCACTTAATATGCACAAGAAGCCAGAAAAACAAAACATTTTTTGCTGAAACAAAATTACTTCAACAATAATTTGGTAATTATAGAAGCTGGTGATTATTTTCTTTTGACTGGCTCATCACTGAAGCTCAAAAACTGTTGACAAGAGTAATGTTTAGGCTTGGAAAAACCCTGATCAAAATAATCCTGATCTGAAAATGCTTTGTGTTGATGTTTTGCTTTCATTCTAGTTCCTCGAACCTCAACAGAGAAGTCACGGTATGATACTTCCTTGAACCTGACCACCAAGCGCTTCCTCAGCCTGCTGTCTCAGTCAGCTGATGGTGTGGTGGATCTGAACTGGGCCTCACAGGTCCTAGAAGTCCAGAAGAGACGGATCTATGACATAACCAATGTCCTGGAGGGAATCCAGCTCATCTCAAAGAAGTCCAAGAACAATATTCAGTGGCTGTGAGTTTTGTTAAAGGCCTAAAACAGCATTAGAGTTTATGCTAAAATATGACTGTAACAGATTGATGTTTGAAACAAAAAAAATAGAACAAACAATGAAAAATTAGCAGACATGAAGTACTGCATATTAGCAGGATTTTTCTTATGACTTTAATGCTACGCTATATATTTATATATATTTCTGTACTCACTTGCCCTGCAGTGGTAATCGAATCGATACAGCGTTGGTATCCCGCCATAAGGAGTTGCAGAGGGAGGTGTGTGACCTCACAGAGGCTGAGGAGCAGCTGGACGAGCTCATTTCCAAATGCAACCTTCAGCTTCGGCTGCTCACAGAGGACCCGCAGAACAAAAAATATCCTTTTGAACATGGTGACCCATTATGGCAGGAATAGAAAGTGATAACAGCATCAACAGTTTATAACCCAGGCGTCTTTCAGAGGGTAATGAGGTGAACGGACATGATAGACTGGTACCTGCTCAGAGTCTAGCAGGACTTTGCGGAACTAAAAGAAGTTTAGTCTCTCAGGTTGGAATTGTGTTGTCATCCTTAATTGTCGAGTCACATTGGGCTATGTGCGCTGCCAGGATTTGAAGAGATCATTCGATTCCCCAGACCAGCTAGTGATGGTGATCAGAGCTCCGCCAGAGACCCAGATGCAAGTTTCAGAGCCAAGCGAGGTATAGTGCATTAAAAATAAGTTTGATTAATGCTCAGCTTTTAAATGTGAATATTTTCAGCTTTTGACATGAAAACGTGAATGTGTTTGTCTGCATCTCTCAGGGTTATCAGGTGTCGTTGAAGAGCACACATGGACCAATTGATGTCTTCCTTTGTCCAGAAGACAGCTCTGGCATCTGTAGCCCTGTGACTGGAAGTAGCCCAACAAAACCAAACCCTGACCCATCCCTGGTCCCACCTCCCACACAGGCAACAGACCAATCACGGGCCAGAACTCCCACAACCGCCTTGGAGGTGGGTTTATCATCACCAGTGTCGACGTCTTCTACTGTGACAGCAACCTCCCAACAGGACCCATCATCAGTTGTGTTAGGTGGGGACACAGGTGAGTTTTTACATTTGACACACTTCTAGTTGTCAGTAGCTAGAAACTTAGCCAACACCTCATGTGTTGGCTAAGTTACATCTCTGATTTTTCTCGTCTGACATATGAACATGTCATGAAAATAATCTACAGATGTGTTTCAAATACAAAGTGATTGATTGAGCTGAATTGCAATTTCCTTGATCATAGGTATTAGTCAATAAATCAAAGGATGGTGCTAATGTGTCCCACGGTGTTCCTCTCAACCATGCAGTGTTGTTCACATTTTACTTTCTGTGACAGAATCATTGCTGGGAGGCGATCCATTCTCCGGCCTCGGAGACATGCCCGACTTTGATCTCTCACCCCTCTCCTCCTCGGACTTCTTGAATGGAGAAGGCCTCCCTCTCCCATTGGATAGTTTCATCAACCTGTCACCCCCTCACAGTCATGATTATCATTTTGGACTGGAGGACCATGAAGGCATCAGTGAACTGTTTGATTGTGACTTTGGTGACCTATCACAGGTTTTAGGGGACACTTAGATGTAAAAGAAGAGGAGGAGGTGGGCGAGAAATTAAATGTGAGAAAATCATTCTAAATGACTTTTCTCATTATCCTGTTTGGTTTATAAAGGTGCGGTGGAACTAAACCTTTTATGGACACTTCTTTGTTTAAAAAACATGTTAATGTTTTAATTGTGGGGTGAAAGACAGTTATTTGCATATTAATTGCTAGTGACCCTTAAAACTGCAACAAAAAAAGTCCCCCAAATTGTATAGCACATTATTAGCACTTCTATTTGGCCATTTAAACTTTTTAGACCAATACTTTAGCTTTAGTATAGCTATTTAAATTATTTATATGAATGTTGTTTTGGTATTTTGTACCAATTGAGGTTTTTGTCGTTCTTGATAATGTTTTAATCTAAGTGGATCGCGCAGGTATATGTGTGTGGAGTATGGACTCATCAGGCTGGTTTCCGTAACACAGATTAGCCTTCATGCGACAACCCATAATGCTGGTTTCTTAGACAGTCCAGCCTTCTCTGTTTTCTCAATTGGGAAAAAACTTTGAATCCTGAAATGACATTTTAAATATTAGTACTTTTTATTTGAGCAAAGCTTTTTTTTCATGTTGTCATGCTCTGTCACTTCAGTGTCTGGCATTAAGTGCACACAACAATTGTGTTTGAGTTGTGGCTTAATCTTGTGTTTGGGAAACCAGGTGATGACAGACTGCTGCAGTTACGCTAGCGGGTAAAAAACAAAACAAAACATACTGAATATATCCCTGTTAGCTAGTGAGGCACTTAGCCATAGTCTCAGGTGTTCGAAACAGAGCAAAGTCTTAAATCAATTTTTGTGATGCAGTGTGTGAGTGACTATTTTAGGTGTATATCATGGGTTACGTGTAGGTTGATAAGAGGTTTTTACAGATTCAGAAAATGTTAGAAGATGATACATATTAAAAAAAAAATAATAATCCAACATTTTCAGTCTGGGATCCCAGTGAGAATGGTTTACTTGATGCTTGTAGACCAATGCACCGGAAATCATTGACTGATCATTGTTCAGATAGCAAAATGAAATGTTCAGTAGATCCTCACAAACAATTCTTTCCTCATTGCATGTTTGTTTTTAAAAAAAAGACCTTCATAATGTTTTTTCTATGGATATGGGTTAATTCAGATGCAACCTTTGCTTTTGTCAGTCTGATTAGTGCTGAAAATGACGACTTAGGTTTGGCTTGAAGTTGTAGTGGTGGATTGTGGAATCCTGGTGGGACGTGCCATTTTTGTTCGGTATATGCATATAAGATCAGTTCAGGAAGTAAACGTTCATGCCTTAAATCAGTGACCTTTAAAGGGATGTTCTTTTTTTTTAACCCCGAAAAGATTAGTTCCTCCTTGTTTTCCTTCTGCAGTGGCATCAGGGGTCATCTCCACATGCAACGATACACCAGGATAGTGTTTCTGTTGAAATCATGTTGATTGTAAATTGCAATAACAGGTGTTTTCATGTCATGTTTCCTGTGTGAGATGAAAAAAAAACTATCCTGCTATGTTTAGTGTTTTGTTGTAGTTTAAAATGTCATCAAATGTCTAGGTCTAAGTTATGTAAGCTAACATGTTTTTGCCTTCCTTGAGTGTAGGGTTTTAGTTTGTGTGCTGGAGCATATGTGTGGCAAAAAACAAAACAGTTGTTTGGTTGAATTTCTATTTATTTATAAAAATGTTTGAATGTTTTCTTTCATCAATAGGAAGGAACTTCTCACCCATATTTTGACTATAAATCCAAGCGTTGCAGAACGAAGAAATATTTTGTATTCGAAAAACATCTTCTCATTCATAGCACATTTATATTTTGCCATGTTTTTTCACCTCATGGAGAACATGTTTTTGTGTCTTACCCTTTGTTCGTGTGAAAACTTGTGTGCACTGGCTGATAAAGATAAATACTCTGTTGAAGAGATTTTGACATAAACTAATTTCAGCATGCATCTTCATTCTTCATGTCCTGTTTAGTCATGGCTTTCTCAGTCATTACATTCAGTTACACATATTTCACATGCTACATTATACTTTCATGTGAATGTGTGAAAAACTTGTAACCAGTCATCTTTTTTTATTTTATATTTTTGAATATGTTGGAACAATAGAGGTGCTATCGGTAGGGTTTTGCAAGTGCTATGTTAGCTACATGTTAGCATTGAGCAGCCATATTGTGAGTTGCATCAAACTTCATTATCCATGTGTTGCAGTGGAAACCAACAGCAATGTAAACTTTTTACTTCTGCTGCTAACTCCTACTTTCTTCTACTGAAGTTAGAATGCTAACAGGCTAGCTCATGTTGACATCAACATTGGCTAAAATCTTGGTATGCGACCATATCCTCCGCTTACACCTGCTAAGAAGCCATGTTTGTTGGTAGAAGACACTCACTTATAGCACCTTTAATATCCAGCATAAACTGTCAACAACATCTGAAAGGTTTTCAACTGACAGCAATCTTATAAGCCAGAGAACACAAGGCTACTTAGGATGTTTTTTTTTTTGTTCTATCTCGGCCATCAACCATCAATGGCTGAGTTAATCAGCTAATGTTATCAGGATTTGCTTCCATGCAGGACAAAAGCAGTGCCTTGTTCTATAATGTGTTCTATTAATGAATAGTCCAGTCTCCAGGATTTATTTTTGTGTGCGGTCTTGGGGTTTTGTTTGAAAAAAACAAACAACTGGGCTGAAATCAAATCACCTTCTCTTCACAAACTGGAACAATTAAAGCAGGTGTAATAAGGAAAAACAGGACTTTCTGGAATGAGGCCTCAGAACTGTTTTGGAAGCAGAATGTGATAGAACATTTGGTACGAATGATTTTGGACAGGTTAGCTAAAGGTGACGCTCAGCCAGAGGGTTTGTGGTTTGAATCCCAGTTTGGGATTGTTTTGCTTGTGTTTGTCGATGAGTCTCTTTAGGCTTGAAATAGGCTGGCAGCCTGTCCAGGGCTCACAAACGACAAGCAGTGAATATTATTGATGAATATGTAACACTGTTAGTAAATATTCAGAGTTTTTTTTTTCTTTTCAAATTTGTATTTTCATTTGTTAATGGCACAGAAAGTTTGGACACAGAAAGGTCTCAAAGCTCAGGCTGCTTACAAATTGCTGCGATTTAACAGAATGTAAGGGAATTGACTCCATTATTCCAAAATGTTATGATAACCATTATTCCAAAAAGGGAAACAATGGCTTAGCCAAAAGTTTCACAATCACCTTTTTTTTATAAATATCATCAGCTGTTGTTAAATTCTGGGTTTTAAAAATACAGTTTATACTTGCCAGTTATTACTAGGCTCCGATATGCCCTTTTGTATCACTTATTCTTTGACAGAAATAAAGTTAACTATTTTGAATTGACTAATTTGCACATATGTTTGTAACAGAAGAGGGAATCTGACAAACATAGTTTTCCATTTAACAGTTTGCATAGTTTGTCTATAGGCTTAAAAAAAGTTATTGTTATTACAGACACCACACTGGTAAGAACAGTTTTTTGGTCTCGTCATGGGCATCACTATAACTTATTACAACAATCCAAATGAGGAACTGAGACCAAAACAATTCCTGCCAAAAACATTAGAAGCACACATGCAGCTAGATGGAGCTGTTCACCAAAGACTGAAAACAGGCTGAAGACAGCATTTAGTCGTGCATCAAGCATTGATTTAGCTTTCACAGGAAGGAACTGTAATTGTGTGTTTTGACCGATCATGGATCTTTTTGAGGTTTTTACATTCTAATGAATCTAAATCTTGTGCTGTTGAGTCTTTTTGGTAAATGGTTTTGGTTGAATAATTGTTAAATTGATTGTAAATGTGATTTGGCCTTGCAGCTGTTTGCCTCAGCGGGCAGAAGACTGCGCAAAAAAAAATATATATATTTTCATCGTCATTGGCAACAAGAAAATAGGAGCTGTGAGATGTGTATCTACACCTTGCTGGTTCCTAGATGTCGTTCGTTCTGGCACTTTTGCAGAGACACTGGAACAAGTGGTGTGTGACTGGGCTATTGGTCACACTCAATTGTTCATCCAATCACACAGTAAGTCGCTGAAATGTTTGCAGCGGTGAGTAATATGAAATGTCAGGGTGTCAATTGTAACACCTGCAGAGTTGAGGTCACAGTGTTCTTTTTTATCTATAGAAGGTTTATGCCATGTGTCATATAGCAATTTTGTGATATCATGAACTTCAGCTATACAGGACCCAACAAGTTGATTCACATGGAAGCATAATACTACTAGTACTATGACGACACCTTCTACTACTACTACTACTAATAATAATAATAATAATAATGATAATAATAATAACGTAATTGGTGCTGCTTTTATTGTAAATATGTTAATATTTACATTGGGGAAAGTGACAGAAACACTTTGTACAGATGTCATACGAATAAGTGTATTATTATTTGTATTATAGATTTATGCTGCTGCTCACTGAGCTCCAGTCTGAAGGGTTCATTTGTAATTTTTTTGTGTGTGTGTGTGTGTGTTTTAAAGGAAGTCACTGTTAAATACAGGAGACCAGTGTTGGTGCACTATTTCAACCTAGCAGCGGGGCACATTACACTCGTGGAAGAGGTGGAGCATGCCTGTCATTCCTTTTTCGACACTTGCTACACCTCCTGTCAAACTATGGACTCCACGCAGACAAAGCAAAACTTTGGCGGTGAGTTTGCTTTTAAAAATCAAACTTCTTCTTTGAACTAATGCCTGCTTTTCAGTTCAAAACTGTTATTTGTGATAGTGTTATGTCATTTATATTGGGAATTTTATATAGTTTGTCACGCACGATCACAAATGCAACTGATATCTAATCAAGAGACATGCACATAAATAATAATCACATACATATGTGACATCAACCTCAGCTATAATTTGAACTGTAAAAACTGTAAATCAAATAGACCTTAAACGAGCGATTTTGCATGAGGTCCTTTCTATCGGGACATTCCTCTGAAGGAGGAATGCACAGAATGTACCTTTTGAAACCTATAATAAACCTATAATAAATAATTTGCTTTGGCAGGTTTTGATCGCAGCCAATGCCAACTGAAGTTGGTCGACTTTGAGATTAAGGAAAACCAAATTTCCCATGAGACAGAGGGGCTGAGTGAAAAACACCTGGTGGTCCGACGTGGGAAACCATTCAAAGTCACGCTGCTGTTCCGTGGACGGTCATGGAATCCGTACACAGAGTGCCTGGTCCTGGAGGTCTGGCTAGGTATAACAATACGAATGTAGCTTTTCATTAGCTTTTCATCATTTATTTAATTATTCAACCGTTACAGATCCCACTCAAAGTAAGTTTCTTATTCCCCGTACAGGCAGTCTGTCAGAGAAGTTCCTTGTCCAGTCCTCTGACCATTTGGCCAACCCCCAGGCCTGGTCAGCCAAAACCTACCCAACCAACAAGCACCCCAGTTCAGTCACACTACACATCTGCTCCCCCAGTTTTTCATCAGTGGCCGTTTATAACCTTGTGGTGCACATAGAGACCAGGCAGCAAAGAAAGAGCTATGCAGTAGGATCCTTTGTGCTGCTCTGCAACCCTTGGCTGAAAGGTATGATGCACAGTTCATCTAAGGTTTTTGCTGTCGTCGTGTTGCAATCCAGTCATTCCACACCTACTGTGTTGACTTTACAGATGATGTAGTGTACATGCCACTGGATGCCCAAAGACAGGAGTATATCAAGAGTGATTATGGGCTGCTGTACATGGGCACCAATCTAAATGTTATTCAGCGTCCCTGGTCGTTTGGTCAGGTGTGTAACAATCAGGACCATGCAACTGTCATGAATGGCAATGTACATCAGAGTGCTGTTGTCAGGCCAGTGACGCTTGTGTGTGCTTATATGCAGTATGAGCCTGGGGTTCTGGAGGCATGTCTGAAGGTCCTGGATGTCAGCCCGCAGCACCTTAATAACAAAAACAAAGACTACATTCTCCGAGCAGACCCTGTCTACCTGAGCAGGGTGGTCTGCGCTATGGTGAGAGATAGCGTGCACAAATATACACTCTCATGTCTGTAATTAAAAAATAACCTGGGTAGAATTAAGAGTTTACAGTGAAAAGTCAATAATGTGTCTCCTCCCATTCAAGGTGAACTGTAACGATGACCTGGGTATTCTGCTTGGGAAGTGGCAGGGCAGCTATGATGATGGTGTTACGCCAACAGAGTGGAGCGGCAGTGCTGATATCCTGCACCGCTGGGTCACATCCAAATGTAGCCCTGTGCGCTACGGACAGTGCTGGGTCTTTGCGTCTGTCCTCTGCACAGGTACTCAGTGGTGATGGATGGATGGATGGATGGATGGATGGATGGATGGATGGATGGATGGATGGATGGATGGATGGATGGATGGATGGATAGATAGATGGATGGATGGATGGATGGATGGATAGATAGATAGATAGATAGATAGATAGATAGATAGATAGATAGATAGATAGATAGATTTACTTTATTGATCCCAAATTGGGAAATTAATAGCCAAGTCATAAAAGTGTACTGTATTCATATAAATTGCCTTATGTTGTTATTGTCCTGTAGAGACCAGCCGCATACATAGTTTTACAATCAGTGTTTTTGTTTTCTTTCAATATTCCTGACGTGCTAAGAAAATTCCCAACTACTTTACCTTTATAAAGACATTTGAATCTATATTATTATTATTTGGTTTTCACTCATTATCCGTCCAGAGAGATAAAATGTTCATCAGTCCCATAGGTTAACAAGGTAAAAGCAAAAAGACCTGAAACCTGGAGTTTGCTATACCTGCGCTTTCAGAAAGTTTCCTACCTATCATTACAACTTGTGAGTTAATATAAAAAGTGTATTCTATGATTGTGGCAAATCAGAATCACCGACATGGTCAGCTACCATTAGAAATATAAATTTTATGTGTTTTACAGAGGACTTTTGAAACTCCTGTTAAGACTAGCATGAGATGCAATCTTTTAATTGTATATTGTTTCATGTTTTACTAAGCAATCAAGAGTTATTTGGCTGTAAACTTTGATAACTTTTTTTTTGTTGTTGTTGTTTTTACAGTATTGAGAGTGCTCGGGATTCCATCCAGGGTGGTGACAGTTTTTAATGCAGCCCATGACACTAATGCCAACCTGAAAATCGAAGAGGTTTACTCAAGCACTGGGGAGAAGCTCAGCCTGTCAAACGACAGCATCTGGTTGGTGTCACTTTTTCACAAACCCTAAAGATAACAGGTGGTTTAACTGTGATTGTGTTGTTTTCAATATGATCTATCAGTACACACTCAAAATGGATTTTACATCAAGCGAAATTATTTACCTTTTACAACGCAGTATATGATTGACATTAATGACTTCACATCTATTTTCTGAACGTGCATATGTGCACCGCAGGAACTTCCATGTGTGGGTGGAGTGCTGGATGAGAAGGCCTGACCTGGGTGCAAGGTTCGATGGCTGGCAGGTTGTGGACTCAACCCCCCAAGAGAAGAGTGGTGGTATTTTCCTACACCAAATGCTTCTTTCTGAGTATAGTGATTATAATCACCTGATTAAAAATTGTGTACATAAGTGTTTTCTTCCTCTGTAAACGTCCCACAGTGGAAAACTTTAGTGATGTGCAAATGTATAAAACTAATATGTAACAATCAGCATGTCCTTCTCTGCAGGGATATTCGTCTGTGGGCCTTGCCCAGTAGTCGCTGTTCAACATCGCCGCCTTGATGCGCGGTTTGACACGCCATTTGTCTATGCTTCTGTTGACGCTGACATCGTTCGGTTGATTGTGCGCAAGGGTCTGGTGGTAGGGAGGAAGACTGACTCTGAGTCGGTGGGGCAGCTCATCTACACCAAGAGCATTGGCTCGGACAACCCAGAGAATCTGACGCAGAATTACAAGAAGAATAAAAGTAAGAGGCTCCGGTAGCGGTGGCTTTCCAGAAAGAGATTTGTGGGAAATTTGTGGAATGAAAAGTGTCATCATGATGCGAATGCAATATTTCATTTCATTAGAGACAACTGAAGTAGGGAATATTATCTTTGTTTTCCGTGTGTGATACAGGTTTTGTTTTTTTCATTTTCTCCTGCAGCTAGAGGACCAGGAAGATCACCGCAAGGTCAGTGGCTGAGAAACAAAGCATCTGACCATGTGTTTTCATAAGTGAAAGTACATGACCTATGTTGTTTTATGTGCCCATACTTAAGAGTAGAATAACAGCATATAACAACCTATATGACTTTTATATGTTGAGGATTATGCCTTTTTATTTTAATGCTGCTGTTTTTCATAACAAAATTTAACATACATTTACAGGGGAATTCTGCCTAATGCGTTCTTCTGCAATGGCACCAGAAAGGAGAGAAGGCACATGTAAGTTGGTGTACTGTCAGAATCCATGCTGAAAATATATATCCACATTATTATTAATAAGCCTTACAGTGATAATACCAACAGTGGTAATAGAATAGTAATAGACGCAGTTATATTAATATGTGCAAAGAAAGAATTTTGGATAAAGGCAGTTTAAACTTTAAATACATGCTGTCATTAGCGCATGAGTCATTACCCTTTTTTTTAGCTTGAATCATTTTATATGAGGACCATTGAATGTGTGGAATTGAATTCCTTTATTGTGACTGCACAGCTGAGCGGTACATAAAGACACAACAATGGAATCTTCAGACATTTTCAACACATGCATCCGTCCATTTCACCAAAACAGTTTCCCGCTATGTGCATATTTATGTGCCGTCTCATCTGGCAGGGTAGAGGTCAAATGTCACATTTTCACACTCACTGTGATGATCTAAATGGACTCAGCCATATTTATGTGTTGACCTGACCTCTGTCTTATGATCGTTAGTTCATTAACACTAATTGGAAGATTTCTCCATCATACATGCGTAGAAGCTAAAAAACAATAGTAGAAGAACATTTTCTTAAAATCAACCAGTAGCTGGAGCAGCATCTTTATAGGCACTCATAAATATGTGCTGAGAAATACCATAAATTTGAGTATTTTGCCATTCACCTGACCATGTGTTTTCATAAGTGAACGTACATGACCGATGTTTTATGTGCCTAAACTTAAGAGTGGGATAAAAGCATGTAGCCTAGTTATGACTGTTAATCGTATGTTGAGGATTATGCCTTTTTATTTTAATGCTGCTGTTTTTCCTAACAAAATCTAACATACATTTACAGGGGAGTCTTCCTGCGTAATGTATTCTTCAACAATGCCAGCAGAAAGGAGAGAAGGCACAGGTAAGTTGAAATACCAGTCATACTGTCAGAATCCATGCTAAAAACATACATCCATATTATTATTAATAAGCCTTACAGCGATAATACCAATAGTAGTAATAGAATAGTAATAAAAATGCAAATAACGAATTTCGAATATTATTAGGTATTAGCACATTAGCACATGAGTCATTACCATTTTTTTTTTAGCTTGAATCATTTTATATTTGACCATTGAATGTGTGGAATTGAATGCCTCTATTGTGACTGCACAGCTGAGCGGCACATAAAGACACAACAATAGAATCTTCAAACATGACCTGACCTATGTCTTGTCATTATATGGTCGTTGGTTCAGTAACAGTAATTGGAAGGTTTCTCCATCATACATGCGTAGAAACTAAAAAAAAACAATAGTAGGAGAACATTTTCTTAAAATCAACACCTAGAATCTTTATGTTACCATTTTGATCTGCCGCCATTTAAAACAACGCTAACATTCCCCACCTCTGTCCCCAGGAGAAATGTCACCTAATTTGGAGGTGTCCCTAAACCTAGATGGGACGCCATTAGTGGGCGAGAGTATTCGCATTGGTGTAAAGGTCACTAATCACTCAGGCAACCCGAGAGCTCTGATGGAATATGTCAATGCTCAGATTAAAGAGTACAACAGCAGCCCACAGGAGAACTTCTGGAAAATGAACAAGGAGGTTCAAATCCAACCACATGAAGGTAAGGAGAACCCTTTACACTTTGGATACAACAATATTCATGATTCCCATACACATGTCCAGTACCACTGGTATTGTTATTGGGTTGTTTTACTGTTTGCTTTTTACTGTATTTTCATAAATCCAAAAACCATAAATCATAAAACAGGAAATGATTTGCACGCTCTGATTCATTTCAACACGTCCTTGTCACTCTGCAGTCGTGACACTGCGTCACACCATCCCTCTGTCTGAGACAACACTGGCAGCTGATGACATTGTGAATGTTGCGGTGGTGATTAAGGATATGAAAACTAACGAAAGAGTCCTGGAGACGCAGGAGTTCAACATAAGCTCACCAAAGATAACAATAGAGGTACAAGAGCATCAGGCCCCTCACCAATTATCAGCTCATTATGTTATGTTGTCTTCCATACTTTGTTCTTCATCATATTTTCCCACCATGTTTATTTTCTATTTTCTATTATGATCGTTAATTATTAAATATAAAATTATGGTAAGATATGTATTTGTTTTGGTCCAATTTACAATCAAGCGATCAGGTTAAAATAAAGTTTTGCTGTGACTTGTCAGAGAGAGCTGCCACTGAGAAAAACTCACTAATTATTTTAATTAGTGGCAATAAATCCTGTGATTTGCACTTACACATTCACTTCCTGTGAAAAGAACACACACAGGCGTCAAATGAAACGCAATCTCGACATGAAGTCGCCGATGTGACAAATATCCCACATACGATTTCTGATACAATCTTATCTGATGACTTTTACCAGATCTCATCACTGAGTGAGCAGACAATTGAATCGTCTGTTCCAGTTGCTGCGTATGTAGGGAGTCATGTGGTGGTGAAATTTAAAACAGTATAGAGATAGTGTGTTTTAGCTGTGGTTGTTGCATCTTCATTTTCATCTTTTTTTTAATCTTAATTTTTTAAAATCGGAATCACTGCTTTCATTTCGACAGATGAGTAGGTGTGTATGACTCCACCCTGAGGGACAATGTGACCTCTGATCTCGTATCTGATCACGTTATCTGCTGTTCTGCAGATCGAAGGAGGGGACACTATCCAGATGAAGAAGGAGCACACAGTGCAGGTGTCCTTCACCAACAAGTTTACGAAGACCCTGAATGAAGCGCTGCTCAGTATCGAGGGATCCGGCCTGTTAAACCACAAACATGAGGCCAGGTGAGTATGGCTCCAAGTTGTCACTCTGAGGTTTCTGGTTGTTACAAACAAGTTTTATGTTCTCAGTGTGTCTGAGGAGTGTATTGTGGGGAATGCGGTCAGGTCTGTTTGGTGCCAAACATGATGTTACATGTGAACAGTAGGGGGTAGCTATGTGGAGAGAGCATGGCACAGTCGCTCTCAAGGGCGGTTTTTTTTTTACTCTAAAGAAAAACAATAAATCAAAAAATAAAAACAAGAAGGTGATTTGTGGGGGTCTGTTCTTGGGGGTATGGTTGGCCATATTAATCAACATTCACAACCACATTATTCACATGCATAGTTGCATAATAAGTATTTTGTGCTGTGGGACCACCAAGACCTAATGGTCTCTATCAGTCACTGACAAATGTTTGTGAAAGTTCACATTTTTCAAAGATCACCTTCCTCCTCTTTCTCACCCAGGTTGACCTGCCTGAAGCCAGAGGAGAAGATTGAGAAGACAGTGTCCATCATGGCCAATTCACCAGGCACTAAAGTACTGATAGCCACTTTCTCGCACAGCAACAGCCCAACTGTCGTCGCCAGGAGTTTCCAAAAAGTCTCCGTCTCATCAGCGTCATAGTAAGTCGTCCAAATACCTCCAAAAGGCTTCAACAACAATAAACAGTTACTTCAACCACCTGGGTGCAGTTAGAGAATACTGGGACCTGCTTTTTACTTTCATTGTATTTTGTTCTTTTTTTCAGTCTGTGCTAATAAAATCATTATTTCTTCTAATAATCATCTAATGTTGTATGCAGCTGCTGCATACATTTGATGTATAAGTGCTTCGAAGAAACAGGGGTTTTAATCAGACAGCTTGTGGTGCTAGTCTAAGTAATTGTGCAAAGGTTGCACACCTTCACACTTAAATATGTAATTTCTCATAAGTCCAAAAGTTTTTATGATGGTTTTACATATTACTTATATTGCTTACATCATACTCTGTCACACTATAGACTATTAAACTGAACTTTTCATTTTATGAGTTAAGTTCTGTATGTGTGTGCCTGTGTGTGCGTGCAGGGGTGTATTTGTGTACACTGCGCATACTATACATACACAGTTACTGGCACTTCAATGATTCTGCTGCAGGAAAAAGCCAAAACAAACTGATTGAGTTTTGTTAGTGCTGTTGGTGCAGCCAAAGTAAAGTATTTGCTGCTTGGTAAACGAGTCATTAATTTCTGGCAAGATGGCAAACTAATTGTTCATCCTGCAAGACACATTAGACATCATTATGTATTACTTATCAGCCGGTCTGCAGAGTATTACTAAGCATCAGAAAGCATATAAAGCAGGCCCGTACTTTAATATTTCGTAACACCTCATATAATGATGAGACAGCACATCTTGTACTTCTATCTTAGTTGGGACAGCTTAATTAACATGTTTGCATCAATGGTAATCAATCAAAAATGTTTTGGATTTTAAAAAAGGTTTTAAATGTGATATGATTAAGATGTGTCTCTGAACCACCCACACATGTGTCAACAACAGACGGGATAATAAACCTGTTTGGTAACACGGATCTGCCATCTCATAGCCGCCAGCGCTCATGTGTACGTCGTATGGAGGCAAGCCAGTTCCTGCTTGCCAGAGTTGTGTCACCACTAGGACATTCTTGACACTCATGATAATGTAATTAAGGTGGTTAAATGATGATGGTGTACGCCCACACGGCTGATATAAAACGACATTGCAGAGTATGTTGAAATGAACGTGTCTTATCTTGTAAGTCTTTAAAGTGAAGATTCTCACACTGCAGTGACCCATATCGCTGTTACCTCTTACTTCCTGCTTGTCTGGTTACTGACACGACAGTTTGAATCCAACTAAAAGTTCTTTAGGTTTAGTTTAGTCTCAGTTAATGCACTACATAATGTAATCCAGTGCAGTTGCGTTTTCTGGCTCGCAAATATGTTTTTGTTGACTTGCATTCATAAGATTCACTTTCTCGCTGAAAGTTTAAAACTAAAGCAACACAATCTAACATGTTCATGTTCGCGGTGTATGCCTGGTCTTTTTTCCTTCATTTATAGCCTGACAAATATGAAGCGACTCTGGTGATGTTATTTGACCTATTACCTCTGACCTCCAGAAGCTCAGAGGACATTACGCAACTTTTTACACAGACATGACATCGACATGAAAAACTGGTTTGGCGACTCTGCATTACTGTAGCCCAAGGACATCACTAGGTGGCAGTATTGGAGCATCCACTTGTTGTAGTTGTTTTTTTTGCTGCAAATTACTTTTGCTTCTTTTTTTTTTACTTCTGCAACCAAACACTTCTGAAAACATGAAATCTAAAAATGCCCTTCTTTGGGCTTTTCCATTACGGCTCATCCATTCCTGCTAAATTCAACTTCAACAGCTACAGTGTATAGTCTGATGCCGAATGAAAATATAAAAAGAAAAATAAGGGTAAGAATAAGAAGAACTTTATTGATCCCGCGGGAAATTGTTTAACAAGAAGACAAATTCCCTCAGTAATGATGAGGAACCTTACCTAACCTTACTCTCCCATCCGCAGTACTAGTTTTACATTGTGCTTCAGTTCAAGTACAATTTCCCAAATTGAATCCCTCCTCTGTGGTGAGGAAGACGTCGGCAGAGACCGATTTTGTTGTTGGATAATGACACAAAGATAAGGTGGTGAAAAGTGCAGGAGATATTCCTATCCCTGTTCAGAAATAGCCCCATCTGGCAGCCTGGAAAACCACACAGACATACGCTGAAGAAGGGCACTTCACTCCACGCCTCACGCCTCCCCCTGTCAGTATAATAGCCTTATAAATAGTATATTATAGAAGATCTCAGGTTTGTATCAGGGCTTTCAGTTTCAGCCAGTTTCAGTCTTGTTTTGCGTCTTGTTTGAACCCGGGCCGTCCCCGGGCTAAAGTGTGCACAGAACAGCTTGGGATCCCACCTCTGTGTCAGGGAGATTGAGGCGGAGGCGTTGGCAGACGGAGGCGATAATCAGACTCCACGCTCCCTGATTCTCAGACAAATTAAACGTCAGGGGAAAGCAGAGAGCGGGACCGCTTGGCTGCGTCGGAAAGCTGAGGCCATCATAAATTATTAATGGCTGCACAGCGTGGCCTCCCTCTCCTCATCCCTCCTCCTTTCCAGCCATACCTCCATCCTGGCTCCCCTCTTTCTTTCTTTCTTTCTTTCTTTCTTTCTTTCTTTCTTTCTTTCTTTCTTTCTTTCTTTCATCCAACTGCCCCTCATCAATTGCAACTCATCACCTCCTCTTCTTTCCCTCAATATTCCCTGAATATCATCTTTTCATCACTTATTCCTTTTCACCGTCCCCTCCCTCCCTCCACCCTCCCTCGTTTCCCCTTTAACCCCTTCATCCCCTCTTTCTTTTTATACCAGCTATTCCCCAGTTTCTTCATTGTTTTCCTTTTATTAGATACGATTCCCCCAAATTCTCATTTAGCTAACAAATATCTTAATGGGCTGTGAAGGATTTACCTTAACTGCAGACTGTGGAGGTTTTAATAGACCCTAATGGTTTTATTACAGCGAGACTTTTGGAAGAGTTTTTGGAATTTTGCTTTTAAGCAGAAAAGCTTGTACTATTTCTGCCCACAAGGCTAATAACTTCATTTTAGATGTTGTAGACCAGTGGTGATTTGTTCCCTGTGTGGTCAACATGCACATGGTGGTTCTGCTTATTTGCATGTGATGTAATGTTGTACGGCCATAATCTTTAACAACAAGGACGCAGAATTCTTTTGCCAAACAGAGATATGCACTAAAAAAAAAATCGTTCATCATTTCATCATCATCATCATTTGAATTGAAAAGAAAAACAGAATGTGTATAATGTATATGAATATAAGGGGTGAGGGTACTGTCTTATCCCTCGCCCTGTGTTTTCCCAGGGTTTCCCCCCCTTCCTAGTGTTTCACATCTGTTTACTTTGTGTGTGTGTGTGTGCGTGTGAGAGAGAGTTTAAAGACAACTATAATTCTGTTGGATGTGCCCATTACAAACCCTGTCTCAGTTGTATACACGGCTTTGAGGATGGACAGCCGATTCAGCGCTTTGTGCCTGTTCCATCTTTGAGCAAAAATCCATCAAAAGCTTATCCATCAATCTGCTCCCTCGGATGTTAAATGGCAGCAGGAAGTCGAAAGACTTTTTCTTGTCTTCAGAATGCAAGGTAGAGCGGATTAGTCACACTGAACTTACAGCGAAAATACAGCCAGCCGCTACAACAATAAGACTGTTGACCGGTTTTATTGTTGTGGGGCATCAGGAGATAATTAACTTTGCCAAGCAGTGAAGCCACTGAAACAAAATGAAACTACAAAATATGTTTAAAATCACATTTCTGATGATGTACACAGATCTGCCACTACACTAAAGCCAGTTAACTGTCTTAAAATTAACTTGACCAAAATGTTATTTTACTTGTTTTATTTCGTTATTTTTTTATTTTACCAATTCCCTCAGTACAGTGGATAACATACAAGAGATTTCTAGTCGAAATGCTCCAAGCTATTGAATGGGATGTTTTTTTCACAGTGCATTTATGGTCTTTAACTGCTGGTAACACACTGTCTTGTGCTTCCTTCCACTCGCTCACACACACAACCACACACACACACACACACTAGCATGCACATCAGCAAGCAACCCGAGTGAGCCGCAATAAAGACGGTGCTGATAATTATGATAATGAATCTAGCTTCTGTCTTCCGTCTATTGTCACTTAGTAATGAGTTTGTCCCGAAGGTCACTGGTGTAAATAGCTCGTGTGCAACACTGACTAATGCCATGCTGTGATTTAGCTCACAATTGCCAGAGGTGCACTGGTCAGCCACAGCTATTTGTTAACTGCCAGTGGTTGAACGGCGACTTTTTTTTCAGTGTGATGGACAATGAAGCTGTCTGCTCTTGTGTGACTATGAGGACCTGCATAGATTTGCATAAATGTCTGTATTTACTTATATGTCATGATGTCTCTTTTGGGGGTATTTCCTATTTTATTTTGAAAGTCTGTGTTTTTGTTGTTAGGTTCTTTTACTTCCTTTCCTCTTGATTTATATGTATAATTTCCCCCACCCCCTTAAGTATATACACCTGGTGTTCCCCCTATCTCTTTGCCAGCTGGTCTCACAGCCAGTTTAGTCGTACCTGTGTTACTATTCTTCTGCTTTCTTTGTGTATCCTAAACCTTGCAATATGTGAAATAGCTTTTGATCTGTTGCTAAACCCCTGTAAGCCAAACGCTCGCGTGTGCGCACAAGACCAACACTACGTTTCACAAAACAACACATTCAAAAAAAAAATCATCAGTGGCAAACGAGATGTTTTAGTGTTTTATAAAAACGCTGTTTCAGTAACCACAGTAATTTGTCAAAACAAAAGTCGCAGATAGACTTGACATTTCCGCAAGGCAGAGATTTCACATATCACGTATCAGAGAACACAGTCTTTCTGAAATATACATTACACAAACTACACTTTTTTGGAAATGCAGCAACATTTCAGGAAGACACTTGAAATGACGGAATGATGCCCCAGCAAATGTAATTTCCAGATGTTTACAATTTCAGTACACATGGCGTCCAAGATCTGCCATAAAAAAAAAAAATCTATTTTCAGTTTGTCATTTAGGAAAACACAGACAATGCAAAACATTTCCAAAATGCTGTTTCTGTAGCCTGCTTGCAGGAGTGAGAATTTGTGCTCTAGTAGAACGAATATTCACAAACTCAGCGCTGCCTCATTAGCACAATGCAGATGGATGTCCCTGGTCACTGTATTTACCTGTGGACAAACTCTGCAGGTGTTCCAGTATAAATGGATTGGCTCCAGCAGGTTCTTATGCAGGTAATTGGCAGCCAACTGA
>JAFBJQ010001340.1:63383-143461 GCA_016785345.1 Trinectes maculatus
TATATATATATATATATATATATATATATATATATATATATATATATATATACACACACACAGGGGAAAACTGGTTCAGTCACTGAGTGATTAGTTTGTGTGTATAGTGGTGTAACTTGTTCACAAATGCAACTTCACTTACTTAGTCAGTCGTGGCCATTCAGGGATGTAGTGTTCCAATGGAGGAAAAAAAATGAACCATTATAATGCCCATAAAAGTCAGGGGAAATAGATTACAGTCAGCCATTTTGCATCTGCAGTATGTCTTTTAACGAGTCAGTCGGCCATTTTGGCTTGTGGAGACATGACTCAATCAGTCAATTAGAGTGGCGGCTGATTAATATGACCGAACTGGGAGCAACCTCAGCCAAGAGACAAATGGGCTGCTGAATGAATAATCACCCGCAGAGTGCTGGAGTGCAGCGGCGTGAGTTATTATCACCAAAGATTAAAGGGGAAATCAACTCAAATCTCAAATATGGTCTGAGACCTCGGTCTCCGAGGATGATGGTCCATGGGCGATTTTTTTTAAGGTGGGTGGAGATAGGGAAAAGTTGAAAACAATGTCGATACTTCTGGGGCCACAGGGAGCAAAGTGATAAATAAAACAGGACTGACTGCCATTAATTCTTTACACCCTTTTTTCAAATAGCCGTGAAGCCCTCATATGAAAGAAAATGGAACTGTACCTTTAAATATTCCATATTTTGCAGTTTTTGATTTCCTTTGCCAGATCTTTATTCGGTCTTCTCATCTGGACTGCCATGTATTACCGCTGAGCTGCCGCTTTAGAAGCTGCTGTTTGACTATCAGAGCTGATCGATTACCATGGTAGCAATGCTAGAAATTCAATACCCCAAATGTAATCCTGGAACCTTCATACCTTTCAAATAACAAGTTATTGCATATGGTGCTGAAATTGCATCCGTTCTCCCTTGTGTGAGCTGGACTCATTAAAGGAGCAGTGCTAAAATGATTGCATTCTTCTCCTTTAGCTCTGTTGATATCAATATTAATATGATAACGTTTATATCCTGCAGTAATGCGGCCACTATTTGTTTGGCCACACAGGATGGAGCCTTAATAGCAATTTCTTTCACTTATGTGTCTTAGGATCTGAGTGAAATAATACATACTTATCTTTTATACACCTTTAAAGTAACATTTACAATAAATAAGGGAAGTAAACAATCTGTGTTGCAGTTTCACATTATGAGTAAAAGGAGGCAGGACGGATTCATATACATGAACCAAACCATGAACACACAAAAAAGACAATAACAGACTTCAAACAGTATGGACTGCAGTTGTGTATGACATTTTCTGACAGCTCTGAAATGCAGGAGCCTACATGGGTAGCTGATTCTGTCAGAAACACCATTATATCAGGCTATAGGATGAAAATTGTGATTTTGTGATGCACAGTATATGAACACAACCAAGGACACACGCATCCATGGAGGCTTGTTGTAATCACTGAATGAACATTTCAGATCTGCGCTTAAATCTTCAAATGATTTCCTGATAAAGAAATCATAAAACTCTTGCTCAGTATCATCCCATCTGTTTACACACTGCACATCAAAGAACCTATTTAAGTTAAAGTAAGATTAATGAGATATGTTAATGAGTCCGACTGTCACATCCCGTCGTCTTTGGATGATATGATCATTTGTGGAGCTGCAGAAATAAGTGTTAATAAGTGTTAAGTGTTGAGAGTCGACCCCCCCCTCCCACACACACACACACACTGAATCATAAAAAAACAGTGCTCTCCAAAAAGAAAAGAAGAAATGTATGCAATTTTAAAAAACAGAGGAAGTGAGTGTACAAATGTCCTACGTCTACGCAGGTGAAAAAAATATTATGTCATTGTACCGACAGATGGTAATTGGACAGTAATGATTTAACACATCTGAGCCATTTAACATCAGCCATTTTGACACGTCGCAGGAGAAAAACAAGGTGGTAATCATCTGTTAGTTCATTTCCAGGGTCTTGGTGTTGCTTCACTGTCACGGTGTCATTCCTCAGTGCAGCGCCTGGAAATTTGAGTCTCACCTGCAGAAGCCAGGAGCAAAATGTCAAATGCTGTAATTGCTGAAGTTATCAACCTTAGGCGGAGATGGTGCCTGCAAATTAGTGTCAAACATTAACCCGACACACCAATATTACTTTTTGTGGATTGGTTTTAAAGATACTTTTTTTAAAAAAAATCTGCACAATCCATGTTAGATAAACACACGTGAGCTTATTGGCACTGATGAGACCTGTTTCAGACTGTAATGGCGTGTGGACTTTGTCTGATCAACAGCTTCCTCAGTGTGCTGTTACACATGTTAACACACACAACAACTCAGAGCCGTCTTCTAATCAATATAGGAAAGTAAATGAACAGCTGTAGTGGAGCAAGTGAATGAAATACAAATGGAAGAAACCATATGATTTTGTGTTTTGTACAAGTTCCTGTGAACGGCTGCACTCACACAGAGCTAAAGGAACATAAAGTGGATTTAATCTTCTTGAAGATTGATTCCTGGAGAATGGTTCCTGTTTTCTTTATGAGGGAGGGAACTTATTTCCTTAGTTCCATAATACCAGGACCCTCAAATACCCTTCTGCATTATGCCATTAAAACTTTATTTCTTCTAAGTTAATAAGTTAATAATAGCTAAAATTCTAAAACAAACCTCCTCCATGACACTAACTGTGCGCAAGGGCTGAAAGAAATAATAAAGCCACAGTTCCACAGGAGAGAGTTGTGTATGGCAAACAATAATAAACAGTGGATAATTCCACCATGAAGGGAAATAAGTGTAAAAAAGTGTTTTCACTGCAGCGCCTTGGACCAGCTCCAGCCTCATCAGAGGAGGAAATTTATTTCAGTCGTAAAACGCATTGGCTTTAATTTCACGCTGCACGCATCTCGATACCAGCAAACGGGTGGAATAGAGTGAGACAAAGAGGAAGAGAGGGGAAATATGAAGTTTAATTTTCTGCCAAAAGTCACCATACCAAAGAGAATTAAAGCTGATACATTTGCAAACAAAGGGAAAAGAGGGGAAATAAGATAAAGTGATGGGGGAATAGTTTATATGGAGGTTAGGATAATTCAGGGGAGGTAATTGGAATTTAGTTTGAGGAATGATTGAATTCAGTCATTGTTCGATTGCATTGCTTTGTGCGACTTTTCATCACAAATGTCACAAGGCTTTTAATATTCTTTTGTTATGTAAGGAGAGTCAAGGTACCACAAGGAAATAGAAGTTTCATTAAAATGAAACAAACATATTGTTGTTGTTGTTGTTGGGAGGGCTTGCAAAAATTTGAACTGAGAACTGAAATGAGAAAATTACAACATTAATTTACAATTATGACAAACTACAAAATAAAATCCAAATAAAATATTTAACTCCAATTTTTGTGCATGTTTGAACTATAATGTCAAGTGTAATGATAATATAAGTTTTGAAGGACTATGACAATCAAAATCTTCCAATCTCCCATAGCCACTATCATATCACATCCATATTCATTACTGAATATGATATAATATGATATGATATGATATGATATGATATGATATGATATGATATGATATGATATGATATGATATGATATCCTTATGAGACCACTATGAGACCACTATGAGAATAAGGGAAGCAACTGTATCCAGAGGGCAAAATGGGAAATCTGATTATAATAATTAATATTTTTAGGACATTTTTGAAAGTTTAGTAAAAGAAATTAGTTTAAGAACTCTGATTTAAAACCCTATTTGGAGGCGATCACATTCAGATTCACCATCTGTGCCTTCATCACTGACCACAGCTAATACTACGCTGCTATACCATTACTATAGCTAAAAATTGCTTATTATGACACACATACTGCGCACTCTCCCCCTCCTTTCTCTCTCTATCGCTCTCTCATACAAACACACTGAGTATCCTCTGTGACACACAAAAGATGAAATGTTTATCATAAGACCATCACGTGCATCTATTTTCACCACATGCTCATTTTAAAATGTAATATGTGCCTCAAACTATGTGACGACAAGCGGACATTGATGGATGATCTTATGAACCAGGTCCAGCATGAGGGAACGTGTTCTACATGCTCAAGCAAGAACGCAATTACAGCAGCGATGATTCTCATATATAAACAAACGTCAGCACTGTATGAGATGGAAACATCCAGCGAGCTATGAAATTAGATACATCTCCGTATGACAGGTGCCTTTTAGGTATTTAATAGCAAAAGACAAATTTCACAACTAAAAGTCATTTGAGTCACAAAGTTGTCGAGTGATTCTTGTGGTTACATGTTTATGTAACACAAACAGGGTTTTTCGACACCATGATATATTTTGATGAAAACAAGTCTGTCAAACGTTTGGTAAAGTGCACACGGAGGATATGTGCCCTCAAAAGAATTGCACACACATGTTGCACAGGACCCGGTCGCTATGGTAACATTATTAGATCGAAACATCGAGCATCTTGTTTGGCCACTGTTCTTTTAAAGCGATTGTGAAGAGGATGAGAGTGCAGACTAAAGAATATATAAAAAACAGGGGAACAAAGGGAGAGCTTGATCTAATATACATGAGCCCTTTTGATATTTAAAGCCTCTAAAAACTTTATTATGTAATCATACCTCTTTTTTATCATAATCAGCCACACTATTAGTCATAAAATGCCACACTTTATAATAATAATAATGATTTATTACGCATTGCATTGGTTAATGTAAAATGCAGGTGCTGCACTTTTTTTTCTTAACAAAATGTCAACAGTGACTAAGGAGTTGTTCTCCTGCGGTTCTCCAGCAGCTCTGCCAGCGTTTGTAACACCTGGCTGTGCTGGCACCAGAAACATCCCTGTGCCAGTGTAATCATGCACCCTGATGGGATGTACTGGAGGCCTGTATTGATCTTACAGCACACTGGGCACCCGGGAGAGTTTTTACAACATACTACAGGGATTCTACAGTATACTGCAGATTTTGTTTTGTTTTTGTTTTTGTTATAGGGAAAGGTTCAATTTAAGATGTTGCACATTTACATTCTTTTTTGTTCAAACATATTGTAATTAAAACATGTTTGTATACAGCATTTAAGACATTTCCTTCCTTCCTTCCTTCCTTCCTTCCTTCCTTCCTTCCTTCCTTCCTTCCTTACTAGGAGATAAATAGTGTCTGCTGCTAGGTCTGGAAATGGTAGAACTATACTTACATTCATAAACTTACATAAATCCCCACCACAAAACACAAGCACACACACACACACACACAAAGAGAGAGAGAGAGAGAGAGACTGAAAGGAAACAGAGACTCCTGAGGGTCTGGATGGCAGAGAAAGAGGTGAACAAACAGCTCTCTGAACAAGAGCAGAGCACTACAGACCAAATCAGCACTCAATGCCAGGGTAATTACATCAGGGAATGAAATCTCTTTGGTGAGCTGCAATCAGATATTACCAAGCCGCACTAATTCCACAAAACAGAACGCACAACAAATGCTGGAGTCCGATCTAACACCATAGAGTCAACCGTTTTTTGTTTTTTTTCTCTGTTTTGTTTCTCCCGGCAGTGGGCTGATCTCATGACAGCTGTTTTAGTCACTGACTAGCAATTTTGTTTATCCTGAATCACTTTTGATTTGGCGATTATCTCACAGTTTTAAAACGCTGTATGTGTGTGTTGCATAGAGCGCACATCTAAAGCCAGTAACTGGCGACTGACACGAGAAATCAGCTTCTTAAATAAGTCGAGTATCATTGAAAACCTGAGAGTGTTATTGGAGGACATAACAGGACTTCTGTGACATTTTTCAACATCATGTCGAAAGTCAAGGTCAAAGAAATCACCTTGTTTTTTCCTTCCTTGAGGTACAGATTATTGTTAACTATTTGGTTTTAACTGTCAGGTGACCTCTAGTGACAACAGTAATTATGACAGGAGCAAAGTCGACATGATGAAGAGCAACAAGGTTTACACTGGGAGGGAGTTGGCATTGATAGATTTATTTACAAATCACAAGACCTTTTCTGTTGACCGCTGTGCACACAGTGCCACAACTTTAAATGCATATCAACTGGCTGCAAACATACGTGCAAACTAATTAATGCATCATTAATTTTTATGTTTATCATGAATAATTAACTGCCTGGGCGTGAATGTGATTTTGAATGTGATTTTTTGTGATTGTCAGTAATAAACTCCACAGAATGGTCTGGCAACAAACTGATTTATATAAACTATAAATGTATAGTTAATGTATAACTATAAATGTATATATATACTGTATATATTTTTATATGTATAGCTATCAAACTCCCATTTGTTTTGCAACTGAACAACACAATTTCACACAGGCGGTGAGGGCTGATTGCATTAAATTACATGAGGTGAGTGTGATTGCGTCATGCTATTGACACTTACACAAGCGTCCTCAATAGTCACAGTGGCGGTGCTATTATTAAGGGTGACAGGGAGAGATGATGAGGGCAGACTGTTCCTATCATTTATCTGTCTGAGTTAAATGGTGCAATCAATTGATTCCCTCTCCTTTTAGGCCTGATTTCAGTTACACATCACATCAAAAGCAGGAATCAAAGCCCTCCTACACAACAACGCACACATTACGCTTTTTGTTTGTCATTTAATGTGTCATTTTATGTCTTTTTTGTTCGGGTTAGTTGCTTTGCACTGGATTGTCAGGTTACTGATTTTGTACGATGCTTTCTGTCTTACTGATGAACATGAACTCACCGCGTGCCGTGTGTCGTGTGCTGCAAAAGCAGACTAAACCATAAGCGTTTCAATTTTGTCACTTTAATTCGTCATGTCACTGTGAGGGCAATTCTCCCAGGACGTCGAAGCAGGTGTTTTGTTGAGCTAATGTACATTATCGCAGCTGCAGCCTAGAAAGGTTTTTCACTGACCCTCCTGCTGTGGAAATGCAGACCTGTGAGGATTTTTTTATTCAGGCTTATATGAAGACTATTCATCTAGTGGCTGACAAACCTCAGACAAAGAACATATTTCTGTATACTTACTAGGCCATTATGGTAAGTTCAATGATCTCTAAAGGTTTTGAGTTTATATGTTAAACTGATATGTTGGAACGGAAACAGGGTTGAGGCTTAGGTTGTAGATTACGCACGTTAAATGGAAAAAGTTGTTATTGTTTTGTTCTTGCAGCCAGAGAATGCTGCAATTACATGCATTAGTATTTCCAATATTGTGCCTCTCATCAATGGCTTGGCCTAGGGCATCCCGGACATATATGCGTATACACACACACACACACACACACACACACATACACACACACACACACACATATATATGTGTGTGTATATATACAGCAGTGAGAGAAGCAATGCACTAGGTATTAATCCTCCTCTCAGGCATAACCACAGGAGGGATAAGAACTTTCACCAGGCAGAGGGAAGTGCTTTGCGCCAAGACACTTCAGTGTGTGTGTGGCAGATACACAGGAAGTGCTTCGGTTTCCTCTGCTGGAAGTGTGAACTATGAGCAAGAATGCAGCATGTAAGCACATTAAGATATCCAGCATGTGCTCATAAGCTCTACCGCTTATCGGCTTTATTAACTGCCAGGATATAGCTGCAACGGCACGTGTAAATGTGTTTCTCCGAGAGGGGCTGAGTGCGTGGGCATGCGGGTCACCTCCCCTCCCCTCCCCTCCCCGAAGTGTCCTGAAAACAGTATGTGAAACAACTTCACATCCACACAGGGCAAATACAGAGGCAGAGGAGGCAAATCAAACCGCCAACAGGCCACTTGGACTGTAAAATACATGTCGGAATGGACACTTGAGGGTGAACAACAGGCGAGGCGAGATGTTTACTGTCAGTTTTGAAGGACGTAAAAGGACGTAATCTGCATTTAGGCAGAGAAGGGGAAGAGAAATCCAATTTCAGCGTGTATACTGCGGTCGCATTTTAATGTCAGGCGCAAATGTACTCCAGCTGAATCATATCTAGAGGCAAACTGGATGTGAGATGAATGTTAAAAGGTCTATATGTAAAAAAAAAAACCTTTTAAACTGCCTTCTAGCACTGAACTGAACATAATATATCTGCAGGGCGCTGATAAAGGCTTCTGCTGCAATTAACAACCTTTTTATTGCTTTTGTGACGATCTGACTTTTTTTTTCCTTTCAGGTCACTGTAGCTCACAGTGACATGAGGCCACTGTGGCTCGAGTCACAGTCCAGCTGCAGATAAAGACTATGTGACACTCATTAACTCCAGCTGTCTGCAGCTTTTTTCAGTATATATTTTTGCTGACCTCTTGACTTTATTCCTTTCATTTCTATATTCTTTACTAGACACTGAAAGTGAATTTCCCCAGTGTGGGATAAATAAAGTACTTTCTTATCTTATCTTATCTTATCTTATCTTATCTTATCTTATCTTATCTTATCTTATCTTATCTTATCTTATCTTATCTTATCTTATCTTATCTTATCTTTAATCTCTATCTTATCATTAGTGGAGACTGTAAAGTGTAGTATGCACTGGAGTCCTGTGGGTGTGTCATCGATTTGATGATAGTAATTTGAGTTGTGCTTTTTGCAGCAGAAAGTATAAATCGGAATCTTTGTGAATCAAACGTATAATTAAACAAAGACCTTGTTGCTTTTTTGTCCATCAAATCTGTCAAACCGAAAATCGTTTGAGCCATCGTGTTGTATTTCAAGCTGAGATTTTAATCAAGCCCGACGTGTCTGTTCATTCATCCAGCCGCCACAGAGCGACACAAGCTTTCATTAAGAGCCATGCGGTTAGCTAGTAGATACGTCCACTTTTGTTGCTGTCTTGTCTCTCAATAATAGGACAATTACTGTCTCTGTGATTGCTCAGTTCACCACTTTGTTTACAAGCCTGTGTATTACCGGTAGTTTTTTTTTTTTTTGGAATTGTTGTTTTATTGTTGTTGGAATCAAGGTTTATCAACAATGCGCTGTCATCTAATTAACTATTAATGTAATGGCACCTTTAAGGTTCCTATGGTTGTGCTCTCGTGTATAAGCTGAATGATTGATCCGCTGTCCCATGTTTTTGTTGTCAGCTGATCCGTCTCATCGTCACAGTATTTGATAGATATCTGATGTATAGTGGCATGCAAAGTCTCAGTAAGCACATTAATACCTGATTTTTGAACATACGGCGGTATATTATAACATGGTTGGTGAGATGATGCTGTCGTGTCTTCATGCCGTCCTTTGCAATCACTTCATTTCGCGCCTTG
The DNA here is from genome assembly GCA_016785345.1 of Trinectes maculatus. NCBI lineage: Eukaryota > Metazoa > Chordata > Actinopteri > Pleuronectiformes > Achiridae > Trinectes > Trinectes maculatus. Next base: position 72,671 of record JAFBJQ010001340.1, read on the forward strand.
CGACTGGATTTCTGTTGCCTTCATCCCTTTATCCATGTGGCAATCACTTCTCCTTACCCTTTTCATGAGATCACATTGATTTTCTTGCTGGTGTTATTGATATTAAACCTCCAAACGAAGGGCAATAAATCAATGTCAGTGTCATTTTTGGTTGAAAAGGATGCTGTTGGTTTTTCCTCACAGGAGACCTCCGTTCATGTGACGTCACCCAAATCCAGGAGTTTGTTTAGCTACAGAAAAGGCACTGGTCTGAAGATGACAGAGTCATTGCTCGGCCCTGCTGATGAAGTGAGCAGATTGGAAATGGGGAGGTTAATGAGATTTTCACAAAGTGTCCGTCTAGTGGTTTGAACTCTGATTAAATTGACACACTCTGATTAAAATTAATTGACGTGTGAAATGAGTGTGTCTCAGCAGTTAAGGATTGATGGATATCAGAAAGGGGTCAAGAGGGAAAAAGACAGCGATGGGGGCAAAAAGGGAAAATTAAGTTTGGATGGAAGCGAAGGACAAATATGACATTTATGAGACATTGCAATCAAATGAAGTGAAAGATCATATAGTGCATGATGTACCACACTGAATTGATCTTTGATGCATGTTTATCTCACGTCTGCTCTTGAAAATATTTTTGACTCATATTTTGAATCAAGTTTATATTCTCATATAAACCTCATATATTGAGATACCCTCAAAAAGCATGTTGGGTGGGCACCATTCAGAGACAGCTACCATGTTCTCCTATCAAAAATATTATTAGACATGTTTTCCCTCACGCAACAAATAACTATCATTATTGTAAACACATATTTTTAGCACGGGCTACAACTACAATGAAAATGCGGTAATTTGTCTTTTGTAGTGGAGCCATATTTCATAGATTCACATGAAAGCACCTACCTTTATACTACATAAACACATGTAAGGATGAAACAGTTATAGTCTCCAAATAGTCTCAATTTAACAGCGTTGTAATTTACTCAATGAAGAAAATCCATTTTCAGCCCCACACCCAATGAATAGCCCCCTTTTACACAAACAGTTTCTTTCATATGAAAGTCATGAAAACTCCAGCTACAACCACCATTAAGATAGCAATGAAAAAAAAATCTACTTTAGGGATTAACTGAATTTAATCTATGAAGGGAAAAGAGTTCATCATATGTCTGCTCAAATGTTCACAATTGCTCAGTTACTATACTGGCTCAAATATAGTGTTCCTGTAACGATGCTAGTCCAGCTAGCAGACAAAAGATGATGCAAACATTGCTGGGGGCGGACACATAAAAATCAATGTTCCTTGCGTTTGGAAAGGCCATGCCTCACAAACATAACAAGGATGCTGATGGTTGTAGCGGCAGTCCAATGAGTGGGCATTAAAGCTGAATAGCAGTATCTGGCTTGTAGTAGATGGATGGCATGAGTGTTGTGCATGGAAAGATTTTATTGGGTTTCATAAACGGATGTACTGTACCACTTGACTGGGAAAGGGTCAGGCAGATAGACACAGTAGAGATCCGACTGGCCCCACATAACACAGTTTGAGTTTGATTTACATGATTTAGAATATATTCAATTATTTATTGACATTTGACTTCGCAAAGCAGGTGACACAATTTTCAAAGTAACTACTGTCTGCATTAAAAACACTGGCAAATTTCAGTTCTACATTTTCTATTTCTACAGTGTGACGGCCCTATAATGAATATATAACAGATCAATTGTGCTTATCTGAGGATTGTGTGAAATACTTGGGATCATTGTGTCAAGACTCTTCATGACTAGCCAGGCCAGGATGCAGTAAAAAAGTCAATTTTTAATGCATTTGCATAGCGAGAGACATTTTTCATCTTCAGTCCAGATGGCAGTCTAAACTGGGAGACATTGCAATCAAATGCATCTGGCTCAATCGACACCCAGGGTGACGACACAAGAAACCGAGAGCGTGTGTTCGTTAGAGGACTGACAGGAAGGACAAGTGAGAAATATGTCACACTCCAAGCAAGAGAGCAGTCTACCTGACTGAACCTAAGCTTTGTTCATATCAAAAGACCTACACTACAGTATAAATCAAGTACAGAGAGCATGCATGTATAAACAGGAGGATGATCATGTAATGTGCAAACAAAGACACATTGGGACTGTTAATATGTTCAGAGGCAGAAACACCTAAGACACACAAATTCTAAAAAGAACTAAATAAAAAAAAACATGAATAAATGAGAGTCAAACAAGGCCACATGCAGTTTTAGTAAACTATTTACATTTTTAGTTTCCCCGTCCTCTCTATTCACATTCTGACACACGCTAGGATTAAATTAGAACGTGACTTTCCTGACATCTAGGATTAAAGCAATCAGGCACATTAGTGTTTTGAGATTTAAAGGTAGTTTTTCACGCTAGTCACAAAACATTACATTTAAATAAGGACAAACCGAGCAGAGCTGCAGGGCTCAGAGTGCGTTATTTTTCTTTTAAATAAATGAAATATTTTCATATTTAAACACAATCCTTGGTGTCAATTAACAAAAGTAAAGGGTTTGCAGACTTATACAGGGGGTCCTCGAGTTACGACGGTCGTGAGTTACGTCCTTTTCGTGGTTACGACACATCTCCTGTGAACTTCCTTGTTTCGGCTTAAGCGGTTTGCCCCGTAAATACGTACAGACTTCGCACGGGAACTAGTTGGTGAGCGCTCTCTCTGTCTCTCAGCGCGACATCTAGTGGCACAATGTATGCACAATGGCACAATGAATGTATGTTCCGACTAACGTCGAAATTCGGTTACGACACATTCTCAGGAACGGATCTCCGTCGTAACTCGAGGACCCCCTGTATACTATTCGTTTTTGCATCATCAAAGTTGCAGTTACGATGGCACGTGTAACAAAGAATGCATATTTATCTCAGAATATGAAAAATAGGAATATGCTTAATTTTTCGACAGGCAGTGGTGATTGACAGATGATACGGCGTTCCGGGAGCGACTGTGTGTGTGTGAACATCTGGATGTGACACACTTGCACCACAGGGATGATAACTTAAGAACAGTGAGAATAAACATGTATGCTTACTGCAGGATCCAACTTTGCGGCGCCATTAGCCACCATTCCACTTGTTAATATGCTGATCACCCTCCTCCTTTTGCTCAGCAGTGACTTCGCATAAAGGGAAATGTAGCATGAAAATACAATTACCATGCAAATAAGTCATGTAAATGACACCACTGCTTGGACCCTCCGGTCTCAGTCGCTGCTGTCAAACCTCTGCATACATTCAGAGACAGGAATGACATCATAAATTTCAGTAACTGTTTGAAACTCTGTCTGAACTGAAATTACAACTTCTCTGCACATATTCAGTATTTGTTTGATTGAAATTGATCCACCTGTTTGGGAAAAGGAAAGCATAAGGTCATACTTGTAAATACGTCTTCATTTTCCCTTTCATCCACATCAAGTCTGTTCATCATGACTTCCCGCTCCCCTTTATTCTCCTCCTCCTCCTTTCCTTTATCTCTTTTCATACATTTTATTCTTTTTCTTCCTTTTCAACACTTTCTTCTCTTTTCTCTCAGTTTCTCTCTTTATTCCGCAGAGGCCTGACTGATGGTGTGTTGTGGCCAGGCAGACTGGTGGTGGGTGAGGCATAGCCCCTGCCAGCCTCTCACGCCGGGTCCTATTCAGGCTGGAGAAATGATCAATGTTAACTCTAATTTAAAACACCACCACCTTAACTCTAACAGACAGAGAGAGAGAGAGCAGACGCCAGCATCTGGCAACACAGCTGGAGCAACCTGATAAGACCTGTGCTAACTGCAGGTGTGTTTGTGTGCATGCATGTGCTCGAGTGTGTTGACGTCTTATTCGAAACAGCTTACATGACACAGCGGGCATCTGTCATGTACTTAAAGGGAGTTGGAGGGCACTACTTTAGAGACGCGAGTGAGGATTTCTATGCACTTAATGCTAAATCCACCAATATTAACCAATCAAATAGTACAGGAAATTGCTGAGCTAGATAAAAATAGGCTGAAAAAGATAACTTGAAATGAGCTGTGCAAACCGTTATGCATTTATCACATACAAAGCAATTCTGCAGCAATTTCTTTTTAAATATCAAAGCAAAATGATAATCCATCATGTAAAGACTTAAGAGGCCAACAACAGGTGATGTGCAAAATATTAGTGTTGTGGCATTGTGATACAGGCAGGTGCTGCTTCCATGCTCTCTGTCTGTTACATGTGTTTAATACCCTGTAATTACCCTTGCAAGGTATTAAAGGGATCTTAAGGATTGGTAAATGCATGCTATGAGAACAGGCTGAGATGTAATGATTGACAGCCGAGGCTGATTAATGACTGGTTGAGTAGGATGTTGACACGGCAGCTCCACTCCACAATCACTATACCGCGCATACCCTGATTCCCAGTTATGTAAACACAACAAGATGGCTGCACCTACTAGTACTCATACTGCCCGTTGACATGAAAAACATGGATTTTACTGACTTTACAGAGCCGTTCTGCACCAAAAAAATGGATATTAAAATCTTTAATACTAATCATTTCCACACTATGCATTATGAAATTATTCTATTTTGAAAAAAGATCTATGCATAAACACAGAGGTCCAAGCAACACCCTTCTACATCAGCGTAAAGGAAACGTGACATGAATTGCGGTGTTTGCCGCTGTTTGCCTTTTACGCTTTGGAAACTCATGCTGATGATGATTTATGGCCGGCTGGGCATTTTGATTAAATCACCGAACAAAACGCCAGGTAGCATTACACTGGCCATCACCACTTTATGTGGCTGTCGCATGGCAACCAACACGTTGCCATCTTTGTGTCTGACGCTTGAACTGCCTGACTGTGTGTCACCCCTCCCCTTTTTCACTTGCTCTGTCCCCTTCTTGCGTTTCTCTCGTTTCCTCTCTCTATGTGCAATGGGTATAGAGAGAGAATATGGGCGAGCCCCCACCAGGATTTAATTACCCTCCATGGCTATAGCACAATAGAGGTGTTATTTTTGCACAGATCAAGAAAAGAGTGTCAAGACCTTTGAGGGTTTTACAATGGGATCTACATGGCTCAGTCAGTCTAACATGCCGGTCTGGTATAAATAGTGTGTCCATTAACCGCTGCAGACAAAGTGAAATGTGTACAATCTCTAAAAAGTCATTTGTTTATGATTCCTTCATTAGATACTATACTGGTGTTGTATGTAAATATACAGTTTTGCATCTCCATTATGTTTTGTTCACAATTCAAAGGTCCAGAATCCCAACCTGCAACCAAAATCATTGGCCAATCAGCTGTATCTCTAAAATAAACACAACAACCAGGCTCAGATCAGTATTTGCAGCAGCAATATCCTACAACCTAAACCCTTTATCATTCCAATGACTAGTCCCAAAAGGCAGCATGTGAAGCAGTGAACAGTATACTGACTGACTGGGTGGGTAAAGAAAACTGTCGATAATATGCAATTGTGCAAATACAAAGCGACCCAGTAGCCAAAGCGTTCCTTGTATGTTGCACTAGTTTGTGTTTAAAGCTAAAGGAGGGAGTATTCCCACTTTAAATGCGCTGTCGTGTCAGACACCTAATATACCAGTTAAACAGTCTCCCAGTAGGCTTGGCAGTTGATGGCCTGTAAATTGTTGTTCAGTGGCTTGGCACAGGTAGGCTAAATTGATTCCAGGAGAATCCTCCAGGAGCAAGGCTGTCTCCACAAAGGCCAACTATTCAGCCACGCATCAGAATGAGATGGTAGAGAGAGCCTGGTGAAGACAGGGGAAGAGAGACAGCAAGAGAGAATGAGAAAAGGGGGAAAATGTCAGTGATTCTATGAGTCAGTGTCCTGTGAGAAAGCAGATATGCACCAGAGACAGAGTGCAGGGCGCAAGAAAGAGTAGGAACGAGTGTAGAATAAAAATAAAAGGAAGCAGAGGGAAGTGTAAACGAAAGATTGTATTGTCAAGAAAATAGAATAGTTGAAACACCTAATTTGTTTAGGTTTACATTTGAGACGACTTTTTATTTGATTTAGTTCACTGTTATTTTTGTGATAATAAAAAGTTTGGATGGATGGATGGATGGATGGATGGATGGATGGATGGATGGATGGATAGATAGATAGATAGATAGATAGATAGATAGATAGATAGATAGATAGATAGATAGATAGATAGATAGATAGATAGATAGATACCCCTCTGGGAAACCAGTCACAGCAAAACACAACAATTAAAACCTCAGGAGTTGTGGGACTTGTCCTCATTACCTTCCAAAGTTTCGGAACAAGACCGAGACCAAATTCATCAAACAAAAGTTTAGAATGTTATTTCTGCCTTACCAGTGTAATTTATCATGTTTAGGGGAGCTGTCACGAGTTAAGTGGATTGCCAGTAATTGTGGCTGGCCCACCTCTAAGCAGAACCGACTAAACCAGCTCATCAGGGACAGACTTCTGAAACGGAGGGTAGCGATCTCTTTATCCCTGGGCAGAGAACTGAAGGTGGCAATCTCTCTTTCTCTTTTCTTGTCTGTCGAGTATTTTTCTTTATTCACTCTTATTGTACCTTCAAGCGTTTTGCCCTTGATGTAACACTGACACATTGCCAGGAACTGGTTTATTTTAACCAAAAACTACAGCTCATAACACAGAATACAGAACACAGAATATCTCATTAACGAATGTCAGCAGTATTGTATATGGTGGCTAACTGAGTATACCGCAATCTATTGCATCTATTTCAATTTTGTCCATCCAGAGAGTACAAAGTATAACCTTCATTTTGGTATTCCAGTATTGGTATATATCTATATCTATATATCTATATATCTATATATCTATATATCTATATATCTATATATCTATATCTATACATATCTATATATCTCTCTCTATATAGAGAGAGATATATAGATAGATATAGATAGATATGTAGATATATATAGATATATAGATATATAGATATATACAGTATAGATATATATAGATATATATATAGGACTGGTCATATATAAACACATTTTAAAACAACACTGAGGAAGTAAAAATTCAAAACATAAATCAAAACAAAAAAATATAACTAAAAGTTCTTTTTGACTCTGGAGGAATTAAACCTTGTCTGCCAGCACCATTATCATCTTAAGCAGATGGACAGCTAAACTCTGCAGTGAAAGCGCCTCATGGTGTTCAGTGTAATTCAGGGTGTTCTTTCATTTGGAACTGTGTCGGCACACACACACACACACACAGCAGAGACAGAGACAGAGAGTGAGAGAAGGGGAGCGGGAGACACAAGGTAATGCCAAGACACAGGAACAAACTCTGGAGCTGTGAGAGAGGCATTCCAGTTATAACCCCATAGAAAATAGTCCTCTCTAATTTTCCTAATCATTTCTTTGTATGTCACTGAAAATGTTTTACTGCCTCCTGTAGCCTTGGGATTTCACGTGCATTTTTCTGTTCCACCCTACTTTCCAATCATTACTTTAATCACGTGCATTCTTCCTGGTGCTTCCTTGGATGCAAAGCTCCTTCTTTTTCATTTTTTTCCTCTGCTGTCACAGATCTCTGGCCAGAGACTGGAGTGGCAATGGAAGCCTCTACACCATGCACATCTCATATGTATCCAAGTGATGCTCATTGAAAAGGTGATTTTCTGCCTGTCTGAAACAATAAGTCAACTTGGGATATGGCGCACGGCTGGTATGAATACGTATACATTTACACCTTAAGATCAGGATTTCATGTCCAGGGTCTGATAGGGAATTGTGTCATTTTATTTGTGTATTTCAGGGGCTGTATTCCAGGATTGGTGAGTGAGCTTAAAGGATTCAGTTGAAGGAAAAACATGTTGTTGTTAAGCTGTATCACTTTTAGCAGTTAATTGAAATACCAGTGGCACACTAGGAATTCAATTGTACATGTAAAATAATCTGTTACTACTACTACTTCCTGTAGTACATCCATTCAGCAAAATATAATAAATGTCTCTCTCTCTTCCACCTCGGCTCAACCTTGGCAAAACCAGCCACCACCTGGTTCTCTTCACTCTCAGCCCTCCCTGTTTCCCTGCTGAATTCCCTTCTGTCTTTTGCCTCTCTGCACATGTTCAGCGCCCTTGACAACAAAACCTTAAGATAAAGCTCATTTGTACTTATTGTGTTCAACGTTGTCAACAGTAAGCAGGTTAACATAAATGACCTGTACCATTTATCTTGTATTTCATACACACACGCCCACACACACAGTCATACTGCTTTATTTCACATGCTTTGTGTGGTCTCCCTCTGTGACAATTGACAATACGCATACATACATACATACATACATACATACATACATACATACATACATACAGTTGATTAAATTTGAGACATCAAGATATAAATAAATGTAAAAGATTTTGTCAGTATTACTAAACTGTTATTAATTTTATTGTTTAAGAGTTGTAAAATCATAATGACAATGTGTGTGTTGTAATGCACATCACTTTATAATGCATTGTACATGTAGTGTAATGGACTTTGGTTCACAGCTGCCATCAAATAAAGGTGCCGAAGAAGAAGCGAAGGAAGATCTTTACGACAATGTGTTGTCGTTACGGCAATAGGTTGTCGTTACGGCAATAGACAAAACCGTTTTACGGCAGGCACGTATTTGTGAGAAAGTTAGCCGGTTAGCTAACTTCTAGCTCAGTTTGTTCCCTCAACCTGAGCTAAACTGTGACACACTTGAGGCTTATATCGCAACCAAATGGATGTTGGGGAACTCCTGAACTATCAGGTATGCATTCATTCCCTCTCGGTAGTGAAAGGGAAGTCTTAACTCTTTTAAACTTTAATTTAGCAAATTCATTGGATAGCATGCAGTAGCAATGCTGGCAGTCTGTATTAAACGCAAGCAAACTTGCGTTTGCTTAGTCTCTTCATTTACATTCATTGCGTCTGTTTCCTGTCATTAGTTGACAACCAGAAAGTCGTGTTAGACCTTATTCTGCAGCACCTGGAATAGAAACAATCTACTATACGTGTTGTTTACATTAAACTGCGTTAGCAGTTAGCGTGCTGGCTAAACATGTTCCTATGTTGCTGGCGTGACACAAATTGCTCTTAATGCTTTTATTTACTAAACTACTTACAACCAATAGGCTTTAGATAAATACTTGTGCACCTCAAAGGATGTTTTGTTCTGTCAAAGACGGGTTACGTCTCTTGTCTTTGTATATCCTGTACTGCTTACAGTTAGTTATTAGTTAGTTATTACAGATATTTCCGACAGTAGATGTACATTCCTTAGACAATATCATAACTTTTCGCGCCCTTTTACGAGTCTACATAGTCATTTGCACACCAAATACTAAAATATTATTTTTTCTGAAATCGCAGTCTTAAGATTCAAATCTGAATTTCGCATAGTAGCTGTTTATTATTGCAGTGAAAAACAGTGTGAAAGGAACAGATAAAAATTTAATTTAAAATGTGCTGTGTTCCCTTGTTTTGTTAAATTTCTGCACTTTCTGACAATTTCTTTGTAGTCAGATCATGTGTGAAGCTTTATGCAGATTTGTTCTCTGGTGGGGTTCACAACATTAATATAAGTTACGACCGACAATGTCACATCATTGATTAATACACTTATATTTATTAATTAAATAGATGCAGTTCTTGTGCTTCTAATTTAAATTCTCCATCTCCTCTCATTTCATAGCCTGATAGAGGAGCAAAGCGTCTCAGGCAGGATGATGGAGGAGCTGCTGGAGGAGAGGAGGACCCTAGAGGAGGGAAACAGTATAAAGGACATGGTGTCAGGGATTTGGCCAGATACCGGGAAGGAGCACCAGGAGTTGGAATTGAAGGAGGGTTTGAAATGCGGGAGAATGAGGAGCTGAATGGGGACAAGAAGAGGATCCTGGAAAAACTAATGGACCAGGATGAAGAGGAACCTGAGGTGAGAGAAATCATCATTTATTATGAAATTGTATTGTTTTTTGCAGTATAGCCTGCTTCCTTACTTGAAATGTATTACACGCAGGTTTTATACTTTACTTCACAGTGTCTCAGTGTGTGACACAATCACTTAAAGCACAGTAATACCATATTTATGTATGATGCTCTTGTTTACTGTTGTAATCTTGATACGTTCTTGCAATATTTTAAAAAAAAGTATAACTAAAGAATGAAAAGTGACGTACTTACAGTAAACAATATTTGACAGCTGTGGTCTACTGTGGTTTTCAAAACGCACTCCAAAAGCAACTGTGAATAATTTACTTTGCAAAAGTTGGAAAAATAGTAGACAAAAACAATTACATAATTCACAGTTTATTAGACAGCTATTTTAAAAAGTGTTAGGAAATAGTTGTGGTCAAAGTGGAATAACTATAAGCTACCTGCCTGACATTGTTAGACTAATCCACCAGCAGTGGTCACTTCATTTGCCACATGGATGTGTGCAACATTTTTTTTACAGGTGGTGAACGTTGTTGACATTGTCCTTCCCAGACAGAAAAAAATAAATTAGATATCGCCCATGAGCTTTCTCTGCTGTTGTTCTTTGTCAGTGTCATTGGCGTGCATTGCAAAACTGCACATCCATTACTTGGTTCTATTTCATCCCACACTGCAGCCTTTTAAGATATTCACTGTGTCAAGAGCTATTCAAAGAAAAGTGCTGCTTTGTTCAGTACTGTCAGAAATTATAATTTCATAACCTGTCATTATCTCTTCAACACTTTGCAGGCTTTTAAGCCATCATGATCACTGAAATGCTCTGATTTCCTCTGCTGTGCTCACATTAGGTTGACCCTGCATGACCTCATATTTGAAACCATTACCCTGAAGCCTTTCTGTTTGCGCAAATGTTTTCTTTAAAAAAGGTTTTCTCTTTATTTCAGTCCTCTTTTTGAATTTTTTATTCCTTTATTCATTTACATGTGTGCTAATCAAACAGGCAGAGCCAGTGGATGAGAGTTCAGTGAAGAAAATGATCCTGACCTTTGAGAAGAGATCGTACAAAAATCAAGAGCTGAGGATTAAGTTTCCAGACAATCCAGAAAAGTAAGACCATTAATGACAAACCACCTTGTTCTGCTCTCTTGGTTGATCTTTAGGATTTCAGTAAAATACATTTTGATTCATAAATTACATATTTTATGTAAATTTGTATGGACTTATCGATTACATTTGTTTTCACACAGTCAAACTAATTTTAAGTCTGTGCCTCACTGTTATGCAGTAAAGTTTTTTTTATTGGTTAAATCATAACAGTTCACTGTACTGCACTTTAATGGCAACATAGAATGCTAACATGCTAACCAAACTTTCTTGTTGTTAAACCAGGTTCATGGAGTCAGAGCTGGATTTGAATGACATTATCCAAGAAATGCATGTGATTGCCACGATGCCAGATCTCTACCACCTTCTGGTGGAGCTTAATTGTGTCCATTCATTGCTGGGTCTCCTCAGTCATGAAAACACAGATATCCTTTCACTTATGGATAGTTTGGCACTGTCAATTTTGTCAAAGCCAGTTTTCTGTTGTTTTTTTTTTTTAGAAATTAAGTAGTTTCCTCTTTTTATAGACAGGGCATAGCAAGGGTGTAGGTTGGGGCAGTTTATTTTCCTTAGCCTGATTCACATGTTGCCATAGCAGTGGTGGATCTTCTGCAGGAGCTGACAGATATCGACACACTCCAGGAGAGTGAGGAAGGGGCTGAGGTGCTCATAGATGCTCTGGTGAGTTCAGGAGTTTACGTCAGTACATACAAATTGTTGGGGGGGCTGTTTTAACATGCTCGTAGTCCGCTTTAATGTGAAACAGAGCCAGAGTAACAGGTATGCAGACACAGAACATGAACTCCATGCTACTTAAGTATGTGCACTGTGACAGCTCTGCCTGCCTGTAAGGACAGTACAATCTATGTGAATGACCCACCAGTAGGTGGGATCCCGTCATCGACTCTTTACTTTTTAGGTGTCGAAAGCATTTTTTGTCACCTTCCAGCTGTATGTGCTGGTGCCAGTCTTAAGATTAGGATGATTCTCACTCTTCCTCTCCTTGTACAGTATATCAAGCACCCCTCTCTCTCAGTCATGCTGTCTATTAGTCTGGGATGATTGTTGATGCTCCATTATGTTTGCTGACATTTTGCAGCACACACAAAGGTCAAACTACAATAACGTGCTGATATACGTACCTATAGTGGAGGAGAGAAAAATATGTGCCCCTGCTCTTTCATGGGCGTCAGGCTACCCAGTGGCATTCATCAGGAATGTGATAGTTGTTTCTCACCACTCCTCTTAAGTTATATTACATTTGAATTAAGTCGTTCTGTAAAAGAAAAAGACTTTCTCACATTATGAAGAGGGACATTAAACATTTTTGTTACCTTGTCGGCTAGGTACTATCCAAACAGCTATTAATGCCAAACACTCGAGCAGAAAAGTAGTGATGAGTGTAAGAGACAAACAGAGAAAGCACAAGTTGGCCTGTAATATCAGTGGTAAAAAGATAAAGGGTCTCTATAAATGTGGAACAATATGGCCGCCCTATTACTATTGTTGTTACTTGATATCTGAAACCAGTCATGAATTTGAGTGAGTTTAATTTTAAGGGGGATAGTACTGAAAATCCTTATGTGATCTGAATTTCTTAAGCAGTAAAACATTTTTACAGGATTTACAACACCTGTGTAAGCGAGAGAAAAAGTGTTACATCCCAGATGGATTTGCCTCATTCTTTATGTGCTAAATAGGTGTCAGAATTGTGACATATGACTTCATCTCTCTGTCTGAAGCTGGAAGGTCAGGTGGTGGCCTTGTTGGTGCAGAATATGGAGCGACTGGATGAGCAGGTGAAAGAGGAGGCTGATGGCATCTACAACACACTTGGTAAAGAAATATACACTCAGGCTTTAACAATTATTTTCTAGTTAGCATTAGAAAGAAACTATACAATGAAATTTAGTCTCTGCGTTTAACCCATCACATGGGAGCAGCTGTGTGAGCAAATGTGATGATGTTGTATTGTCTTTTATGATAAAAAAAAATAAGGGGGGGCCACTGAGCCACTCACCCTTACAACAGGACAAGGTGATTCTGGTGCTGTGTCGGAGAAACTGTGCATGTCATTTTTTTCCAGATCTGATAGCTCTGGATGCTGTTTTTAATGCTTTAAAAATGGTCAGAAATTTACTAACATGCTGGCAAAGTTGATAACAAGCAAATGCAAATCTACACAGAGCAACGCGGATGGAGAGAGGAGAAAACTTTATGGAGTTGGAGCCTGACTCAAACGTCAGTTGGACGGACCAATAACACACGTGTCTCAGCACTAACAAGACTCGAAGGGACTTTTAGTGGTTGCACAACTTTTCACATTCATTCATATTCGAAATGTGGCACAAAATCAGTTATATATTTTAGACATATTTTATTGCACGTGTTTTTACGGGATATTTAAAAACAACTCAATAACATCTAAATATTCTATCCTAGAATTCCACTTTCTTGTTTTGTTTTGGCACATGACAGGCTTCCACTGGGAGGCCTGCCATCAAGGTGTGTATAAGTCTGAGATAAGTCTTTGGGCAGTACTGTGACAGGGAGTCCTTGTGGACTTGGATTTGACGTTAGACGTTGGAGAGCATAGACAAACTTTATTTGTATTCCTCTAAGCAGTTTTTTTCTGTCCCTCTGCTGTCAATTGTCCTGAACTTTTCTCTGTGATGGCAAACAGGAGATGTCAGTTTCTCTTTTAAAGGTTTTTGAGAAGAGGATGTACTTTTAACCTGCGGTGTAGGTGGGTTTTGTGAGTGTTTTTATCTGAGATATTAAGGTCCTTAAAGTCAGGCATGCAGAAACTAAGTCATTGCAGCATAGATTTGACAGCATTAAATGAGTACTTGAGGCCTCTGAGGTGGTACTGGCCAGCAGATAGTTTGAGAAGTCACGGTCTCAGTATTTAGCCTCTCATGAATCCGACTTTTCTGCCTCTCAGCTCTTTTTGTGTTCAGTAAGTCCACTGAGATGACTTCCCCCCATTGTTGCCAGATTGAGGCCGAGTGTCAGGAGGGTTGTTGAGATGTGTGTGCGTTGGGCTCTCTTCGTGAGTGTGGGTAATATCAAGGGAATAGAGCTGGTGCATCCTTTATACAAGCTTGTGTATGTGTGTCTGTGTGTTGGGGGGGGGGTTATCAAGGGAGCTTTCCAAGCCTGAATAAGCCTTTTGTCTGCCTTGGCTGCTCTCTGCTCTGAGCCTGCTGTCCTCCAGGATGCTGTCTGTCTGCTCCGTTTGAATCACTGATAAAGGCTCTCTCTCTCCCCCACCCCCCCTCTCCTCCTCTCTCCCCCTCAGTACCCTTCCTCTCCAACTTTTTTCCTTTTGCTGTAACCCCTGTCTCCAGATGTTGCCCTTTTGTATTTTTTGTTTGAATTCTTTTTACTTCTCTCTCAACATTAGGCAATCGTTTTAACTTTTATGTTTCAGTGATATATGCATAATATATGCTGTCAAGTTGACTGTTTTGCTTGCTATGTATTTCTTTCCATTGTCAGCTTTGTTTACATGGTTTAGGGTAATTAGAGACTCTAAATCGTCTGTAGTTGTGAATGTGAAGGGTTGTTTGTCTTTGTATTTTGGCCCTCTGAAACGCTGGCACCCTGTCCAGGATGTACCCTGACTCTCTCTCTCGTCTCCCCCTGTGACTCTTAAAAGATAAGGGGGAGATATTGGATTAACTGATGGATCTTTGGATTGTCCTGCCAACTCTCTTTGTCTAATCTGCTTTTCCTCTCTTGCCTTGTCCCTCTTGGTTTCCCCTCTCCTCACTCGTTTCATGACTACCCCACAGTCTCTTTCCCTCTCTCTCTCTTTCTCTCTCTGTCTCTTTCTCTCTCTGTCTCTTTCTCTGCAGTCGCTGCACTGCGGTATACACTGATAGAAATATCTAGTGGGAGAGACAGCTTTCTGTTGATAAAAGCTGGGAAAAAAACAGAGCCGTTTTATTTTACAGTTCTTTTCTTTCAAACCGCATTACATCTGCTCAGTGTATGTTCACTTTTGATTGATGGAAGATGGAAAACAGATTAGAGTGACTACCAGTTAGAAAGAGTTTAACGGCCAACTGATATCTGATCCCTTTAATGAAAACAGTGTAATTATTGATCCAGTTATTAGTGCATCACGTTTTTAATATGATGAATAAATTCTTTTTTACCTCTTCAGCTATCACTGAAAATATGGCAGAGTTCAGACCAGGCCTGTGTGCTGAGGCCGCCCAACAGGGACTCATGCAGTGGCTGCTCAAGAGAATTAAGGTAAGAATATGGTAGAGTTTTGGCTTAAGTTGTTTTAAAGCAGCAGTGATTCGTCAAGTAATGAGCAGCTATTTTGATTAATTCATTGTTTAAAACTTTATGTCTAATGGAGCATGATTTAGGCTTTTCGAAGATGAAAAGTTAACGTCTTGCCTCTTGTTTCTAACAAACAAAACAGATGTATGCATGAAGTAAAATGGATTTTCAGAAAAGCTGGGGGGGGGGGGGAAACATAAATAGTTCTTGGTTAAGGTGCAGATTTGGTTGTGGAATACGTTATGTTTAGTACTTTGTACTCTGGACAACAGTATGAATGTTAATTGGAATTTATTCCTTTCCCTCTCAGGCAAAGATGCCATTTGATGCTAACAAGCTGTACTGCAGCGAAATTCTGGCAATTCTGCTGCAAAACAATGACAGTAAGTGTGTCAGTAAATGGAGTGTGAGTTCAATGAAAATGTGATTTTTAAAATTGTCCCAGTTGTCTGTTGATGTTGCCCTTTTGTGGGCTTTCCTTTTTGTCCATTTTCCTACATTTATTTCTTTGTTTCTTTTGTCCTGTCATGTCTTTTTGTCCTGTGGCCTTCCCTGGCATTTTCTTGTTGCTTGTTTTTACTCTTTACTGTTTCTTTCCTTCTTCCATCAAGGTTTAATTTAATGTTACAAGCCTATTTGATATTCCTTCTAATTTTCCACTCATTCTCCTCTTCTTCATTTATACTGCCTCGAAATGATCATCTCCTTCTTGCCCTTCAAATGTAAAATAAAATGTAATAACAGCCAAAAATAACATTTCATATTACAGTGCTGTCATTGTGTTTAAGCAGGAACAAGGCAAGTCACTAGAATTCTGTTAGGAAAATGATTTGAATTTTTTTGATGTCCTAATTTACATGTCATTATTGCTTCATGCTGTCAAGTTCAATTTGAAACACCACACTGAAGGTTTTACATGTAAAATACTCACTGATACAAACTAGTGGAGCATCTTATCCCTACTAATTAGGACCCTGTAGGTTGGCACTATTGTTCAAATCAAATTCTACCTTTGGTTATGATCACTTCAGTGTAGACAGTGTTTTCCCTGTGTTTCTCTTTATATTTCCTTCCACTTTTTTGTCAATGTGTTCTGTCCTACTCTCGACATCAGAAATGTACGTTTCTTTAAAAAACATCTCAATTTACTCTCCCTGTCATACAGTTCCTCTATTTTTATCTCGTAGTCTTTCTCACGCATTGTTTCTCTTTCTTCCACAGATACCAGAGAACTATTGGGTGAGATGGATGGCATTGATGTGTTGCTACAGCAACTATCTGTAAGATTTAGCCGTTACGTTCTATTTTTGGTTAGAGCTGTCAATACCGTTTTGTTTTTTTAAACTCATCATCCATATGTGCCTCACAAGAGCATCTCCAAACAGCATACACCATACTTTGTGGTGGTTTCAGTATAAACCATAGCAGCAATTTACACATTTTCCCAATTCATCCACTAATTGATTTTAATAGGATACTGAGTGCCCTGTGTCATTTTGTGAACTATGTAACCCAACAGATTTCACTGACTGGAATTGTATCTCTTGGCTTAATTATAGTACAAATCTGTCTAATCATCTAAAAGTCTTATTTTGCCCACTTTCTGAAATGAATTAAATCAACCATTCCTGTGTAAAACAGTTCCTTCTTTATGTAAAAACAGCTTAGCTGTTGCGTGCTCCATTACTCAGTGCTCTCTCTCTCCTCTTGCCTTTTCTTTCAGGTGTTTAAACGTCACAACCCGTCCACAGCCGAGGAGCAGGAGATGATGGAGAACCTTTTTGACGCGTTGTGTTCGTGCCTCATGCTGCCCACCAATCGGGATCGATTTCTCAGAGGGGAAGGGCTTCAGCTAATGAATCTCATGCTAAGGTGAGACTTGATGTACAGTTACACACATGCATTTGTGAAACCTCCACAGCCTCTGCACCTCTGCTCTGATAATGAAATCACTGGACACCTAGATTTAGGACTGGAATCAATATCTCATTATTGGAATGCAAAAACCCTATTGTGTTAAAGCGTCCACCAGGGAAAGGAAGTAAGAAAAAGACAGGGCAGACCAAGATATCACTTTGGGAAACTTTGTAGTGTGTCTACTAGTAAATTTAATTTGATTCATGACACCTTTTCAAAAGTACTTTCTCATTTCATATATGAGGTATTTTCATGCTTTCTCATACTCGGAGTACACACAGTGCAAAGACACAATGCAGCTGCATAATTGCCAAATCAGATAGAGCAACAGATTCAATCATCAACAATCATCTTCTCTTACAGAGAAGCATATATTGGTTTTTCATCAAAAACTGAATTTCAATTCCTATCAGGTCTCTGCCCCTGACCAGACTCAGAAGTTTCAAAAAGTATGCAATCATTTTATGTATCTTGATTTTATAGCCTCTCTAACTTTTATAGTAATGTTGCTGTTATCTGATCAAATCCCTGGATGTCGGAGGTATACACAGGTTTCTAAACTCTACAGAAACTGCCTATCTCCCTGATCTGGTTGTCACAAAAGCCATCTGCATTCAACCACCAACATTGCGCCATTCCAGGATAAAAACGGGATAGTTTACAATACCAGGTTGTTGAATTGACTTGGCTATCTACAAAATGAACTGCCTATCTTGCCCTCAGAAACTACAATGAGTTCATCTCCTTCCCTGGTCTCACCTGCCGTTCATCATGGCGTGTCTGCCATTGAAACTAGACTCAACTGCTTGAAATATGTATCCCTCCTCTGAGATAAACAGTATCATCTGTCATTGGTGGGAATGGAGGAAGTGACACCATGACAGACGGCTACATTTCTTTAGAGGGGGAGTGGGGTAAGGGAAGGTTGGGGTATGTGATTTGGTGTGTGTGTGCAGGAAACAGTTGGTCCCTCTTGCCATGGCAATGGTTTGATGATGAAGACAAATATCTGTGATATTTATTTGACAGACTGCAGGTTTATTTTGGCAGTTTATCAAAGATGTTTGCTTGCTTGTTTTATGTTAGTTAAACTTGTATATTAATGCATTTTCCATCATATTTTATGGGGCTAATGAGAATAATATTGTTGTAGATTAGTTAAAACTGCACTTAGATTGTCATTTATTTAATGCTTGGTAGCTAAGTTATTAGACGCTGACTTGTTAGGCTCAAGTTAATGTAAATCATTTGGTTCAGATTAACCAAACTTTCTTATTTGCAAAAACTGGTCAAAAATAACTTGTATTAAAAAAGGAAAAATAATGAATAGATCTTAAAATGAACATCTGCACAAGTAAATTGCCATTTAAGGATATTTTTGATATTTGATTTACAAAATATTCCCCAAGAACTAAAATAAGTGATTTGACAGTTATCTAAATTGTGGCCATGCCTTCTTAGAGTACTTTATTTGAAATATGCATATTAATTTTGCATATAAATTATGTTATGATACCACTGGCTTCAACATAATTTCCTTATTTTGCTGCAGAGAGAAGAAAATGTCTCGAACCAGTGCACTTAAAGTCCTGGACCATGGTATGATTGGAGCAGAGGGAGCAGATAATTGCCATAAGTTTGTGGACATCCTGGGCTTGCGAACAATCTTTCCACTTTTCATGAAAACCCCCAAGAAGATGAAGAAAACCGGAGTGTCTGAGAAGGAGCATGAAGGTCAGTTACTCAAGAAATAAATGCTGAAAAATTTCAAACAAGAACACTTAGGTAAAAGGACACCAGTGTGCTGGATTCTTGTAGAGTAGAAGTGGAAGAGTAATTTAGATGCAGCAAATAGTCAAATATCAGAAAGGATTCATGTCCTGAAAAAAATATAGATTTTATTTTTCTTTAACAGAAATCTGAACATTCCTGCACTGTTTTTAATTTTTGGTACTGACCTGCAACCTTTCCGTTTTTATTCAAAATCATTACATTTCTGATTTCACTAATTTGAGTTATTTTACTAATTAAAACAAGGGCTTTCCCCCCTCCTTTTACTTTTTTGCGCTATGTGGTCATACCCATTTCATGCAGACATGCTCAATTCTAATCTGCTCATGTATCACGGTTTGCTGCCTCTCTGTCCTGTCAGTTTACTCTATCAATCCAATCTTGATTGATTTTCCTGCCTGCGCTCTCAGACCTCTCTTGTTTCTGAGAGGTAGGAAGCACAAACAAGAGGCAGAGAGGGAGAGAGAGAGATTGAATGTTCGTAGAATTCAGGTTGAGAAAAAAAAATAGAGAAAAGACCAAAAGAAAAAGAGGTAGAAACCTTGTCCATCTCACTTCTCAGTGTTTGATTACCATGTCCAGGATCTGTCAGTATTAATTACATTTTATACATCTGATGAGGCTTTCCTGCCCTGCAGAGGAGAACAAATTGTCTTCTTGTCTCACCCGGGGACTGGAAGAATTAACTTCTGACCTCTTTGAGCAGCAGGAGGAAGATTAAGGAAGATAACCTGTCGTAACAGTTAAACATATCCCCCCTGTGTGTTGGAGCTTCTGGCATGGGAGACTTATTGAGTATTTTTTGCAGACTTGATAATCAGTATGATATCTGCCATTTTAGTTTCAGCATTAATTTTGCTTGCTTTGTTCAGGGTAAATCCCCAGGTGCAGGCTATTAACTTATTAGTAACACATTTTCACACTTGACATAAATAATTATCAGTATACAGCCAAGCTGGATTAAAGGCATAAGTGGCTCAATGTATGTAAAACAAAAGTTGAAATCAGTATTAAAATATCAAGTGCCCTAGAAAGAATTTCCCCTCAGGGATGAATAGTCTGTCTGTCTGTTACTGGTTAGGGTCTAATACCACACAAACCTGTAGAGGTCAAATTAAAGTGAAATTAAAAAGCTGTGAATCAAGTGGTTCTCCGGAATAACACAGTAAATTAATTAAATATCAGCATGCTCAAATAAAAGTAATTAGAAGGCAGAGACGTCTCTGTCCCCCTATCCTTACTATTCTCCCTCTCTTAAACATGCATTCAATCTGTGACTTTCTCTGTCATAAAGCTCAGTGCAAAGATTGATCCCCATAAAACCCTATCTGAAATTGAAACAGTCAAATTGACCAGGGACTGCCTGGCTCTGTGAGCATACAGAAGGGCAAAATTAATGAAGATACTGTGCATGGGTTGAGAAGAAGAAAAATCAAAATATTGAACGTGTATATACTTGTCACAGCACAACATTTTTAGGGCTCATTACCAGTAAAAATTTGATTTTATAATAAAAATTAGTGGCAGCTGCTTGTTATACTTAGGTGGCTAATGATGTGAGCATGAAACAGAAGTAAACAAATTATTGCCATGGAGAGGTCAACCTCTAAATGTATTTCTTTGTGTGCTTTCAAACACATGGGTGTTTGTTTGGTACAGTGAAAAACAAAGAGAGAGGGACTATAAAGGGAAATTTATTGTCCTTTTAAATGCCACACAAACACCTTTGATTGCTGAAAATGTGCTCTGTATGCAAACATATACATAAGAGCACAAGAGTGCATCATTATCACACACTGGAGAAGAAAACAAAGACATAAGAGGACAGAAAAACAAGGATGAGGCTAGACACTAACAACTAAGACATGGAGAGTCCCTGAGTGAAACAAGAAGATGGGGAGGATAAAATGGAGGGATAGATAGAAATAGAGAGACACACAACCTGAATAATTGTGTGCTTCTGTGAATAAACATAGGGTTAAGGGGGAGCAGTTGTTTTCAAAATGTTCAACAGAAAGAACAACTATGAATAGATGTAATAGATTCCCTGAGGCTGCAACCAGCCTCCTTTTAGAAGAAAGGGGAAGGTATGAGGTAATCAAAGTATAAACCACCAAGTTGAATTGAAGGCATAGAGTTGAGTTTTAAGCTGGTATTTTAATTCGTGAGCTGACAGTCTGATGTCATTGTAATATAAGATAATAATAAAGAGCTATGTAGTTAGCCACTTTCCAATGTGGGGTTGAAGTAGCTCAGGCAGGTATGGCGATAATTTTGTATATTGGTAGGATAGCCTGGCATGAATGGGAGAATATGCCCCACACAAAATTTAGTGTGATGTAGATACATTTTCCGAATTCAGTTGAAATTCTGTTAGTGCAAGCATGTGTGGTTGGATATATACAGGCAAAAGATGAAAAAAAAAATCTGATAGAAATAGTGCACTTTTATTAAAAAACAAATTACTCAAAGCATAGCAGTTTCCTGACAAAGTGATGTGACAAAATGTGGAATTTTATCAGCTCCTTTATCATCAGTATATCTCCCCTATTATTAACAAGTGGATATTTGGAAAGCATGACTACATAGCAGAATATATGAGACCAGATAAGCTCTGTTAATAGAGAAACTTGGTTATCTAGATTTAATGAAACTTTTAATCACTTTCTTCAGTGGAAAAAAAGCAGAGTATCAAGTGCTTGTTTTTATCATCTCCTCTCCCAGCGTTGAGCGCCTTTGGAACAGATTGAGATGAATAACATTTTACATGATACAAGTCTGATTGTAGTCTACTTTGTCATGCTATGTAATCTTATTATTGTATTTCATAATGAGAGATTTGCTTTTAGATCCCAGTGTTAAGACACATTTAATTAACATCTGTGGTATATTTAGATGTATAAAAAGTTTTTGAATCACTTATTATTTTGTTGAGAAGAGATTGTACTCTGTAGGAAGTTAATCACTATGTAGCAGGTGAAAAGTTAGTTAGAAGTGAGACATTTAACATCTTAGTGCGCAACAGAATGTTTCATGAGTACGTGTAATAGAAGCTGTGAATTCCTTTTTTGTATAAACACATCATGGACTCTCTCTAAGACAGATAAAAACAGCCATGCTAGTGAATGTTGACTAGGCTTGTATACTTTACACTGATTATGTTTGATCAATAGTGTTCATGTTACTGTACTAAAAAATTAATAGGACATTGTTTGTACTTAGATTCTCCTGAGAACACTTTCTCCCATATGGCTCAGTAGAACTAATCTCAAGTACTAAACCACAAAAATAAAAATCCCTGTACATGTTTATGTTCCACTGCCTTTGAAGGTATAGGAAGATTAGACAAAAATTAGACAAATTAGACAGATGACGTACTAAAATTGGATTGCAGGATTTAAAATGGTAATTTATTCACTGGCTTACGTACTAACTTCATCAAATGAAGTTCTGATTTATCTGATTTATTTTATGTATTATACATCAAAAGGAGAATGATATATATTATTTTCTCTCTATATATACGGTATATATATTGGAACAATATATATTTTAATGGCAGCAAACACGACCCCTTTAAAAAACAGAAATGGGATTGAGTCCTGTACTCCTGTTGCTTAGCAACTGCAAACCCTTGTTCAAAGAGAATATTGACCTCTTGTTGATAAATTCTAAAGACATTATTTTCCTCCACTATGCATATCAAGAGATTTTACGCAATGTCACGATCTGATCCTCTTTGAGTATTGTGCCATATGCTTGTCGTCTATTGATGCAGCGTGAGTAAGGAGGCTTTTGAATAAGATGCCGCATCTTGCATAGCATGTCTTTGTTTTTACAAATGCTCTTAATGAAGCTAACTGTTTTTTGTAGCTAATGTAGTTTAGTGCTGTGTTTGTAGTAGAACTCCTCTTTGCTCAAAGGCCCTAGAGCTGTTACAGACAAATTTCTGTCACCCTGGGAAATATAATTCAGCCACATTCACAACCGTTACACATGTTCCAACATGCCCTCAGATGAAAATTGATTTTTAAATTTCATTAACAATTTCTCCTCCTCATGTTCAGTGCACTCTGTGTAAGAGTATCCATGCTTAGTTGGCTTTGTGCTGTAACTGCAAATTATCACGCTTTAATCAATTTGTTCTGAGGTGTGGATTGAGTGTGACTGAGCGTTTGATTGTACCAATAGTAACCAAGGACCTGAAGTCCCATTTAAAAAAATCTGATATAACTGTACTGTGGTAGATTGTTTGGGATGTTGATTATTATACATAAACGTGTGTTTAACTTCAGCTTAATTTCTCACCTTGGTTCCTGCAGAACATGTGTGCTCAATCATTGCCTCCATGCTGAGAAATCTCAAGTCCCAACAGAGAAGCAGACTCCTCACCAAGTTCACAGAGAATGACTGTGAGAAGGTCAGTTTTTACATGTTGTGTTTTTCTCTAATGTGCTCCACTCTTGTCCATTTGTCTGTAATTTAATCAGTTTTTTCAAGATAATGTGTGTTTATCTCATCTTGATCTGTCTTCTCTTAGTGTTGTCACTGTTCTGCCTCATATCACATTTATATTCACTTTCCTGTCTGTGCTGCATCTTTCACTTTCTCTCTCTGTCTCTTTCTTTTTGCCCCTGTTATTCTCTCTCCAGGTTGATCGACTAATGGAACTGTATTTTAAGTACCTGGAAGCTGTTCAGCAGGCTGACAAGAGAATCGAAGGAGAGAAACATGTAAGCATATCTCCTTTTTCTTTCTTCAAGCCCTCTCTCTTCCCTCCACTATGTTCTCTTAACTGTCTCTTTATAAGCTGGCATCATATTGAGCACCTTGTTCTTCAGATGAAATTTACATGAAAATATGTTCATAAAACTTTCATAAAGCCTTATTGATTTAATTGACATTTCATTGAGGAATCCTGCCTGACCAAGACATCATTAGAAGTATTGATGTTGCCCAGGATGTATTTTTTAAGGAAAGCAAGATTATCAGGTTTAAGAGCTTGTTTGGGGTTTGTTGTTTCCATAGATTACCTTTTTATTAAACCTCAAACCAGTACAGCAGTATATATATATATATTGACCAGAAACGACATACAATCCACTGCAGTCCCATCACATGTTTGTGGTTTTCCTTAAACAAAACTAGATTAAAAAAAATTAAAATTGCCTTACAGATGCCCAGATATGGACAACAATTCCTGTTAGAAAAGGATGCCATCCCTTAGCTGATAGCTAAGATGCCCAATTCCATTTAAAGCCATGAGAGAAGAGACCTGAAATCATAACATGATGATAATATGACAGATTACAGAAGAACTGAGCACTTGCTAACAGAGTATAAGGGGCCTGTTCCGCTACCTGCATATGTGTGTATCTCAGTGTGTCAGCTGGTCAGACGATGATGCTGATAGAGAGGGACAAAAATCCTAAAGTTAAAAATTTTTATATTTTTATTTAGGGAAATGCATGGACATATTTTAGAGGAATTGAATAGAGGAGGGGTTGAGAGAAAGGGAATGATGAGGGAGCAAGAGGTATGTGGGGGAAAGATAAGTGTGAGATTCCTATCGTCTGATGACAGAAGATTAATTTCTCAGACAGACATCATGGTGGGATTGTCGAGAAAAGGCCAGACAGTTTGACATTTTTCCACCTCTTTTCTCCTTTTCTTGAGGCTTCCTCGCCAGTCTCTCTTGTCTCTTCCTAGGGGATGAGCACAGTGTCTGTGATAACCTGGTGATAAGAAACCTTGTGTGTGTGTGTGTGTGTGTGTGTGCGCGCGCGCGCACGCGTGCGTGTGTGTGTGTCCGTCACTATCTTTGAAGCCAGACAGTTAGCTTCCCTCAACTCAGAGCTATATTGTAAGCCAGGTAAATGTGAGGCAGAAGGTGATAAAACACCTATTTGTGGCAAAGCAGCAATACTTTGTGGATTATATAATAAAATAAAATGGCTTTTAATAAATCACAGCCTCTTAACTTCACAGACTCCTGTGACTGTGAAAAAAAATTACACATACTGTTTAAATATAGATAAATTTGACTTGTGCTGTCATGATTAATCCTTTATAAGTTGGCATCATATTGTGCAGCCATTTTAAAAAGGTAAAACTCATGTTCACTTTGAAGGCATGCTGATGCTTGCTTCTATATTTTCAGTCCAAATTATCTGCAGAGTTTTGACTTGATCATGCATGTATAAATTAAGACAACACTTCTCTAACTTATTTAGAGGTTGTATGGGTTATGAGGTTCTATGCTGTGTTTGAAGTTTTATGCTATGTATAGCTCAATAGATTGAGCAATGGCTGTTGTTTATTTCCGCTGCATTTCCAATAGTTACATCACCCAAATAATTTAGCACACCAAATGTTACATGGTATGCTAAGTAAGATGATAAAGATGCCAACCCAGTTCTGTCCAGCACCTTGGCTGAATCAGCTGCTGTCACTAGCTGTGTTTTATCTCTCTCTGTTGTGCCTTTTGGCTTCCCCCAGTTAAACCTGTTTTTAAGGGGCTGTAAGCAAAATGTTATTCCTCTGCAAAATATTATCCACAGATTTCTCAGGGGGATAGCAATGAAAAAGCTGCCGCTGCTTTTTCTCTGCATGTTCGGCCCAGTCCCTTTAATAAGCTGCTTCTTCTCCTCCCACCTCTGTGTATCCTCTCTTTTTATCCTTCCGATTCTCTCTTCTTGCTTAAAGCTGCTTTTCCATCCTGCCATATTTTGACTCTCCTCTTTACCTAGCGTTTATTCACCCCCAGTGTCCATTTCTCTTCTCCTCCATTCACTCCAAATAGTCTTGTTTCTCTCTCCCTATGGGGTCCCCGCCTTTTCCCTTTTTCTTTGCTTGTTATCCTCACAGTGACACCTTTTCTTCTTCTACATCTTTTTTTCTGCACCTTTTCATACATCCTATATTTGTCCTGTCCCTAGTCATTCTCCCTCATCCTTTGTTTTCTCTGCATTTGATGATATTGTCCCATATAATGTCGCTGCTTTCACCTATCTGTCTTTATCCATATTCTGTTTCATCGCCGCCATTTTATAACAGCACTTAGAGATTGATGAAGCTGAGCAAAAACATGGCCAAGGCCAGCTTCGATACCGTGAAGTGCACAGGAGAGTGCATTTTCCTAGCAGAGTAGAAATTGGTTCGTTCTTTCAGTTGTTGAGAATGAGGATATTAAACAAATTGCAGTGCTGTTTGTGAGTGTGTGCTGGTATGAAGTTTTGTGCTAATAACTCCAGCCAGCACAGTCGTTGTTAAATCTATTCATTAGGGCAAGCTTTATGTGTCTTGCTTTTGTCTAGCACCAAAATGCCAGAAAATGTCTTGTTGCTAGCCTGTCCCCTCCAAATGATATTCATATGCATTCCATTTGTAATGACTTATTGGCTTTAGAAGAAAGAATATTATTTGGAGATAATTATATTATCAGGCAGTGTTTGTTCTTAGTAGCAAGTTCCTACTCGCTTCTTGAACCCCTGCTGCTTTGCCGTGCCCCACTTTTTGAACAAACTCCTAATTGATGTCGACCCAAAGCATGTTGATGCACAGGGCAGTTGTTTATTTTTGAGATTATCATAACTTGAAATCAGTATGTTGTCTCACATTATCTCAAAGTTCTTTTTTTAACCAAAAGTTTACCTCATTATCAGCCTCCTTGTCTCTGTTTTTAATGAGGATATCTAACCTCTCTCTATTCGGTGTTTGCTTAAGCTTCATAAGATGCTTTACGTCCTACACACACACACACACAAATACACTCGCACTCACAGAAAGAAAGCGAGTGAGAGAGTCACACTGTGTTTGCAAAGTGCTGACAAAGAAATAACTTTAATTCTGCATCTACGCGTCCCACTGGAAAAGAAAGCTCATGAATAATCAGATTCACACATTCGTTAAACACGCCCACACACACAGGACACGCATTTTTAAAACCAGATCCCTATACATTAAGGAACACACACTGTTAAAGCTTCTTGTAAAGGGACACAAACACATTTCTTATCTACATAGTATGTATGGGCACACATGCATGGCTTCTAATGTACACAGCACATACAGTCATACATAAATCATATGCACCCCATCGCACAAACACACACACACACTCTCTTGCACAATGCAGCTAAGTTACAGTAGAGGGACTTAGACTGAAAATCACTGCTTATTACTTTTCCTGTACTGAAGCCAGGCTGCCAGGCTCCCATGAGGATTCAGTAATTGACTTGTCCAATCCCTCCTTTAAATGCGTTATTCTTTGTCTGCTTCTTCTGCCTGGTGTTTGCCAGAGGGACTGAGTTACAAAGCAAAAGATATTGGCTGCTATGTCAAAACTAGCAAGTGGACAAAACTCTCTTGCTGTAGTGAATACTGCAACACTGCCCACCAAGCTTTCATATCCCATATGTCCCCTTCCTCTGCTTAAAATAAATGAATATTTTATGCACTTTATTGTGCATTGTGTCATTGTTAAAAACATTCCACTGTCTGTTCAGATACAAAGGTCCGATTCATGTGTTGAACGTCCTCTTGTCCTCTGTGTTTCATCACAGTGAGGCTTCCTGCAGGGCACAATAATTGACTCGTCTCAGACCTGATTTAAAAATGTTATTACTTTCTTGTCCTTTAACCTTTTCGGGTCCACTTGTTGCTACAGATTAGCCTAATAGGAAGAGATGTCAAGGAAGAGATGTCATATGTGTCTAGGGTTACAGAAATAATATCTTTCAGTGTGATAAATGACTTGTCAAAAGGGCATTTTTTTCGGATTAGATTGACATAGGATTGCTCTGGGTAAATAATAATTCGAAAAGAATGACAATATAAACAAAGGCTGAGCAGAGGTGCGGGGAAAATATCTGCTTCTTTGCTGAAAAAAAATCAAAGATATAGGTCTGTGTCCATCCATATCTTTATGCTGAAACACGCATCTCCATCAGAGCCACTTGCCCACTTTTCAATCAGCCATTACTTACACATCCCTACACGCACTCACACATGCACTCACACTATACGTGAAATTACTACACTTTTTCCTGCTTGGTATTAATTAGAAGTTATTATGTTGCCTGGGTATTTTACCTTTCTCTCAGTATGCATTTCTGATTGCAGACATACACCTGCCATAAAGTACTTTGTATTTTCACACAAAATACACAGCATCTAGCTTTGCTCTTCAGGTGTGGCCACCATAGAGTAGAGTAGAGTAGAGGATAACATGAAGTAGACTCGCTCCTTGGGTGAAACAGTAAGGGAAAATGCAAACACAGGATGTGTGGCACATCTCTTTGTGTACATGCTGTTAGTTTTAACTCCCTGAGGGGTCAAACTAACATGTTGTGTTCTATGTATTACAGAGTCAGGCCTATATCCTGTGTGTTTAGTCTTTGCTGATATTTAATTTGACGATTTCTGCAACTTTGCCGCAAGCTATTAGATTGCTTTTGAATAATGAGAAGAGTTGCCATGGCAACAGAGATAAGATTTTTTTTTTTCCCTTCAGGAAGTCACAGTTTACAGTCAAACAGCTCTGTTTTTGTTCCTTGTTTCTTTTTTGCATATTTAATGAACACTAGTTGACAACAAGGGCGAGCTTTTGTACTGTTTTGTAATGCAGTTACTCCATTTTGTAACAAAACAGAATTCTGGGCCAGTGATTTCCACAGAGGACTCAGAATATACAAATGCCCTACATTCACTGAGTAGTAAAGATTCTTGTGTAAATTATCTGTTTTGAATCTTTAACCAGCTAAACTTCACATTGTACAGTAGCCCTTTGCTTTAAAGTCATATCTGCTTGTCCTTGCTGAAATCCTGCTCTTGGAACCCAGTGCTATCTTGCAGTGTGTTAAGCATTATTTTAAAGAACTAGTATGGAAATAAGCCTAATAATGATTTCCAACGTATGTAATGATTGCTGTGCGGTGTCATCCAAAATGTTCAGCCAGTCCAATGTATTAATGAATATGATGTTCTGCATACCAGCTATTGGAATGGTTTTCCCAAAAAAGGTATTTCAGTGTAGTCCTATGTGGCTGCCCTTCGACAGATGACACTGAGCTTAACTTTGACCGTGTTCAACCATGTAATTGATCTTAAGGGACAAGGCCTTTTTGAAAATCTCAATTCTCTCTCTGATTAAATCATTAGGATATAAATGTCATTAGCGGTACATTGCGGCTTGATGCTGAAAGCTATTTGTTTTCATTAAGAACTGTTTGAAAACTTGCCCTTTTTCATGATTTACTGTCATGTGCCGAGGCACATTTGCTTTTCTATTAGTGTTGGGCTTGTCGTTTTCACAGCATCCTGTGTGGGTGCTTGCCTGAAACTATTGATGGTGCTGAAACCTTTATATAGATTTCCAGTATGTAGGTTTAATATGTAGGAGTCTTGACCAAAACTGATCTCTGCACCTAATCCTTTCATTTGACAATGGTACGATAACGTACAAAATGTACTATTGTTTGGCAGATAGCTTGATCAATAGCCCAGACTCTAAAATAAAAAAGCTAAGATTTCAGTGTAAAGCAATGATTTCTGTTTGTCTTTCTTCACTGCAGTAACTACCGGTAAGTATATTAGATAGTTTTAACACAGCATAGTAGCTTAATTTCCCACTGTTCATGTGTGTATTTTTGAGGTAAAATTGTGTGACAGTTTCTGTGGTTCGGTTCCACTCCAACAGCTCACACTCCAGACTCCCCTCTCCCCCTCAGGTCTACTTCTTAATCTCTAATGATGATTAATGTGGGCTGTGTGCGTATTGGCAGCACTGTGTTATTGGCATACTGACAGGGTTGTTAAGATGGATAACTATTCAAGTGTGTGTATGTATGTGTTAGTGTGTGTCCCCCTGCCTCTTTAAGTTTTGCAGCTGTGTCATGAAATCAATTGATATGTGTGTCTGATCAATAGAGAAAATGGATTTGTGGAAAAGGCTGAAAAATAACACCTAAATTAAACTTGGACTTGATTTTCTTTGGTTTGTTGAAACTTTTTGAGATGTGCAGTGAACAGTGCAAAACTTAAACAAGAAAACTGATATTTTCACCTCACGCAGGAGATGGTTCGTCGTGGGGAGATTCTGGATGACAACATGGAGGATGAGTTCTATCTTCGCCGCCTAGACGCTGGGCTATTTGTCCTCCAGTTGATCTGCTACATTATGGTGGAGATCAGCAACTCTGGGATCTCACAGGTACATTAACACAAACAAACACATACGCAGAGAGACTCATACTTGCCAAATGAGCTCTCCCTCAGACAAATTATTGTTAATAGGATATCAAGTCAGACAAGATATAAAAGCAGACATTAGTCAGATGGTTGTTATGGGCAATCCAGCTAGGGGGCTCTTAGTCTTGACCACTAATCTAGATTTTCCCAGGATTCTGTCTGCATTAGATCCCTGCTCCCAGTTCTATGTGATCAGTAGTGCATAGAAAATGCATTGCATTATGGGGCAACTCACAGTGCAATTCTCACTAATCCAGTATGAATCCTGGCATTTCTCGCATACACAAAATCTTGTGTTTCACTCACACAAATTGTAATTCACTCTGAAAACAGAGGTTGCACTAGTTTTTACACAGAAAGTGTAGGGCAGTTAGTTTGGGAAGGTTTGTACTATTCCTACCACATTTTATCATCTGATCACTTTAAGTCATAGTTTTCGGCCTCCATGTTTGTCCCACATTGAAAGTCGAGAGTCTCGCTGGCATTAGCTCTGTGGGTGTACTTAAAGACGTGACAAGTGACCAGATCGTCTGATGCTGTATTTCCATTTAGCTGCAGCAGCGAGTCCATCAAATTCTCAATCTCAGAGGAGGCTCAGTCAAAGCAGTACGCCACATAATGAGAGGTAAGCATTTCCTTGAAAAACAATACAAAACACAAGCATGACCAGTTATTGTAACAAATAGATATATGTGATGTAGGGGAAATGAATAACTATCTATACTCACAATCATTTGTTATTTGTTTATCTGTTGCTTTCTACTTAACAGGAAATAATTTCTAACTTGATGATTAATTTCAGTCAATTCTACTTTGCTCTGGTTTCTCTATAGTATTCTGCTCTACTGAAACTCATTTCTTGCCAATGTTTATAACAAGAAATTATGGTTTTAGTTTGGAAACATATGGAGAAACTGTGACAAAATTAACTTTAGTTCTTGATAAAAAAATAAAATATATATACTTAGATAATGAATTTAAAAATGAAGGCTCTTATTTTCTTAATACCTCATGTGTCATAATAATAATCTATTTCAAGGCTGAAATAAACAAATCTATTAACAGTAAGAGATAAAACCTGGACAAAAATATTTTAGTTTACGTTTTTGATCTGAACCATAGAGTCTGAGTAATATTATAAATCCCTCAATGCCCTTATCATTCGTTCAGGTTGACCTGGCCAAAGAATCCTTCACTACATAATCGAACAGACAATTTTTTTTTTTTTAAGTCGTTTAACCTACCTATACCAGCTGCTCCTACATCTAATGTAGTTCATATTACCTTCAGAAAAGCACTTGGTTGACATTTTTTTAATAAATCCTGTTTTTGAGTGTTTCCCGCTGGTATGGAAGCAACATTTCAGTGGGAAATACTGTGCACTGCTCTTTGGATGTGGTTGTTGTTTGATAGCAAGCCCATGCTGTTTGTTTGCCAGAGAGGTTGTGCTGGAGTATAATGAAATACTGTGAATAATGTCATTTTTCCTTAATCCATGGAACAAAGAAAGACTTGGGTCAGCTTTAAGACCTGGTTATCTTGGTTGTACAAATAAGATTTGTCAGTGTGAAAGGAGCAGACACCAATCTTTCATCCTTCTCACATTGTCCCACAGTTGTTTTCTGCTTGGTTTTCAAAAAGCTGGCAGTTGTGCTGTTTTTCTTCCCGGTGTGACATCCATCCTTCCTGTATCATTGTCGGATAAAGCTCGAGGACAGGGCTCCATTCACATAGCCTCTGGCTCTCGTGGCATGTAGCACTGAAGATAAAGCCATCCGTCACGCATGGCAGTGCCAGCAAACATGACGATTTAACTTTTGTGTGAGTCTGTGTCCGTGTGCGCGGCTAGCCTGGGTACATTTCTCTCGCTAACTTGATTTTTTTGTGTTTCCTTATCAATATTTGCCTATATATTTTGTGTGCATGCCCTTGCTTGGTTACTTGTGCATATTTTAAGCACTAATCTATGTTCCTCATGCTCCTCAGTGATTAAGTTTGCATATTGTACACAGGTTTACCCTTGCATGCTTTTACAGATCACTGTGCACATTTTTTGTACTTGTCCTTGCATGGTCTTCACATATTTGTTTATGTGTTGTGTTATTGTGTTTAAAGCTGTGTGTATATATACATCTTTAATGTAGTGGCATGGTGCTTTGTCCATCTTATTGTGTGTGTGTGTGTGCGTGTGCGTGCGTCATTGTATGTGCCCTCGAACTTTTATTAGTCCACCATTTCTCATTTTTGGTGCCCCACCTGGTCAACTTGACGCAGCATAAAAAAAGGTTAAGCACATGCAGAGTGCCTCGACAGCTCTGATTGTCTTGACCTTAATGACGTTAGTGCACTGAATGAGAAGCAGCTATGTGGGAGGGTAGGATTAGTACACCACAAGAAAGAAATCAGAAGACCTCAGAGGGTGTCTCCTGGAGCTTGTTGGGTGAAGAAGTTTAGTGTTGCGCTTTCCTGATCGGCATTAAAACTTATCATCAAAATGGTAATTGTTTGTGGATGGGGACGTTTATTTATATGACTTAAAATGCTGTGTCAGATGTGTCACAACTAATTTTAAAGCATGGCTAGATCAACACACAACAGTGGCTGCTGTCTCTGGTGCAACCATAATCACATGTGAACTCCCACAGTGTCTCCCCACCTGTGGATGCTGCCACAGAGACTGCTCTTAAAAATGATTCTCCTTGTACTCATGGCAGATGAGTTCCAGTCACTGACCTCAGTAATGGCGATGCTCAGTACTGTATTGTCCCCTGCCTTGTTGCCGTGGTGACTGGAGGAGTGCGTACTCGCATGCCAAAGAAAAGGTTGTGCAGGGAGTTGAGGAGTCACCAGATCTTTGACCTTTGTCTCCGTGGCTTTTTTCAGACATACACATACTGAGAGACAATGACAGGCATACAATGGGAAAATGCTGTAAGTTTTCATCTTTGTGGAATCACTCTCTCCACATCCCTGAATCAGCTTTTCTCAGTCGGCTATAAAATGCTGCCATTTTTGTAGTAGAATCCCATATCCTCAGGGATCACATTCAAATCCCTGGTGCTGCGATTCTTTTGGTCTTTCTCAACCAAGCTTTTCTTAGAATACTCAAAGAAGGAGTGACCTCTGTGCTTTAGACTGTTCATCTGTTATACAATTTCTCGTCTGAGCTCAACTGAAAACTTGAGATTATATTCAACTTTATTGTCATTGGGTATGTCATAAGTACAAAGCACAAAATGCAATATTAGCCAGCCTTATTGACCTGAGAATATCTAGCCAAGAAGTTTCAAATCAGCCTGGTGCCTTTGACAGCCATGTTTTGACCTAAAGCCTGCAGGCTCTCATCAGAAAAGCCCCCCTCTTTCTACCCTCTCTGCTGTGTCTCCCAGAGAAGAGTGGTCTTTTCATCTTTCTGTTGCCAACATCCTTAGGTTTAATGTGTAATTCCTGCCTCAGAGGTTGGCTGAGAGATATAGCAAATGCCTGCACTCCTATGGGGCTGCAGCAGCTGCAACTTTCTCTTTCTGCACATTAGACTCACAAATTGACTGTTGGATGGTCTCAGAGGCCTTGTGTGGGAGGCAGACGCACAAAATGAAGAAAGTGCTCAGGAGCATGCAATGAAGTACGAGCACTGCACAATACGCCAGGACGGATGATTACTCCTCACAGCCAGAGAACACGTTTCTGTCCTGGGACTTCACAGGATATGACAGCTCTTTTGTAAAGGAAATATCTTGCGATATGACTTTTGTTATAAAGCGATGTCCAGACATTGTCTTGACTTTAGTGAGAAGCTATTATTTTTATTAATGCACTGTCGCAAAGCAAATTTTTAAGCATGGCCATTGATGGGGTTTTTTTTCGGCTTTTGTTAAAATGCTAATTAACTTCTGCTTGCTCTTTCAGTCCTCTCATAGTGTAAGAAAATAATTTCTCATTCTGCTTACATAAATCCAAAGAGAATAAACAGTGTTTTTCTGTCTTACATTTGACTTCTGTTCAGAGCCAAGGTGATCCAGCTTGAGAATGTCTTGCACCAGGAATTTTTTTTTGTTCCCTAAGACTTTTTTTTCTTTGTGCCTTGCAGAGTATGCAGAGAGCATTGGCGATGGGAAGAGTGATGAGTTCAAAGAAGCTGAACGTAAAAGGATTATGGACCTTGTAGACAACTTTTAATTTCCTGATTTCTCTCACACGCACGTGATCCTACACATACACATGAGAACGCTGTGACACCCCAGTTCCCCCCGCTCTGATCTTGGTATATGCACCAAATGACACAGTTACCTTTCCTCAATTTTTGATATCCAGTGAGGAAGCTCAAATTAATAGAGAAACCAATAATTGAATAAAATCTAATTTGCAAAATAAACACAACCTGCACATGACACAAGTTGTTAAAATCCAGTATTCTGTGCATGTAACCAAACAAGAGACACACTCAGAGCTGCAGTGCTGTTTATTGTCAGCACTGTGGATCTTAACACTGTGGGATCATTATGAAAGTATGTTGCTTTTCCTGTCTACCTGGTTTGTTGTTTTGTGTAAATTTTTTTATAATAAAACACTTGGTAATAAAATCTTGATGGCAAGTTTAGTGCATTTGATTATTTTCACAGTGGGACTTGTTGTCCTCCGTGCACATGGATCGCATTATGCCTGCACATGGTTATTGTTCATTCCCACAGATGAAGACATCAAAGTTATATCCGTAGCAGCTTTATATCAGTAGCAGCTTCTGTCCTTACACGTATACAAGCCTACTTCTTTTTATTTGCCTGAGCCCGTCCAGTGCTGTCTACCAGAGCTCACTCCTCATTAGTGTGGGGGTGTATATGGACAAACACACACACACACACACACAATATACACTTATACTCATGGTGGCCTCGGTCGGAGACGCTTTAGTGAATGAGTTATCACAGAAACCCTGTGAGGGAATTCATTCAGATTTTCCTCAGATATTCATTGGACTCAAAGTTAAACTGATAAGATTTTGTAAATCTAATCAGCAAAGATCTGCAAAGACCAAAGCATGTTTTTGGCCATAAATCTAAATAGCCTTTCTTAATTTCTTAGAGCTAAAATTCTGATTCCTATTAAAAAATTTAATGATGCATTTCTAGATTATGAACTGTCACGCTCAGCGTTCTAGCCAACGTGCCTGAAAAGTCTTCAGTATAATGAAAAGTTTGAGCAGCTGTTTCCAAGGTTGAGAAAGAAGAATGATAAAAAAAAAATAGCTATATTTTGTGAGTGAATAAATAAGTATTTATTCACTCATTTTGCACTAACTCAAATAGGTCATCCAAAGAAGCAACATGAGGATGCGTTACTATGAAATTTTAAATAAATAGAGAGAGATGGAGCCACAGATCACAAGGAGGTAAATTACTTATTAATAATATAGAACTGATGTCATCAATTTTTTTGCCTTCAGTGAAGTTTTCTATTCAACATAACATATCCAGCTCTCAGTTGTCTTTTTTTACAGCATCCCTTTTTGTCTATGTCCATATTATTAATCGCTACTTTTGAACCCCTCTCTTTGACCATGATGTTGGCAGGAAGCAGCAGTGTTGGGAAGAAACAGGGGGCCTCTCACTGGCAGCTGTCACATCTGCTGCCTTTCCTAAGCATCTTCACAAACCCTAATATCACTCAGTAACGAGATGGGAAGAACAGTGGGGTATCGTTTGCATATTGTATTGGCAGAGGAGGCCCGGCCCCATGCATCTCTTATCAGTGATTATGACTGCGGCGTGTTTAACAGCAGTTCTACAGCAATTTCACAGCCGATGGGAGGGAGAATAATTGTATTTTCCGAATGAATGAGTGCAAACACTGTGCACCGCTGTGCTTTTGGGCTTCTCTCCGTTAGCAGGGAGAGGAGAGGAGAAGCCACTCTGTTATTGAGTAAGCACAGGACCGACAAAAGTAATAAAAAAACAACACTTCTGGACTTTAAAAACGGCTCCACAGTATTTGGATCGCCTTGCTTTTAACCATGATATATAAGTATCTCTGTCACTGACTAAAAAGCAGTGCAAGTTATGGAATGCATCATGTGTTATTATGGCAGTGCCTAATAAAACAGTGGAAGTTAGACATAAATCAGATGATGCATCTTATTGGCCCATTTGCTCCAGTTTATGCAACAATGAAATG
This sequence comes from Trinectes maculatus, assembly GCA_016785345.1. NCBI lineage: Eukaryota > Metazoa > Chordata > Actinopteri > Pleuronectiformes > Achiridae > Trinectes > Trinectes maculatus. The sequence continues at coordinate 109,172 of JAFBJQ010001340.1, forward strand.
TATTTGTGCGTTGTGCATTTCCTTGCAAATGTTGGTTATACTGGAAGTATCCTGACATAATGTTACTGTAGCTTCTGCAACTGGAAGCTTGTTCACTGGCTCGCACCTTCCTAGGATGCTAGACACCACTTGTTAACCAGACAGTAAGTTAACACCGTCTGTTCCAGACTGGTTCTTATCCAGCTGACAGCTGTCACCATGCTGCATCGTTACGGTGTGGGGCTCCGTTCCAATAAGTGCTATGGTGCAACGGGAGCTAATGTGATGACTTTATTTTCACCTCTCTTCCTATTGTACAAAATCAAATTTTCAGTTTCACAAAAAAAAAATCTTATTCCACAAAGACAAAAAGTGCGTCAGTGAAGAAAACTTAGGGATCTCATGTCGTCGTGGCAGCCTCCATCAGGACAGGAGAGAAAGGCTTGACAAGGCAGAAAGATGCCACCCACATGTGTCCACTGCTGGGTGCAATCACTGTGTGTGACAGGTGTGTGCGCTAAACTTGACCGGTTGACATATTCAGCCATGAACATGCTCACATAGACAGCAGGCACTCATTCGGTGTAATGATGGTGACAGTAGAAGAGGCAGCTCTGGACCGGATTCTAAACAACCTCAGTATTTATCAATGTCTGTACACAGGTAAGGCAGCGACTGCAGGTGAATTACAGACAACTGATGGTGTCAGATTTGGTAATCAGATTACAATATATTTTGTTGTTTTTGTCATCACTAGCTCTCGTGTAAATATTTTTAGTAGCAGTGTTTATCTTTTTTTAAATATGGACTGAAAAGAAAGATGGCATTTACTGCAGCAGTCAGCATGGTTCCTTTGTAAAAGCCATTGTAAAGAACAAGGTCAATTTTTTTGAGCACATGGTATCGGACACCAACAACACATTTATTTTATTGTGGTATAATAAGAATATTACTTGAGTGCAGGTTGTCCAAGAAATCTTAGTGGATTAATGGTCAATATATATTTTTGTCAACAAAAACAAATAACTCTAAAAAGTTATAAAGAGTAAAAACAGAATTTTACAAAGTAATGTCAATGAATAAAATATACATACAGTATTTAAAAATAATCGACTAAATCGTAACCTTTTTAAAGTCTATATTTGGTCATGATCACAGCACTGAGTCTGGGTGCATAGGTCTAAATCAGGTTTGCCCATCTGGACAGGGCAAGTTTGCTCCATCACTTATTTGCACAACCTCTGTCAGGTTGTACAGGTATTGAGCAGCCCTTTTCAAATTTGGCCACAAATTCCCAATCGGAATGAGATCTGGGGTTTGACTCAGCTACTCCAGAATATTCGGGTCATTGTCTTGCTGAAGGATACGTCTCCCAAGTCGTTGCTCTTTTACAGACTAAATCAGATTGTCCTTTCAAATTTCCCCATGTTTTACTGCAGTCATTTTACCCTCTACCTTTACAAGCCTTCCAGGGCCTGCTGCCAAGAAGCATCCCCACGGCACGATGAATAATGGCACGGTGGGGATGGAGTGTTTGTGGTGAAGTCTCGTCAGACCAAAGAACCTTCTTCCACTTGACCTTTGGGTTTCTCATGTCTTTGGGTGAGGTCTATTTGAGATTCAACATGAGTTCTCTTCGACCGTGGCTTTACCTTTGCCTCTCTCCCATCAAACTTTAACTGCTAAGGAACCTGGGCTATTGTTGTATGGAGAATCTCACTCAGTTTGTGTGGATAGCTTGTTCTAGGCAGATTTACAACATGTGCCATATTCCTATTCGGTTCTTAATAACAGCTTTAACTAAGGGGATGTTCAGTGACTTGGACGTTTTTGTTGTATTTATCCCCTGACTTGTAATTTTCAATCATCTTTACTCTGAGTTGCTTGGAGTATTCTATTGTCTTTGTGGTGTAACTGCAGTTAAGGAATACGGTTAACCAGTGACTTAACCTTTCAGACACAATTTCTTTATCTCCGTTTCACTAATTGTGTCATTACTAACGCCACCTGGCTGGACTGCTCTTTAATTAGGTCTTTCACTTTAAAAGGGGCGAACTGTGAACTTTGTTGAAACCTAATTTCGTAGAAATCCAAAAGAAATTCACCATAACTCCATTTAGAAAAGCAACAAAAGAATGTTGAAGTGGAAAAGCTTTGGCTGCCTTTAATTAGAGGGGCCAATAGGAGTCATCTTATCCAATCAGTGTGGTGACATTCAAAAATGTGTTTTGAAAATTCAGCAAGGACAAGTAACCCAGATGGAATTCCAAGCTACAAGTTGCTTGTCTGTAAGGTATTTCATTTTGCGTCATTTATTTATGTTTAAGGACAACATGCATTAATTACATTTCTCCAAATGTACCAATGTTAGCCAGCTGGGAAATTTTCATCCGCAGTCTTTAGGCCAGATGTTTTTGACAGTAATTTATGGAGAATTTGTAAATTGTAGGTACAGATAACAACCTGGGTTCCACACTTTCCTTCTAAACTGCAGTCTGTAAGAACAATAGTCACATGTGGTGCCATCATATACCACAAGTCAATGCTCAGCCTCTGGCAAACACTCAATACTGAGCAATAACTTCAGATTTCTACACACCGTGTGCTCACAACGTAAATCTATAAAAGCCAGCATGGAGTTGCTGAGATTGTTAATAAGAAAGTAGACTAGAGCTGTGTCCAAAATTAATCTCAGCTGCACAGTCGTGTAGACTCAGCGAGCTCAGGCTATTTATTCATTTATCCTATTATTGTTTAATACACTGTTCACCTTGGAATATACAGTATATGAGCCTCACTCTCTCTCTCTCTGTCTCTCTCCATGTACACACACACGCACACACACACACACACACACACACGCACACACACGCACACACTCTCACACACACACACACACATACATATATACAGCGTGCTGACGTGCAGAAAAATAATTAAACATCATGAAGTTTACAGGCGGCGAACGTGTGTGTGTGTGTGTTAGTATCACTCCTCTCCATGATTGCTGCCCCTCGTTGCGCGCCGCGACACTTCCCGTATGAGAGCGGTCTCCTTCCGCCCCCATGTAGATCCGCGCGAGCAGCGGCAGAGCGTCAGTGTGCTCGTGTAGCGCGAGGCTGCGGCTGCTACTTCCCGTCTCTCGCAGGTGCCCACGCTCCCCCTAGTCGCCACAGCGAGTCACCCGGATATTCAAAATAAACAACAACAGAGGCGAGCCTCAGAAATTATAAAAAACAAAAAGAAAACAAAAGAAAACCATTTTGAAAACGAGGCGTCCTCCGCCTGATGTGAAGAAGAGGAGAGATAGAAACACAAAAACACAACAGAGGAGAGCGATGGGAGCGTTCAGGCTGCTGCTGCTGCGGAGTTTGCATTATATGGGACTCTACATTCAACTTAGTGTCTCCACCAGGCAGAGTGGACACCACGGCGGGATAGAGAACCACATCTCCGGGAACGGTACGTCCAGACACCCCCCCTCCCACCCCCTACACACATACACACACAAACACACACACTGCATTTAACCATTTAACAAGGTTAACAACACACACAGGTGGAGTGTGTGTGACTGTGCGGTGACTGTCATTCTTTACCTGAAGGGTTTATCATTCATCTTGATAGAGATGTGCTAGACTTGTATTTGTTTGTAGTAATTGTTCACATGCGTATCATAGACCTTTTTGTGTTGTTGTGTAGTTGTTTCAGTGTGGAAAGCTGGGTCCTGATTAATTCCACAGCTCGCCGTGAATAAACATAAACGTTGTGTGCTTTTGTATAGCTGCTAGTGTGTCTGTCAGTTAAGTGACAGCGGGCGTTTTGTTTGGTCTGGGAGCTGCAGCTCTTCATGGTTCATCACTAACTCTCACCCTCCTCTCACCTGAACGCTCCATGATTTGTTCAGCTGGAGCTGAGGTGGATTCAGCTGAAAGGTGGGGGGCTATTATCCCCATCAGATCAGCCTCCTCCTCTCACAGGCAGCGTCCTGTCAGTGGCCCCCAGTGTTTACACCCGGTTACGTCACATTGTGTCGTGGCTCTTTGTTTTGTCCCGGCAACTTTGGCTCAGGCCTGCCCGTCTCCACAGGTGTTCCACGCTGCCAGCTTCGCAGATTGAAAGCGAGCAGAAGGACCAGACGCCGAGCACTTCTGAATACCTTAGTGCCCTTGAGGCAATGACTCTTCCTGTAGATCTGTCGTCAGCTTCTCTGACTCCTCGAAATCTCCTCTAAAGACGCCCATGACTGTTTGCATCACACAGTTGCCAGCTGCCATATGCAAGATTTTCCTCCAGAAAGGACCATTCAGTTATGTCGCAGTTAAAAAATGTCTTTGTTTTAGGCGCAGACCACTATTTGTCTACTTCCCACGTTAAAGTAAAATAAAACAACCTCAAACGTTCAAATTAAAAATCGCAACTATAAATATTAGGATAAGTTTCATTTTACACTGAATATGAATTTAATATATATGAATTGATTGTTTTGTCATGTCATAATCAGTTTAATAACGCAAATCAGAATTGTCTCTCTGGTGACTGACAGCCCAAGCTGCGCTGGTAGTCTAACATGGGTTTTGCTATAGCTCTGCTTGGCTTGTGTGTTCAGTGGTTCTTTCTAGAACCACTGAAGAAAGAGGACTTACAGACATTTTGGACTATAGCAAGACACCAACCTCAAAGCCAGATGACTCACCAGATAGGCCAAATAAGACTAGACCAAATAAGGTCTAGTCTGCTCGGCAAGGGAGATGAGAATTTAAGGCCAAGACGGACTACTGCTTTTGAATTTGTGGTGTTTCTGTCAAGTGTCTTATTTGTTATTATCATCACAAATCCTTGTGTCTGAGGGGCGGGCACAGATAGTAGAAATGCTTTGTCTCTCTTGGGACTAAAAATAATAACCAGTCTGTGGTAAAATGGTCCATTGCATTTCAATAAAGTGTAGGTTTAAGTCTTTCTACAATATGCTGGCTGCATTAGAAAAGGGCGGAAGTGGTAAGTGGCAGGGTGGTACTGAAAAATCATAATCTCGTCGAGTAGATTTATTTTTTTCATAAGCTGTTCACTATCTAGCTTTCACAGCAGCCTTTTGGTAGTTTCAATTTCAGTCAGAAGTTTTGATTATACTTTAATCCCCCATGTCATTTTTTTGGACCAAAAATAGCATAAAGAAACGTCCTAAGAATAGATTTCTCATATCGGAATATTAACTTTCTGCCCAAACCGATGCTGCAAACACTTTTGTTCTTGTGTTGTCCGATGTTAGTCTGTCCCTCCTTCAGATTCACGTACTACTTCTACCTTCCTCTCGATATGGTGGTTCATGTCATTAGGTTTTACCAGTAGAGACTTTACAGTCTTAAATGTTTCATAGCAGGTCTTGATATTATCACAGCCAAGCAAGAAAGAAACGAATTTCACTGGGATGCATGTTTTTGTTGCTGTTTAGCACTCTCCATTCTGATCTGTAGTCAGTGCAGAACACTTTAACATGACGGATCTGAATGTGTTTTCAGTCTGAATAATGTGGTGGAGAGAAGAGATATCTTTAAAGTGTGGGTGTGTGGGCATCGAATAGACATGAGTGTATAAGAACATTTTATTTTGTTTCATTCTAAGAGTAGAATGAAAGAAAAGATGAGGGTAGATGCAGATGCTGGTACAATAGTAGATTCATTTTAAAATGAACACGCACACAGTGTTTGGTACATACTTTATACACTAAGAGGAGTGTCAGATAGATTATAGGCATATTGATTTTTAGAATGGGAATGATGAGAAATCATGGACTAGTACAAGGAGGTCCCCACCTGAACCCACAATGAAAATTCTAATATACTCTATTTCTGTGTAGAGTTAATTTCACACTTTTTAGACTGTCCATAGATTCCACAGCGAGTCAAGTCAAATAAAATATGTCAACAGGGTCAACTCAGCGTAGGAGTATAATATATGTTCCTATAACCATCGCTCTTGAGTACATTTTTATTAAGTCATCAACGTTCATAACCTTATATTCTTAGAATTATCAAAATTTAATTGGAAATCGGATTTTAGCTATTTGGCTTCTATATTTAAGGTTTTCGGAGAAATTATGTAAAGAGCTCCTTTGGTAACTTAAAGAAAGAGCATTTAAGAAATACATATTATTTTTTAAGGTGACATTGCTTTATTCAATTTTTTATCAGTCTTACTGTGTGTGTGTTTGTGTGTGTGTGTGTGTGTGTGTGTTTGTTTTGGGGGAGGTGGGGACATCTGGAGATAATTTAGCTCCTGTAAGAAAAAAACATTGAATTATGAACAGCGACGGAATTGACCGATAAGAAAACACTGTTGAGTAACTCAACAGTGACGACAGCAACCCCAGTAAAAACGTATAAATATAATTTCATAAATATATTAATTTCACATGGAAAACTGATGCACGTCAACAAACTTGTAAATGGAATACATTTGTTTTTTTTTTCAAATTCTACTTAAAAAAAGATACTATGGCTTCAAAACTGTGTGATGAGAGGTATACCATAGTATACGTCACCCTCTTCTATATCATAAAGCATAACCCCCACAGCAGCTACTACTTTCACAAAGCTGAAGAGTGTATGAACTAGTGTTAGACCCTAAATGTAGTGCAATTTGTGATGTGTCTGTGGTTTTCTCTGACCCTGGGAGCCATAATTCAGCCACTTTTCCTCCCTTGGCTGGACAAGAAAACACAAGTAAAGGGAAGAAAAAAAAAGGAGAAATGAAAGAAAAACACTTTTAGTGATTTTTACACTGCTGCTGGTCTTACATCAGCCCGGCCATTGTTCTAGTCATTAATACTTTTCAATTAACGCATAATTAGAGCATGATTATCCAGTAAGGAGATTGTCTCAGCCAATCAATTGCCTTAAGTGGAGAAGGGTAAATAAGCTGTTCAGCCAATAACAGACTGACATTTTGCACAGTGTAATGAGACGACAGGAGTAATGCCAGCAGAGATTTTTATTAATACTTGTTTAAATGAAACCAATTCTTCTTCTTGTCATCACAATCAAAAAAAAAATACATACACACCAAACAGCATACATTTCAGTATTTTCAGCATCATACTCATTTTAAAAAATATGAAAATTAATGTAAATATATAGGTAAAACTCCTGGCCAGTCATATATACTCACCCCGTTTTTACTTTAGTCACCAGAGAAAATCCCAAGACTGCTCCTTTTAGATCGGATATGAACCTCTTTTTTTTCAGTTTCAGCAAGTGAACTATTTAGCATTCAATGAGGACAGAATCCTTTAAGGCCCATCTACACTATATGATAGCATTGGAGGAGAATAAACTGGATGGATGGTTGAATATAAACCCAGGTCTGGCACACATACAAAGCGTGTGATGGATACGCCTCTTTGTTTCCTTGTCCCCTGTCGTTACCAGCTCAAATGCCCTTTTAGGTGTGTCGTAATTACTTCCAGTATTGATGCTTATTTAAACTGATCTGATGCTGGGTTTTGCTGATACGACCACACTCAAAGACTCTGACTGAAATTGCTGATTCTAAAATCTGAAATTGCTGTTATTCTTCAACAAATGTAATAGAAATTCTAACAATTGAATTGCAAATTATATTCAATATATCGTCAATATACTAAGATATATCATTATACCCCCCCCATTCTTTGTCTCTTACTGTCAGTGTCTATGTTGCTCAGAAGGAGACATAAACGTGGTGGAAGCAGAGTGTCAGAACAAACAGGGAGGACGGGTGAGGAAGCAGAGGAGAGAGGGACAGGCTGACAGTTTTAACGCTTGTTGGTGCTCAGCAGTAGGTAGAGTCAATGTGTTTAGGTCCTGACCTCGGTATATACGCGTCACTGAGAAGACAAGTGCTGCAGGGCAGCCTGGGATAAACTACAAAGAGGGGAGGAATTATTACTGTAGCTGCACCTTCCCTCTGTTCCATACAGCGCTTGGTCTCCTACATCTCCTGGCTTTCTCTGCATATTCTTTCACAGACAAAGCATTGTTTAACATATTGTTTAACACACACGCACACACACACACACACACATAAAAACAGAACACAAAAAAAGTAAAAAAAAAAAAACATTCAGTAGCAGTAGTATACTGTTTGTTGTAACGGCAACAGGTATAAGAGAAATATTTATTTATTCTCTGGCAGGTTGTAGAGTGAATCCAAGGCAGACATTAGTCTAGCAGCAGGTCGGGTGTTGCCATTGTTTGTGTGCCTCCTCCTACCTTCCCTTGCCCACTACTGCTTGCTGCGTTGTGCGTAATAAACGCTGAATCCTCTCCCTTCCCCCTCGATTAGAGCACTCTTTTCAGAAATCGGCACAAACAAGCTGTGGGGGTCAGGCGGCAGTCAAGGACTCTCGCTCTGTCTTTACTCTATAAGTTCCCTCTGCAGAGCTTATCCTTCATTCTCTTCACGTGTGTGGGTTTGTGCATGTGTGGGTTTGTGCATGTGTGGGTTTGTGTGTGGCGTACTTTGGAGGAGAAATGATTGCGGGTAGCTCTGAGTGTGGTGATTCAAAGGATGCACTTTCACTGAGGTGTTTCTCTGTGACTGAAACTCATCTCTGGGACTCATCATCCATCATATCATGTGTGGGTAAAATGCGGAATTGAGGGATGGTAAAGGCAGCTTTGAGACAAACGATCTAAAGCTTCACTATGTCCCTCACTCTGTATTCTCTGTATGCTTGCGTGTGTGTGTATGTGTATGTGTGTGAGTACGTACTCACAGAGCTAGAGGGGGAAAGCATATTCCCTGTATTGTACTCAGCAGGATGATGCTGTGGGGGGAGTGCACGCCCATAAAAACTTGTCTGAGAGAGTGTTGCTTATCTTGTATTAGACACATTACTGCTAACATTACCCTCAACGTGGAGACACACACACACACACACACACACACACACGCACACACACACACACACGCACACACGCACACACGCACACACGCACACAGTTCTCTTGAGGAGACACTTGGCAAGATTCATCTGCTGGCAGACTCTCAGAGGGAGGAAAGGGGAGGAGGAAGAGGGGGACAGGGAAGAGGCGAACGTGATGTATTCGCAGTCCACATTCAGAGCCATTTGATGCCTGAAAGAGCTCCTCAGCCCCCCGACTAACTTAACACATCATTTAGTGAAGTATCAGGGTTCCGTGGAGACTCTCCTTGATTCGTGTCTGTAAACACAGAAGAACTACATATGATCCATCCATCCATCCATCCATCCATCCATCCATCCATCATCTACTGCGTATATATAGAGGGCAAATCCAAGTTGACATTGTGTGAGAGACAGGTTACAATCTGGACAGGTCACCAGTCTTTCTCAAAGGCAACAAACAGAGGCAAAAAACGATGTGATTCAAACCAAGAACCTTCTTGATTGCTAACTACTGCACTTCCCTGCTGCCCTACATACATTCATTTGAAAGTGTTTGTTGCAGCACATGTCATGCCACTTTAAGGCACACATGTCTCATCTCCTCGCAGGGATTCTGAGAAATGTAAATTAATGATGAAACAAGAAGGAAAAGAAAAGTCACCATGGCATATTTGCTTTGTTCAGTGTGATAAATAGACAAGGAAATGTTTTTAGTGGTTTCTAGTCACATTTCATGGAGCAATACAAGGCTGACTTATCAGATGATTGACATGAATTTTTAATAAGAATAATATGAAGAATGGCATAGTGGTGCAGTGGCTTGCACTTATGCCTCACAGCATGAAGGTTCTTGGTTCATATGCTGTTTTGATCAGTGGTCATACCTTACGCAGTTGGCATGTTCTCCCTGTGCCTGTGTATGTTTTCCCTGGGTGTTCTGACTTCTTGTCACAGACCAAAGACATGCAATTCATTCTCTAAATTGACTATGGTTATAAATGTGAGCATGAATGGTTGCTTGTACTCATACGTTTGGCCTATTTATATGCCGTCCAGGGTGTACACTGCCTCTTGCCCAAAGTCAGCTGGGTTTGCCATATAAATACGGCAATGAATCCTCCCTATTATTGTAAAACACATCTTCACATACACACGCACACATTCTGGGAGAATGCCATTGGCTGAGCTCCACAGCAAGCAAATAATTACTGAAAAATTAATTTATAAATGAATGATTATTTTTGTCCTCATGTTGCTATCATTTGTTAGCAGGAGAGTGACACATGGGCAAACAAATGTTCAGTTACACATATCCCTGTGTGCAAACAAATATGTAAATAAATATTCTGTGACAGAGCACATTAGTGAACGGGAACGTGTAAAGGTCATATTGTCTTGCAATTTGCAATCTCAGGATCCTGAACAGACTAAGCAGTATACTGTATAAGTGAGGATAACAATTACTGCCATTCAAAATTGCAATGAACTATCATGTCGAATTTCAACTGGTACATCTGCCAACATTGTCACAGACTGGATATACATCTGTAAATATATGTGTCGTTTATTTTGGCTCAGTATTTTCTAATAGATCTAATGTGTGTGTGTGTGTGTGTGTGTGTGTGCGTGCGTGTGTGAGTGGATGACATGTGATAGTAGCTGTATAGACTCACTATATGCTATCCATTAGCCTCTATTTCCAAGTCACTGGTCATGCATTACCACTCACTGTTTTGAACCAACGCCCTCTCTCCCAACATACTGATTCCTCACCATGGCAACTGTCTCTCAGGGGCCTCTGCTGCTCCATGTGCCATGAAGTTGTGCTCTTGTGTCAGTCCACTGGAATCAGTTCATCACATAATCAGCTGGCGGCATCCCATAACTTTGAACATATGGGGGACGACAGCTTTGAAGATTGCCTTAAAGTGTTTGCTTCTTACACAGCCGTTCATGTGCCTGGTATTGAAGTACATATTAATATTTTGAAAATTTTCGGATGCACAGTTTCGAGGAGAGCATGGAGAGGTTGCATTATTTACCAAACTCACAGTCCGTCATGCTTTCAGCATGTAAGGCACTGCCTTTAACCCGACTCCAGCCAGTTGAGTCCCATTTGAGTTAATGTTATTGCCACATTAAGGCATCATGTATCCTCAATGAGGTACTGAGGCATAGTGACCGTCAAGGTCATTTGTGGACAAAGAACGCAGATTCAACCTGTTATGATCTATTCATGCACATAACAATTTGAATATTTCAAGTTAATTATTTAACCAACCAATTATCTACAAAATATAACTTTAAACTATGTCAAGTCCTGTCTAAATGTTATGGAAATGTGATGGCGGTTTAAATATTGGTGTCGTGACTCAGTAAGTACCGTCAGTGTTATTTGGTTAGACCCAGGAAAATGTCAGTAGAACGTCCAGTTGGGCTCAAACCTGAGTTAAATGCTGTCACATCCAGTCAAGTCAAATCAAATTTTAGTACAGGCTATTTTAATAAAACACAATTTGCCTCATAAGGTTTAACAATCTGTGCAATGGGCAACATCATCACTGTGCTTAACACTCAACAAGGATGAATAAACATATCATAAAGGTGACATGAATCAACAGATAGATTAAATGCATGCGTTGCTCTGTTAATTGTTAGATGGCTCACCTCCATTATCCAGCAAAAAAAATCAAATCTCAAAACCTCAATTTCTAGAAATATGGCTTTTTCTCTGTGTGGTGTAGAGTAAAAAAAACCTGCAGTAATGAAACCATGGTGTCTGTGAGTGTGTTGTACTCAGGACTCTGAAGCAGCTGTTGACCAACTCACCAGACAGAGATATAAAACTGTAAACCTCGCTCGCTCTTTCCATTGTAACCGCGCGTTTCCTTTTAAAACAAGACAAACCCCTTTAACGAGGCCGCAGGCGACACATTCATTAGCTGCTGCTGGAAACATAATTCAGTGAGCACCAACTAAAAACAAAGCAATTTCGTTTGGGTCGCCACACACACACGCATGCAAGCACATAGGCACTTCTGCTCAATTATGCCCCAGCCACTTTCAGACAGGGTTATCTATTACTGTGTCGCTGCAGTGACCAGGCCAAATTATACCACTGTGGAGACCCTTTTTCCTACACAGTGGGCATGTGCATTTGTGCACAGTCGCAGCCTGTGAATCACCCTGTATCCATTGGTTAGTTGGTGCAGTTACCCAAACTCGAGCCAAATTAGCTGTCATACATATGCAAATATGTTGTGAGGCAAATTGTAATTTGTGAATATGTGTTATACAAATAAAATTTGATTGACTGATTGATTGGTTGATTGGTTAATTGGTTGGTTAATTATTTGATTGAGTTTACACACAAACAAAAACAGAGGCTGTGCTTGAATCAAACCACACTCTTTCCCTCTTCTAGCCTGCTACCACTGATCCTCATATTCTGTCTTTCATGTCCAACTAATAGGCTCCTTGCCGTCTCCGAGGTCCTGCATGGTATTTACAAAGGCTATTGATTTGGACAGCCTGATACCTGTGGACAGTATAGATGAAGCATGTAAACACACACTTACTACACCCGCTAAAACCCTTACAAAACTGCACTGGGCTATGATAACAGCTATAGTCTAGACACTGAATCACCCTGGATAGACTTACTGTATATCAGTTTGTGGTTAGATTTTTTTTAGTTGTAATTGATGCATATTGGTCAGACTTTATGCAAAGTATTGCTTTAATGTTCTTAATTATTTAATTAATCTTTCAAATCTTACTAAATTAATCAGTGAAAATAGCAAATACTATTGGATGTACAGTCTTACACTACATATTGTACGGTGTTACACTATATAATGCTGTTACCAAATAATTTTTTGGAATATTATAACAATTAATCACATGTCTTTTTTTTTTTTTGGTTCTTTCCATGCGTGGTACAAACTTAGTCCATTAAGTCCAAAATCTAAATAAATAATTTGACAGTGACAGCTGCTTTTACTGAGACCAGGCAGGGACACGCCTTCATGTCATAGCTGAGACATGTTGAAGCCGCTCAGAGCTCCGTGAAAGCATCCACTCCCCCACCCCCCAGATGGATTTCTGTCTGCATCTGGCTCAGAGGACCAGTTTGGCCAGAGAGGATACAGCTCAATATTGGAGCTTCACAGCCTTAATGCTGCATATCCAGCAGAATTGCTACTTGGGGGATTCTTTAACCAGCCATGCTGAAGCTGTAACTACAGACACGGGATTAGTGATCAAAAATGTTGCATATCAAATCACCTTTGACTTGGATGCTTTACACAGCAGTACACTGAGACTCAGATACTGTATGTCCTTATACAGTATCTTCTCTCAGTATTCCTGGCTTTGCCTCTTTTCACTATAGTTTGGCTACATGTCCATTACACCCTCTTCCATTTATACTTTGAGTAGCTAATGTGTAATTGGGAACAAAAAAAACAATAAATAAATAAATAAACAAAATAATAATCTTCTTTATCAAATTTTCCACAGAATCTAAATTTGGCAACTCCGTCCTTCTCTCTGTGGCTTCTGTAATCTTTACATATCACTGAGCAGTTAACACTGTATTGACTTTCAGTGGCCCATAGCATAATTGCATCTTCATTATCTCATTGATTTTCACACATAATAGCATATAATAACAATTACAGTCAGAGAAAGAGCGGTGTGTAAACGAAACTGACATGTTTGCATTCATGGGCTAAATCTGGGCCATTACTGAAAGGCTACCGATATAGAATTGACAGCGTTTTCAACAGTGCTATTTCCTGATAACCTCACCCTCCATGTTTGTTGGAGCTTTAAACCCTTTATATCTCACTGCCTTCATCATCAGCAGATTGGGTTTCTAGATATTTTCTTGGCTGAAATGGTTACAGATCATCAATGAATTAGTGAAGGCCATAAACTACAATTGCAAGAACCAGAGTAAGAGAATGCTTAACCATTAGGATCATATTCATTTGAGAGCTGTTTTTTCCTTGTGCAGAACAAACCAATGTGAGTCAAATTGTGCTCCTTGCTTGGATGAAATCGCTGAAGAATTTGGTTAGTATAAAAACCAGTGGTATGATCCTACTAGGTAATGGACACACACTATTGCAGTCTATTCTGACCACTTCCTGGGCCTGGGATACCTGATGGTCTTCCTGCAGGTGGTAGTTTCTAGTAAATGGACAGGATCAAAACAAGATGTTACTGGAAACTTTAAACTCGCACTTAGGCAAGGGTAGTGTTACCCATGTGAACGATGCTTTAATTCTTATTACGTGCTTTGGCGCGTGTCTCATCAGATTTAGATTAGATTTGAAAATGTAATTCTTTCTAGTATAGATTAAATGTTATTGTGCTTGTAAGAGCCAGCCCCCGATGAGCTCCGACGTCTTGCTGTGGTACTGAGCTGCACAATATGTCAAGCTCATTAGCTCCACCAAATTGCAGTTTCAGGGAGACAAACACTCAGACGCGTTGCAAGAGAAATCTCCTCCAGATGAAGCTTAGGATCGTTGCTGCAAATAGATTACAAGCGAGGAGTTGTATTCCCAGTGTCGCCACTGATTAGTATCGCTGAGACACTGTTCGTCTCTGACTCTCGGAGTGAGTCGTTCCGCTATGATAGCTGGGCGTCCCTCGGAGGAGGCTCGATGTTACATGACCCGATTTGATGTGACACTGTTATTCTTTTTTGTTTTTTTTTAATCTGGGGTGACAAAGTCATGCTCTCTTTCTAATTTTCTAATTTTGGTTTCATCTTGGGCTCACTCATATCTCACCCTCCTTTGTTCTCTCTTCCATTTCCGTCTCTTTACATGTGTTAATGTGACAGGAGCCTCACAGGGAGGTTAAAAAAGGTCCTGTGCTGATGCAGACAGGTGAGAGAGTCGCTTGTCTCAGGCAAAGACTTTTTTCACCTCTGACTGAGTGAGCGTGATTTAGGCCACTTTAAAATTCTGGGCAAGTTTTGGTGCCTCTATTTCTCCCTCAGCCTATTGTGCTGCTGTCTGGAGTCCTGAGGTTTAGGTTCTATTTTTTTTCCTAAATATAATGAGCTGCACTGAAGTGAAAACTATTATTTGATAGCCGTACGGTGTTGAGGGAAAAAAAAACAATTCAGGCTGCAAATGTGTGATCGGCTTTGGTATCAGGACACTAAATAAACTCAGGTATGTTTTGTAGCTTTTGCTCACTGAGCGACAATAAATTACTGCCTTGCCAGACTCTTAACAAGTCCCCGTGTTGCATTCACAGTCACCGTGTGCAATGTCACTGTCCTGTCCACCCACTCGTGTATATCACCTTTCTTTTTCTTTTTTTTATTAGATGACCAGAGAGCATGCAGGTTTTTTTCTTCCATACTAAAATTACTTTCAGCTGAAGAAAAAGGACAACTCAAAGCTAAAGTGTGAATATCAGGCTGTATGTTATTTATAAAGCACTTTCACACGGCACTGCTATATCCAGCATTCTCTTTGTTGAACATAAATCACACTGCTGGCTCTTGGCAAGAGAGTTAATATTACCTTAAAATACTTCATTTTGAAAGTTAATAATAATATTTAGAATGTAGTTATATATTATTATTTTGAATTTATGTTCATTTTAGAATTAGATGTAAAATTCCGTAAAAGTTTCAGACACTCTCACTCATTAGCAAACGGCTAATTGAGGCCAGTGTAGAATGAGCACATACACATGCAGTGTATAATGAGAGTCGAAATTAGGCTCAAGTTCTATTTGAACAGCACTGGTGTGTTTAAGGTAAAGATGCTCTTACTTTCACTTTACATATCCTACAGCAGTCTGCTGCTTCACTTTCCTCCACAGGATAAAAAGAAGCTTTTTTATATGTTATATTAACTTTCTGAGGGGGAAAAAATCAAATAAATGAAAATCCGTGAAACAAATAAAACGGAGCTGCAAGTAGATTCATCTCAGCCCTATCAGAATTTGGTTAAAGGAAATTCCGATAAGTCTAAACTTATCTCAGCCTCTTTATCTTGCAGTTGACAGCTTCAGACCCAAGCTCTGTTTTTATATTACTCTCCCAAACTGAATCTGAAAAAAACATTTTTAAAGTCCCTTTTTTCTGGATGTTTTGTGAGTGGTCTTCTTTTTTAAACAATTTGTCAGTGATTTTAAAACAGTTTTTCATTTTAATCACATTATTCATGTATCCAGTCCATAAAATAGAAATTAAAATTATAGAAAAATGTAAAACTTGAAAACTAATATGATTAAGATTAATAGAAATATTTAATTTTCGACACCATCCTTCTCTCTTTCCATTAGGAAATGAATAGCAGAGTTTTAAACTGCATATGTGCTGTTAAGACATAATAAAATTAAGCATATTTGACTACATGCCTCTTATCTAGAGGTTTTGTTGTTGTGTGTGTGCAAGGATATGTCCTTCAGTTTAGTGGGTGTTAGTGAAATGTAGTGTAAGGGTGGAAAGGTGCATGTGTGTGTGCGTGCGTATCCACCAAGCCGGTCCACTCGTTTATCTCTACTGTCAGCTTGCCCCATGAGATTCTTACTTACACGACAGTAACCTGCAGGGAGGAGGAGGAGGATGAGGAAGAGCGAGTGAGGACTGCAGGAAGAGAAAAAGCGAAGGAGGAGGGGAAGAAAGAGGTGAGATGGTTGGTGGAAGCGAAATTCACCTCTTCCTGCCAGACAGGGAGGCTCAGTCCCAGCTGTACTGTCTACCAGCAACCCCAACACACACACACACACGCACACACACACAAACACCTCCCTCACTGTTGCTGCTGTATGCCTTCAGCGATAGACACAAAGGCTTTTCTCAGCTCTGGGTATTAGCTGTGTGGAGATAATTGGAAAACCTTTTGGCTCCCAGCAAACGGCTACATACCCAGCAGTACTGTGCTGCTTCCAGTTAATCCAAACAGACCATCAATCATTCTGTTTGTCTGAGGAAAACATTCATGAACTTACACCCGCTTTGTCACATCACACATCACATTTTCCATCCATATATGTCTCCAGAACTAAAACCTCAGTCTACCGCCCACCCATCCCTCAGCCTTTCCTATCATCATCATCATCATCATCATCATCAATCTATTTCTACCTCCTCTGCTTGTGATATGGGTTTCAAAAACAAATATGATGAAAGAAGTTGTTGCACTCTCCAAAGTTGGTTGTGGATCATAAACACTCACTGGAGTTGTGTTATTGCACGCTACCTAAAATCACATTTACCGTGATTCACTGATTGATTGTACAGTAGATAATTTTGTATTTTGCCATTTTTGCCCTTGCTTTTGATTGAAAATTCATATTGTCATACTCACATTTAGATGAACTGTAACTAAAAATACAGTTTCATCCGGAAGAGTACGAAAGACTTTATGTTGCCTGAAAAAGACCCCAGTCTCAAAGTAGAAAGTGCTTTCTGCATCACTTGCATCATTAAGCTTCCTGGCCTGAGTGCAGAGTGATAACTCGAGGAAAGTTCACGTCATCATTTGTATCAATAAAATAGATTTGCTGTGTATTTAAATGCTGGGATAAATGCTGTATTAATATTTAATATAGCAGATTGCTTGGCCTCTTCTGGTCAGAGACCTGTTGATAGTGTGTTCGTCCATTAGCCGTTTATTACATTCAACTCATTTAAATAAAATGAACACTGTTGCTTATGTTTATTTGTTTAGATTCAATATCATACTGGCTCAGTCTCTGTGAAACCAGGTTAAGGAAAATTATGCTCTCACTAATACATCTTTGCAAAATAATAAAAACTGACTGCATGTGATTATATATTAAGCCCCTGTATTTTAAATCGGTTTGTTTACGTTTGTGTGCCAACATTTTTCCTCAGAAGCAGAGGCAGCAATAAAACCCGGTGCCACTGTGCACTGAGGCAGCACTTGTGGTAATTAAGGTGTCTCTTTTATTTCTCTTATTTATTTTTGCACATTAGTTGCAGGAATCTAGCTGAGATGGGCAGAATCGCATTCGTAACAAATGAAGCAAATCCACAATAGAATTTGAAATGCAAATCTTTGCGTTCCAGCCGTCTCCACTAAGCGAGAGCCATTATCTGTTTCCTTGTAGGTTTATCACGGTATGTGCTAATCAAAGATACACACATGTTACTGGAGCCAGTATTTGCTCTAAGGATAAAAAGTGTTCAAACCTGTAAACGTCTCATTGGTAAAGAACATATTTGTGATGTGGACTCAAAAGCGCCTGGGAATGAAAATACTTACGTATACTTCAGACTTTTAGACTTTAAACTAACCTGACTGATTCAGCGTTTTCTTCCTTCACTTCCTCCACTACTATACTTGCCCCCCACCCCCACCCAAACCCAGCAGGGAAAGACCGCCTTTAGCGGTTAAACCTGGGTGTTGGGTTCTGTCCTGTGCAGCTGTCAACTCCTATCTGTCTGCCTGTGTCTGCACTGGAGAGGATACTCCAGGGTGCATTAGAGAGGGTAGGGAGATTAGATGCTGAGTGTTGATATCTGCCATTTCTCTTCCCGAGATGTCTCCTCTCCGTCGCCACTGCCTGGCCCAGGAGAATGGACTGGCAGAGGCAGAGGAGGGAAGGTGCTCACTGTTACGCTTTCTGCTGGTCTCTCTCATTCATTCAGCCTCTTTGTCCTTTTCACTTTTCCTCTCTGAAACTAGTCCTTCTTTGCATGGCTGGACAGCTGTAGAATACATAAAGCCCGCCATAAAACCAAAACAAAACATGTTAGTTTTTTTCCCCCCTTGTTGAGCAATGTATTGTATTCTATTGTATTCCTTTCTTTGTGTTGTATTGTATTGTTGAAAACATGGCATTATGTCTCACTTTGAGCAGCAGTTTGTGTCTGTCTACTGAGCGCATCTATAGATTCCCCTCAGAGATGGCTTTATCATGAAGTGACTTACACCGTCATTGACTGGCTGTTGGGCGAGTTCTTTAAATTGCTGCGTGGTAGCTCGCTGTCATGGTGGAAACAATAAAACTGAGCCACAGTGGAAACGCAGGAGCGTATGGGGAAATACTGCAGGGCACAAACTGCAGAAACAGACAGTGTGGGCGTAAAACAACTCTACATGCAGGTCATGTACACTGATCAGGCACGACGCTTAAACCACTGACAGTTGATGTGAATAATTGATTATCTCGTTAGAGTGCTCACATCAAGGGTTGGGTTATATCAGGCAGCGAATGAACAGTCAGCTCTCGAAGTTGGCGAGCATAAGGTTTTGGGTCGCATGAGCATTTCATCTTTATTATTGCTTCATCAGAAACAGATCGTCTGATATTAGCCTTTTATAAACATATCTATATTTACTTATTGTAAGTCGCTTTGGTTAAATGCATCCGCTAAATAAATGTAATATTTGTGTTTATGCTAAAATGAAAACAATCATCTTTGGCTTATGTTTATATTTCACAAAAAAATTTCCTTTTTCTTTTTACATTCATAAAAACTAATTGAAACTTCTATATATTCAGCCAAAATATCAACAATGTTTTTTTTCGAAACAATTGGATGAAAATCCTTTGACAAAAATGTCATATTGGTCAGGCCTTAGTCCTGTAACAAATACCGTCAGTAAGCACCTTAATTACCTAAATGGCCGTTTATGAAATAAACAAAATGTGTAAACCTTCTCCAACAAGCCTCCTGTCTCCAGATGCAGCTAAATATGTTCCATAAAAAAGTGCATTAATGAGCTGGGATTATTTTGTCATGTGTTTTTAATGCGGTATTTATTTCTGGTTTTGTTTTCGCAGAGAACTTCTAACATTCCAGGACTTTTTGAATAACTGTTATCCTTAGTATCTCTTACTCAGTGAGAGACTCAGTATGCAAGTAGTGTCCCTTTTACAAACCCTCATGAACACCCGGGTCCTGCTTATAAACACACTGGCATTTTCACATGGCTGTTTAAACCTTCGCATCATCCATCACTGTTTTATGGCTAGTTAGTTCAGCTCCTGCTGCACTGACCGCACACTCCCTGCAGGGCATTTTCATCTAGGCTTGTAAAAAATCGTTACACACCTCGCCATGAGAAGTCCCTCTCGGCAGCATCCAAAAGCCAAAGCACTGTTTTTTGTTTTTTTTTACCTGGTGTGAATACTGATGCATTGTATACAGTGTAATGCAGGGACAGCAGCAGATTTATGATGATAGATTATAGCTGATAAAATGATAAATGTTTGAGTAACTTCACTATATTCATGTATTTACCGCACACTGGCACACAGAAAGAGTTTAATTTTTCAAAAACAAGATTCAAATATCTGTATTTACACATAAGGTTCCCTTGATCCTCTCACATTTGTTCCTCAGACTGTCAAGATTATCTGCGGTGCTCGGAAAACCTTGTTAAACACATGACAAATACAGGATGGGAAGGATTAACTGTTTTTCCTCCAGTGTTAAAAAGGGTAGGAAGCTGACCTTTAAGCAAAAACCCATCTTCTTTCCAGGAAGGTGTGTTTTTATATATGTTTTTATATACCGCCAAACCATTCTCCATTTCTAATGCTTTGGAAACGCATCTTTTCATTCCGCTCTCCTAATTGCTCATGAAAATATTGTTGAGATAAATACGGCACGGCAAATTCCGAATGTGCCGTTCTGCAGTGAATTCATCTGTGTTTTCTCATTAGAGGTAAACCCAAAGCGTGTTTCTGAGAGACAAGGCAATCTTGTGGATTGTGCACGCTCGGGCTGGTTTGTCTTAGCGTTTACTCTGGCTTAAGGCTTCCAGTAGATTCACTGTGTAACTGATGGCAGCTGTTTACCAAAGAACTGTGTAGAGAGGCTCATTATCAGAGCGTGAAGCTTGTTATGAGGCCATGAGAGAGACATGTTAGTCGCTAATTATTTCTGAGGAGCTGCCTGGCAAGTCTGGATGGAAATGAGTAGTGAGAGAAGCAAAGCTGTGATGTATGTGCTGGATGCTGAGACATGGTCTGTCATGGTGTCAGAATGTCTTAACCTGGTGGCTGGTCCAGTCCACTTGAGTTTAATTGCTCTACGGTTATTCTGTTTTTAGATTGATTGATTGATTGATTGATTGATTGATTGATTGATTGATTGATTGATTGGCTGATTGATTGATACTGTACTATTATGACTATTATTAGTACTATTATGATAATATTACATTGTATCCCTAACCCTGTCACGAAAGACATTTTTAACATGTATTCAGTGGCTGCTGATATTGTGCATTATTATGCATGCTGTACATCACAAATCGTAGATGCGTGCTCTGGCTGCACTGAAAAGAACGGCAGAGCTTCCTTTGACTGTCCCAAGAGTGTGTCTGTCATTTCCTGACTGTTGATGTTGTAGCCCACTGTCACCAACATGTTAGCTCTCTAAATGTCAGCTCCTCTGCTGTCTCACTGTTTCCTCCGTCCATTCTCACCTACAACCTCTTTCTCCTTGTTTACTGGCTTCCTTTATATTCTGGATTATTATCAAAATAATAAAAAGAACGACGTTTCTATACTGGCTCTAGCAGAGCAAAATAGATACCTTTTTTGGTCTTTCAAGATGTCTGGAGTATGGTTGGGCAATAAAACAATTACAATATAATTTTCTTTCAATTTCAATCAGGAATACGATAATAAAGTGTTAAAAATTCATTGTTTGTTGAGCCCCTGCCCCTCCAAAGGTCTCTGCACGCCAATGGTATGCTGCACATGACTTTAGAAAATTAGATGCTACAACATTTTAATTAGAGGTGTAGAAAAATATGGTAAAGAATGCAATAAATACATACAAAAAAATTATGTTGAGGTAAATCTGTCAAAAAGAGATACATAGATTGTTTTCTCTTTATTTTCATTTTATTTCAAGCAATCTTGTCCATTTATTCAAGGAGCGCTCAGTATCCATCTTTACTCTAAATGCTGATTATTTCCAGTTTAACTGTCGTTAGATGTTCCACTTTATCTACAAGCCTCATTGTTCCCAGTGAAGAAAGGTGAAATTTTACCACACAGGCTGCATGTGTTTGCTTTGTATGCATGGCACAGAGAACAGAAATAGCCTCGGCTCTAGTCCTGAATTTCTTATTGTTCCAGCCCAGAGCTCTGAGCCAGACAACTGATGTGGGCCTTCAGAGCAAAATAAGGCCCTGCTCGATGCGAAACCAGATTTATGTGCCTGTATTATTCCTTATCACGATGGAAAGACCCGACCTGACAACTGTGAAGATAAACGTTGCTCCGAAAACAAGTCAAACGATCCTACGATTACAAACACCATGATTAGCAGATCCTTTACTGTTACTGATGATGATATTCGTTTATTTAGTTGTGATTCATTCATACAAAAAAAGCCAAGCCTCCTAATCCACCTTATGTCCCACTCAGACACATGGTGAAATAAGAGATGCTGAAAGCGCATTCATCTCAAACTCCTTTGTAGCACAAAGGCGTTGTTATTATTCTCAGCTCTCTGCTCCCGTTTGTGTTTTTGTGAGGAGGTAATCGGTGACTGATGGTGCGGCAATAATTTGTTGTGCCGAGGCAGCGCCTTTTATTGTGTTGAATTACACACCCGTCGTTGGTTTGGTCGCCGGACACCTTGACTTGAAAACCCATGTACTCCTTTTAACCTTTTTTCATTTGATTAAGAGGGAAAAGGAGCCTCCCTGACCTCCAGCGTGGGGAGGCAGGCCACCAGCTGGGATTTGAGCCAGAGCAGAGGGAAGCTGAGCTCAAGTAGATGACCTGGAAAAGCCAAGGGTGGTGAAGGTGTACGCGCACACATTTGCAGAACATGTGAAAATGAAAGCGCACATGTGGTCGTCTAGGTGTGGATATCCTGCTATGTGTCCTCAATCAGTGTTGCTGTGGAGTTCGTTTTTCATACACGAGACATCAGTTATCAGTGATACCTTCTCAGGTGCCGTACTGCGAAGCGCACATTACTTTACGTTGCACTCATGTTCAGGCATTAAACATGACAAATAATCATTATTAGTACTTGTGCTGTTGAGTACTAACAATGACTGAGTTAAATAACTGCATCTGTAACTGCAATTTACTGTTGGCACTGCAAAAAATTGTTGGTGCATGAGCTGCAAAAACCAGTAAAAGACATATTTCATGTCGGAGGGAAAAGTCTCAACATTTCGACAAAGTAATTCAAATGCAGAGCCAGTGTTGCTGGAAACTCTGGAGCACACAAAGTTTGTATCTGCTCATCTTAGATAAGACAGCGCACAAGATCCAGTGGGCATACCTTATTTACTTTAAGGATTTATTAAACCTTAACTGTAATAAATCTAATCAGGAAAATTGCATAAAAGGGAGTTGACAACAGTTTGCAGAGAGACCATCCTTTAAGTACCAGGGTGCAGATCCTTTTGCTTAACCTGATACATAATAAAGTTCATGCATTTTAATGGCTTCTTGCGAGAGACAGCTGCAGCTGGAAGCAACACCCGGGTTGTACGTTCATCACTCTCTCTATCGTGAATGCTAGGCATTAATCCCCATGGGTTATTTTTAAAGCTCTGTGCTGGCTGCAATGACTTGTACTTAAAAAAAGTGCTGTCAAGATATTATAAAGATCGATCCCATTATTTTTACTTTAATTAAATAACTGCAGTCGTGATAATAGTATTGAAATGATGCATTGACAATGGCAATGCCAGTGCTCTTTTTTTTTCTTTTTCTTTCCTGAAACAGATAAAGCACATTCAGGTGCCTTTTAGTACAAGTCCCTCCCAGTTCTATTCCTGAACTTCTTTGTTTGTAAAGCCAGACGACTCCAGCTCATTCCCGGTGCTGCAGACATGACACCAAAGTTGTTGCGTTTTATTTGTGCCCCCTTTTTGCACAGTTTTTTTTTCTTGCATGGTGCACCAATGCACTGTAAACACACGTGTCACCCACGCTGTCATATCAGAAACACGTGTTTAATGATGCATTTACTGACAGTTTTGCTTCAGGGTGTTTAGGGGTTTGCTTTCGTTGGGCTTCACAGCACCTGTTGACTGTATGGGCAACAACGTGTTGAGAACAAAAGTGTGCGGATTAAATGACAAAACATATATAACCTTTAAAAAAAATAGTATTGTGTTGAAAGTGCTTAGCAGAAATGTAACTGAACGACATAGCAACGTAGACCCTTTGTTTCTCGGTGGAACAGGGGATGCACGTACATCACCCCAATTACCATGTGAGACAGTGAGTCACACTACGCTATTGCCACTTCTCCAGCTGTTATGAATCCATTTCAGGAAGCTTAAAAGCTCTGGAGAGCACTGCATGCCGGCTGCATGCACCACCAGCCATCTTGCACACTGAAAAGCATTGACATTCAGAGGCTGATGCCGCTGGCTTCCCGATCATGATGGATTCAGACTGAGAGCAGAAAAGGCACGAAGAGGCTCAGTGTTGCTAGAACCCTTATGTATAGAAAAAAAAAACCCTGCCTGTTGCAGCAGTGCGTTGCGGTGCTGAGGAGAGAATGCTGAGTGAGTCTGGGTGATACAAGCCCACAGGCAAAATGGATAGAAGCAAATACATGACGGGTCTCTCAATGCCCTTGTAAGGCAACTGTGAAATACCGTTTGAGCACCGGCAGCGTGATGTATTTAGGTTTCGCTGGGGCATGGAGGAGTGGAGGGGCCTGGAGGTTGGTGGGTGGCTAAGCATCTAAAAGTTTAATGTGCATTTACTACATGTTTTGAAAAATGTGCAGGCTTGCATTTGTCCTCGGAGTAGTTGTCCTCAGAGATCCTCCATATTCCATTCTCTGTACAGTATATATTTGGCAAAAAATAGAGCAAGTAGAAGTAAGCCTATGTTAACAAGTGTCCTTTCACCCGATTGCAGACCTGTCAGGTGTAAATCATAACGTTAGATATGCCAGTGCAACATTAGTGCAAAAACCCCATGTTAGCTGGCCTCAAAACCAAGCAAGCGGACACACAACTATCTACTTACCATAAGCAGACACAGATCAACAAACCTCAACAAACAGATCAAGCCCCTCTGAAAGCCAACCTATTAAGTGCCATAAGATGGAAGTTTAGGTAGGATGCAGTAAGACAAGGCCACTATGAAACACCACCTGCTCCTCTTTTATCATATCAGTTATTACCACATTCCATTTCTCAAAGAAATAAACGATAACACGCATGCCTGCAGCTTCTCCGCCCACTGGTATCTGCCACCTCGCACATTGTCTTCTGCCCTCCTCTTCTTCTTCTGCCTCTCTCTCTCTCTTTCACAGGTAGTCCCATATTAATTTCGTCCTTTATACTTGCAATACATTAGTCTCACAAATGCACTGACCGTCACTTTTCTCACACTGATGCGTTCTTTTATTTTTCTTATTCGCATATCCATCCTCGCTCTCACATTAAATCTTCCGTCCATCTCTTCTTCTGTGTGATGGTAAATGGATTGACACAGATTCTCAATTGGCTGCTACACTGTAGCTTTGGAGCACGGATTTTCTTTTTGCAGAAAAACAAAAATCATACAGTGTGTACAGTAAGTCGTCAAACATTTCACAAAATAGTATGTAGTAGTTTTTATAATATGTGTTTTCAGAAACGTCATAGTATATTATGGTGTTCAACATTTCCCAAATTGTCATTATATAGTTTATTGTCCAAAAATGATCAAAACCTCATACTATAATGTGTTGTCCAAAAATTGATAATCTAGTTTAGACTAAATAGTGACGAAGAAAGTTTTAAATCACTGAAAGAAACAAAAGTACCACTTAAAACCACAGGACACCAAGCTATGTAAAGCTGCCGTAAATTACTATAATACAACAGGAAGCAGAAGGTGTGTTGACAATAAAATAAAAGCAGACTCTTCCATGTTAGCGGCCGGTGTTTGTTGACAGCCACGCCACTTAGCTTGACACTACAGTTGTAATTTGGCCGAGTTGTCGGAGACAATGGCATCATCTAACACATACAAACTAAGGTGCTGGACCCTGGGCCATGAAATGGACGTTAGGGGCCTCACCGCTGCTGTTTTGCCCTGATGGAGCTTCTGTTTCTGTGCCTAGAGACCATACTCTCTGTTTCCTGTTGTATTATAGTCGTTTACGGCAGCTTTACATAGCTTGCTGCCCTCCTGTGGTCTAAAGTGGTAACTACATGTTGGGGTTTCTTTGTGATTTTATAAAACTTTTTTGTGTTGTCGGTGATAACGCTGTAAATAATTTTATTATATCATAATAATGATCCTTTATTATGACATACAATGATTCATAGTATAGTATGTCGTACACAATTTGACCAAGCGTCATTGTATAGTAAGTTGTACAAAATTTTCTGGTATTTATCATTAAATGTTTATCACTTGGCGCTGTAATAAGATGAAGACCTGTCCAGGATGTTCCCTGCCTGTCATCCAAAGTCAACCCAGTAAGGATAAGCGCTAGATGACAGCTGGGTGGATGTTTTTCTACTTCCTGTTTTAACAACATATAAATTATTTGGAAATCCACTTTGTTAATCGTTTCCAATTCTGTGCCTGTCCAGCCATGTTTACAGAAGTGCCTCATGATATGACTGCCAAGAGAGGTCAAGATGTGGAGATGGCCTGCTCCTTCAGAGGGGCAGGAATGCCGTCGTATTCCCTGGAGATCCAGTGGTGGTACATAAGGAGTCATCATGACTGGACAGACAGACAGCCCTGGACAACCAATGAAGTAGGTTCATAAAAAGAACTGTGAAATGATTAGTTCTCTTAAAATTCTCCCTCTGAAATATTCAAATGATTGAACACCCGTCTTTATTTAACCACGTTTTAAATGCCCACAGTTATGTTTCATATATACATGTATATAAGTGCATCAACAAAAAATGATTTGCGTCGATTTGAATTTGAACAGAAGGACATTTCTTGTCTGGGTGCTGTTTGCTAAAAGCTGCTTGCAGTAATGGATGAGAACAGTTCAAACAAAATAATATGTGGGAAAATATACGTAAATTGAAACAGTAATAATGTGTCTAGATGCAGAGCCTGGTAATCTATACATTATAGGTGACCTTTGTCATATTGTCAGCCATTTGATTAAATGTTATGAAAAACTATTGATTAATTCAGCTATAACATAGAAAGATGTGCAGCAGTCCTAAAAAATAAAGTCTGAAAAACAGATGTAGAACTTAAATACCACATTAGCCATCTAGTTTGTTTCTTATTCACTGTAAGACTTTAATAATGAACAGCACTCATGAAAGAACACAGTATGTCCACTGTTGTTGCAATACTGATGTTTTACATTGATTAGGATTAGGATTCAATCCTTCTCTTCCCCAGGTGGCTCCTGAGGAGGAGATGCCAAAGGATGCTACAAAGATAAGTGTGAGTAAACCACTGTCTATTGCAAAGTGTCTGCAAAAAGCTTTGTTTGCCATGGTGTTGTATAATGAAACACAAAGCCTTTCTGATTATGATTGTGATTTTAAGTTTTCTCTTTTTCTCTTATATACAATGATATGATTATGACTTCACATCAACATGATCAGTTTGTCTGTGCTGAGGTTTGTTGAATCGTGGTGTCAGCAGTAGTGCAGGCAGCGCCAGTGTTTGTGGGCGATGTCCAGCCCAAGGGGGCACGGTGCACAGTGCATCATCGCCATATTCTCATAAACGCCCCTGCATCTTCAACTGCAACACCAAATCCCAATAATTAACAATGAGGGGAACGGGCTGGGAATTCAGCGGAACTTTTTATAACTCCTCTGGTATTCATAGAGATGACTAGTAACTCATCCAGGGGAACACATCAGGCAGAGAGTGGGGAAGACAGCATAACTATACACTTCAGTGAGTTCAAACTTGGACTTTTCCCTTAATAATTAAATCGTCTTGAAAGTAGTAAAATATTGTGCATGAATATAAATGTATATTAGTAGAGAGAAAGTGAGTATTACACAAGATAAAGATACATGTACATTGATCTTTCTGTGTAAAAAGACAAACACAGACGAAAACAAGAAGCCTCTATCGTTTCCCCCACCAGGCTAGCTGCTGCTGATTCCCTGCTGAATGAAAGCACCAGCTGTGGTTTAATGTGTATGTGTGTGAGTGTGTATGTGTGTGTGTGACTGGTGCTGGACACTGCAGGCTGTACAGCTGGAGAATCATTATGAGCTTTCTGTATATAATGGATGTTGGCCCACATCCATTTCGTCAAAACATGGTAGATGCATAACACAAGCTGATAATGAATATGGTGCTGCAAAACATTTGGTGGTGCTGCAAAACAAAACAAAGCATTTAGTGTTTTGCTCTTACATTCGCTCACAAAAATGTGCAGCGACTGTCTCCAGCAACACAGCAACACCCACAATTTAGCATCTCCTGGCATCACAGGGATGAGGTGGGTGATAAACAAAGTCGTATTTATATCCTGGTGCGTCACATCCCCCGACTCTCATCATCTGAACAATGTTACTCTGTGAACTTGTGAAAAGATAAAATCTCCTCATACTTCCTAGACCACAAATAGAACTCGCTAAGCAACACCATTGTTTGTGTGAGCAATAATCTGGGGGGAGGCACAGTAGGGGAGTTCTTTATTTGTATCACTAACATACAGTTTCTACCTGCCTACCCACCGGCCCACCCATCCATCCATCCATCCATGAATCTGTAGATGTAGAAATGCATAGAAGTGCATGCCAGTGTGTTGGTGTGGTATGACCAGTAGCTTTTGGCAGTTCAGTAAATCTAATATCATGTCTGTACTTGGGCTTGAGTCTGCAATAATTGAAGCTTTCTTGTGTCTACCGTTGCCAGGTTGTGAAGGTTGTAGGAAGTAACATCTCCCATAAACTCCGCCTCTCCCGAGTCAAAACGTCTGATGAGGGCACCTACGAATGCAGGGTCATTGACTTCAGCGACGACGCAGGCGCTCGCCAACACCGTGCCAGGGCCCACCTGCAGGTGGTGCCGGAGAGAGACTTCATTGACAGCGACCACAACTTCGAGGCCGGTGATGATACCAAGGGGGGAGTGGAGTTCGGAGACGACGCCGATTCTCACGGCGGCGAAAAAGAGCACGCTCACGGCCACCACCAGAATCA
This sequence comes from Trinectes maculatus, assembly GCA_016785345.1. Classification (NCBI taxonomy): domain Eukaryota; kingdom Metazoa; phylum Chordata; class Actinopteri; order Pleuronectiformes; family Achiridae; genus Trinectes; species Trinectes maculatus. The sequence goes on from JAFBJQ010001340.1 coordinate 138,161, forward strand.
CGGGCACCACCAGGAGCACAGTAAGCGCCCTTCATCGCCAACTCACCACCAGCAGCAGAAGGCAGGCCAAGAGCTGAGGAAGAGGGACGCGGACAGGCACCACAGCGACAAAGACTGCACCAATGAGCCCAGCTGTGCCCTGTAGATGTGGGTTCATTACACCTGAGTGATAGATTACATGAGGATTGCATAACAAGAGGCGTGTCACAGCGTGAAAAAGCTATACTTCCCACACAGTGCAGGCCTGCGCACACAGATCGAGGCAGCTTCACTGTCTGTGGTCCCAGCACCAATGAAAAGACTCTCGCCCTAGTATTAACCCATGCTCTGTTTCCCTCTTGTACTTTAGATACTGTAAATGACACTACCCTGCTTTCACACTCATATTCGTCCACTGCCTTACTCTCTTTCATTTGATACACCCATGGAGAAAAAGCGTAGGCTAATATTTTACCTTTTGAAACTGGGTCTGTCCCCAGTGAAAAAAAAAAAAAGTATTTTTATTCTGAGCAGGACATGAAACATGACCGGTATTAAATCTTGCCCCGGAAATCCTCTTCTTAGCTTTTTACCTATATAGCAAAAGCTTCCTTACGTCTTTTTGTGCTTTCACGTCACGGACATGGAAAATGTATATACACCAAATTCTGTTGTTCTTGTTTAAACTCGCTGCGATAGAGAAACATGCTTTCTTCAGAACAGGTTTCTGAAAATCCCAGAGCAACAGTGCTCATCAAGGACAGATACACCCTCTTTTATTTTCAGTTGGAGTAAATTCAGTGGCATTGTGGAGAGAGCTGGATTTCCACAATCCTCTCTGCACGGAGTTCAAACAAACCACATCACAGGCTATATTTCCCCCACAGTGCTTTTGAGTTTATGGACAAAGGTAAAACAGAAAGTGTCAGTTTTATTCACCCCTTGTGCTACGGGTTCGATCCATTCATGGCTGTTCAGGCTGAGCGAAATCGATCAAATTGCTCCATGTGGAGACCACCTGTTTGGAAAGCCACGAAGTGATCTAATCTGTGCTACTAAATTAAAGTCTGATTCGGTGTCCCTCTAAATCTTGACTATAAAGGAGTAAAAGAAACGCAATGCCGCAAGATCGCTCCGACCCACCGCTCATCAATCACTTAAAAAGCCTCAATCGTCTCCACTGCAAGCCTCTAATCCACTTTGTATATATGACTGTATAATAATGAAATAAAGTGAGTGCATGTTCAGTAATTTTCTTAAAAACTTTTTCAACCAACCATACACGGAGACATGTGAAGGATATATTTTGTCGTTTACTCATTTGTTTCAGTTCCAAAAAAATGTCCATTCTGTTCTGAATCTCTGAAAGTCTTGTCAAATAGATGGGTTTCTTTGACACATCAGTTTTTTTGTTGCTTTACTGTTCTCCAAAAGTGCTGTACAGACAGAGGAATGACACATATTCTTCATAGCTGCTCAGAAAGGGGTTTCCCTAACTGTATCTTAGTACGTAAGCAGTGCTTCTTAAGTTACTGTACTGGCTGTGCAGAGCTGCAAACCTGGGTGTTGCTACCATATTTTATTCAGCCTAATCTTGGGGTTCGTTTCATAGGGTTCAGGACTTGGTCTGAAAAGGTTTGAGAATCCATTGACACTCTATTTGAGAAGATGCCAATGTGAAGCGGTGGCAAACAGAATTGAGCATTTGGGACAGGGATCAAGTAGATCATAAGTAGAAAATGAATAACCTGCCGGATAATGCCTTTTCACCTTGTGAGAGTTGAGAGGGGTTGTTCTCTGCTGTATTGTAGTGGTGTAGAGTTTTTGGGGGGGTGTTGTTTTTAACCAGTAACTTTTATTTGATGTTTTGTAAAAAAAAAAAAAAAAAGAAATCCCTGTTAAAAAACAAGAGGAAAACTGTACATTTCTTCTAGAATGTTTGGTCTCACACTAAGTGTATGCCTTTATTAAATTAAATAAATTGTATATGAAACAACAGGAAATACGTCATATGTATTTATATATATACGTTATATGTCATACATGTTTCTGTGACATTTTCAGCGTTTTCAAAAATTGTAACTTGTCACTTTTTTAACAACATACTATATTACGACATTTCTGTGCCGTTTTTTGACGTTTTCAGAAATTTTGACGTTTTTGTTTTCAAAAATAGTGACTTTTTGACAGATCTTGCAACATTTTTGTCATGATTTTTATGTCAGTTTTTTGGACGACTTACTATACTATGACATTTCAAGTGCGTTTTGGGTGAGTTTTTGACGTTTTCATGAAAAGTGAAAATTTTGTCCAAAACTCAACGGCATACTATACTAATGACCTTTTGGATGCATTTTTGACTCTTTTGTGAAAACTGAAAATTTTCTACGAAACTCCACTACATACTATATGATGACTTTTCAATGCGTTTTGGACACAGATGCATTTGGACATTTCCTGTAAGAAACTTTTTGGTCCAAAATTCAACAACATGACATTGAGACGCATTTTGGACGCTTTTTGGATGCTTTTTTGATTTTTCCATGAAAAGTGGAAATTTTAAAAATTGCAAAAAAAACGCAAGGGGTTAGTATGTCGAAAATGCCCAAAAACGGCAAAGAATTAAAAATATTTACCCCCTTAAATTTTTTTGCGATTTTTGATCTGTGAGGCAATGACGTTTTCTGGCATTTAATCAACAAAATATCATTGTGGGTGGCGATTTCACGGTATTTTATGGCATTTTAGCGCGTTATTTCCATTTTCAATTTTTTTCCGTTTTTAGGAATTGCCGGCATTCTATCCCCCTATGCTTTTTTTGCGATTTTTGACCTATGAGGAAATAAGGTTTTCTGGCGTCTAATCAACAAAGTATCATTGTGGGTGGTGATTTATCGCTATTTCCTGTCATTCTTGCGCGTTATTTCCACTTTTCGTTTTTCGTTGTTTTTGGACATTTTCGACATACTAACCCCTTACGTTTTTTTCGATTTTCGACCTATGAGAAAATGAGGTTTCCTGGCGACTAATCAACAAAATATCATTCTAGGGCTGATTTCACGCTATTTCCTGTCATTCTGGCGCGTTATTTCCACTTTTTGTTTTTGTCGTTTTTGGACATTTTCGACATACTAACCCCTTACGTTTTTTTGGATTTTCGACCTATGAGAAAATGAGGTTTTCTGGCCACTAATCAACAAAATATCATTCTGGGGGCCGATTTAGCGCTATTTCCTGTCATTCTGGCGGGTTATTTCCACTTTTCATTTTTGGCCATTTTGGGGCATTTTCGACATACTAACCCCTTACGTTTTTTTGGATTTTAGACCTATGAGAAATTGAGGTTTTCTGGCCACTAATCAACAAAATATCATTCTGGGGGGTGATTTATCGCTATTTCCTGTCATTCTGGCGCGTTATTTCCACTTTTCCTTTTTCGTCGTTTTTGGACATTTTCGACATACTAAGCCCTCACGTTTTTTTTTCAATTTTCGACCTATGAGAAAATGAGGTTTTCTGGCCACTAATCAACACAATATCATTCTGGGGGGTGATTTATCGCTATTTCCTACCATTCTGGTGCGTTATTTCCACTTTTCGTTTTTTGCCATTTTTGGACATTTTCGACATACTAACCCCTTCCGTTTTTTTGAGATTTTCGACCTATGAGAAAATTAGGTTTTCTGGCCACTAACCAATAAAATATCATTCTGGGGGGTGATTTCACGCTATTTCCTGTCATTCTGGTGCGTTATTTCCACTTTTTGTTTTTTGTCATTTTTGGACATTTTCGACATACTAACCCCTTACGTTTTTTTTGAGATTTTCGACCTATGAGAAAATGAGGTTTTCTGGCCACTAATCAACGAAATATCATTCTGGGGGGTGAATTCACGCTATTTCCTGCCATTCTGGCGCGTTTTTTCCACTTTTCGTTTTTCGTCGTTTTTGGACATTTTCGACATACTAACCCCTTATGTTTTTTTTGGATTTTCGACCTATGAGAAAATGAGGTTTTCTGGCCACTAATCAACAAAATATCATTCTGGGGGGTGAATTCACGCTATTTCCTGCCATTCTGGTGCGTTATTTCCACTTTTCGTTTTTTGTCGTTTTTGGACATTTTCGACATACTAACCCCTTACGTTTTTTTTGGATTTTCGAGCTTTGACAAAATGAGGTTTTCTGGCCACTAATCAACAAAATATCATTCTGGGGCTGATTTCACGCTATTTCCTGCCATTCTGGCACGTTATTTCCACTTTTCGTTTTTCGTCGTTTTGGACATTTTCGACATACTAACCCCTTATGTTTTTTTGAGATTTTCAACCTATGAGAAAATGAGTTTTTCTGGCCACTAATCAACAAAATATCATTCTGGGGGGTGAATTCACGCTATTTCCTGTCATTCTGGCGCATTATTTCCACTTTTCGTTTTTCGTCGTTTTTGGACATTTTCGACATACTAACCCCTTACGTTTTTTTGGATTTTCGAGCTTTGACAAAATGAGGTTTTCTGGCCACTAATCAACAAAATATCATTCTGGGGCTGATTTCACGCCATTTCCTGTCATTCTGGCGCGTTATTTCCACTTTTCGTTTTTCGTCGTTTTTGGACATTTTCAACATACTAACCCCTTACGTTTTTTTTAAATTTTCGACCTATGAGAAAATGAGGTTTTCTGGCCACTAATCAACAAAATATCATTCTGGGGGATGATTTCACACCATTTCCTGTTATTCTGGCACGTTATTTCCACTTTTCGTTTTTCGTCGTTTTTGGACATTTTCGACATACTAACCCCTTACGTTTTTTTGGATTTTCGAGCTTTGACAAAATGAGGTTTTCTGGCCACTAATCAACAAAATATCATTCTGGGGGTTGATTTATCGCTATTTCCTGCCATTCTGGCGTGTTATTTCCACTTTTCGTTTTTTGCCATTTTTGGACATTTTCGACAAACTAACCCCTTACGTTTTTTTTCAATTTTCGACCTATGAGAAAATGAGGTTTCCTGGCCACTAATCAACAAAATATCATTCTGGGGCTGATTTCACGCTATTTCCTGTCATTCTGGTGCGTTATCTCCACTTTTCGTTTTTCGTCGTTTTTGGACATTTTCGACATACTAACCCCTTACGTTTTTTTTAAATTTTCGACCTATGAGAAAATGAGGTTTTCTGGCCACTAATCAACAAAATATCATTCTGGGGCTGATTTCACACCATTTCCTGTTATTCTGGCACGTTATTTCCACTTTTCGTTTTTCGGCGTTTTTGGACATTTTCGACATACTAACCCCTTACGTTTTTTTGGATTTT